>VZTH01013788.1:175000-626880 GCA_013397815.1 Aleadryas rufinucha | reverse complement strand
GAAAGGAAAGGAAAGGAAAGGAAAGGAAAGGAAAGGAAAGGAAAGGAAAGGAAAGGAAAGGATATTTGGAGCCAAAGAAGTCAGTTGAATCAAATGAGACTCACTTGCAAGGAGCAGTAAAGGTATGGGAGATGGAGTCCATCTAGTTGTATTCCCCAGCTGAAATTCTGGAATTTTGTGGCTGCTGGGCATTTTTTCCCATGTCTTTGATAATACAGATTGTTTACATCCCTGTATCATTGTTTAACGTAACCTAGTATTATTAATAGCTCATTCAGGTCTGAAAACGTCTCTGTACACACGGATGTACACAGTGAGTTCCCATTATAAGTTATCAGATCAAGATCATTGTGTCACTCTGCCTGACCCAAAGGCTGATGAAGCAATGGGAAGATTTCCTGCTCCTTCTCTGACCTTCGGGCTGGGCCAGGCTTCACCAGCACACAAGCACAGGAGGCACTCAGTGCTGCTTAACTCAATTCCCATACCTCCATCTCCAAGAGACCAAACTCTCTGTTTCAGGGTCAATGTACAGGGTCTTGTCCAGCATGACATGATTTCAGAACACCAAAATCTGGCAGAAGCTCACATCTGCCTCTTAGCCTGATGGGCACGAACCCTCAGGGGACAGTTATCAGCCACTGAAATCGTATGTGCAATGGTTTTTCCAGATCTAAAAGGATTCTTAACCTATATACAATCTCTTGAGCAACTTATCTCCCCACCCCCTTCCCCAGTGCTCTCTGAAACCCTCAGCTGGCCCTGAAATAGATGTTGAGCCTCAAACAGTCAGAAGTGATTTTGTAGTCTGAAATCCAAACCACGCACAATTGGCCTCTGAAACTAGTGGAACAAATGCTACTCTCTCGCAGCAAGATATTTTTGTCTTTGATAAATATTAACTGACGTGCAATAGTCATAGCCAAAGCAGCTGACCCATATTTCATAACTAGTGGAAGTTTTCCCTGACACTATCATTAGAAGCACTCAGCTGCTGGGGGCTGTGAGCCAGATCCCGCTGCAAAACTCCTGCTCAAACCAAGGAGTACAAGATCACCAAGCACAAGATTATTGCCTGTGGCCTTGACAGGAGGAAATGCATTGGAGATCACTTGACAGAAGATTTTAATGTGGCTCTTTACATCCTTTTAATTGGTTAAAGAGGGGAAAAGTGGAAACATTCTAATTTTGCCTTATTAATTGTTATTTTTCACTGGGGAAACTCCACAGACTCCTCACTATCAGCACAATCACAGGAAGGGAGCAGATACTGGGTAAGGGGAGTTTTGTCACAGGGATACAGTGTGATAGAGCTCATCTGGCTGCAGGGATTACAAGATAACACACAGCAATTGGTCACGAGGTCACCTTTGGTGTAACTGAATTGCTGCTTTCAAAAAACTATCATTGGATGTAACTTTAGTGAAAATTATTTAATAACTGAAATCTGTAGATCTGAACAAGATTGATAGACATCAGAAAGTCTTTAGAAAAGACTACATGCTTGAGCTTAGAATGTTGGGGGTTTTTATTATGAAGCCAAAACACTTAATGTTCTCAGGGTTGTGTTGAAGTTTGGGTGTTTTCTGTTTTTTGAAAATAAATAGATTCAAAGTTTACAAACAAAAAAGAGGAGTGCAGAAAACCTGAGAATAATCACAATCTGCCTAATATTTTAAGTAATATAAAATGCCATGAGCCTCGCAAGAAACTGCTACAAACCTGGTACAGGAAAATCTTTGTTTACTTAATGCAGTTCTGACTCCTTATCCATTATTTATTTATATAAGTATTGCACGAATTTCCCCAGCCAAGCTGTTCGGGTTGCCAATATGAAAAGCTTTCCACATCTGCTGCCAACTGATGTCTCCCCTGATGGTATTCAGAGCTGAAGACCAAAAATTTCACGTAGAGCAGAATTAGCTCTTTAATAAATGGGTCTGTGGAGCAGCATAGAATAAAGCAGCTGTTTCAGTGGTCATGTGGCTTCTGGCAATTGTCTCCAAAACTTGCCTGTGCCACAGCTCATCAAGGAGTTACCTGCTGCTTCCATCACAAGGCTCCATTTTTGCATTCTTAAATAATATTTTAGGTGAAATGGGGACCTTGAAGGTTATATTTATGTTGCTCAAATTCTGTGTTGTTTGGGGAATAAGACTAAATTCTAACCTTTAGATCTCAGTGAAGATTTGTCATGATTTTCTTGAAACACACTTAAGCATGTTCAGGATTTTGCATGAGCATAGGGGAACTTGTCCTGGTACACACTGCAACAAATGGAACTCCCAGATTCACTTATGCATCTCAGACATCTCAGCTGAGGTCCTACTGTCTCACACGGACCGCTGAGCTAATTCTGTGAAACTCCCATTGCCCCCAGTGGAAATTTGTCCAAAAATTAAATTAAAAAAAACCTGTGGACGATGCTCTGTGTTTGGGTGAAAAATGAACTGTCTTGGTAGCTGCCATGTTTGTGTGCCAGGAATTGTTGTGTGGGACTTTAAAAGGTGCTTTCTTTTGGCCTCTGTTCCCAGTGAAACCAGTCAGCGATTAAACTTCCATTGACCTCAGTGGGAACAGATTTAAACTCACATTAAGCATTTTAAAGTCCAAGTATGCAGGTTTTGCATATTGGACAACATACCTTTCCAAGCACTGTTATAAACCTTTTTCTCCCATCAAAGGTATTGGCAATGCATCTTTTGCAGTAGATGTTGGAAGAAACTGAAGAAGTGCAATTGTTTTTCAGTGTCACTTAAACAAATTGAGTATAGTGCCACAGGCTGAATGAGAAGATACAATTTTTTATAAGCTCATAATATTTTCCTTTGTCTTAGAATGTCTTAGAATTGTTCATTAAACTTTGAACAGCATACAGCACACAGCATCTGACATTAACTGCCGTGCCAACGCTGCCATGTCTGCCTTGTCACACAACAAACCAGACATGACTTTTTAATGAAAAACAATAAAAAATGTTCATCAATTATTAAAGTTTTCTTTTCAGAATGCATGGCCAAAAAACCATATAAATGAAAATATCACTTCCTACATGTCACTTACACTAAATATTTTGGTTTTCTTATAATAACCCCAGCCAACCCTTGTTTAGAGCATTGTTTGATAACAATTCTTCACTTTTTTAGGCATGAAGGAATTCAAAACCCTCACTACTGTGCAACACACAGCTATGGCCTTGGGCTAAAAAATAAATACCTGCTTTTCACAGAATGCATGAAGCAGTTCAGCCTTTCCAGAAATAAATTCTTTCTCCATATTCTCTATTTGGATCTTTTCAGAAAGAAACAAAAGGCCTCTGAAACATTAAATATTTTTCAATGTGGCAATGTTAATAAAACTGATGGCACACAATGTGGAGGGGATAATTAGTCCTGCAGTCCAGCATTCCCTCCCATGAGTGGGAACGCTCTCCCTGTGCAGCTCCCAGTGACCTGAAGGTCATCTCTCTGTACAAGGACATTTGCTGCAAGGTCACTAAGCTTTTTTTAAACTAAAGAGAAAACAAGGAAACTGCTTTCCTCTTCTGCCAACTTCTCTTCAGAGCATCACCATGTCCCTTCCAAACTCCTGCCACCTCCTGCCCCAAACTATAACCTGAGGAGTGGAAACTTCTTTTATTCTTTGACCTTCATTGCCTTCCATAAGAAGGGAACTTAACTTTCTCAAGGCAGAAAAGACCCTCCTCTGACCTTACCTTCAGTTTTTCTTCAGTCATGGACACAAAAGGAGAATGATGAGGAAATTTGTTGTTTCCTTCTCCCCCGCCTCATTCCCAGTCACATCTCCCTCTTTCCCAAGAGCAGTCACAGCAGCTCTTGCAAAATCTTATCTCCTCAGTGCCTCACCCTATACATCCTATAGTTCCCTTATCTCACCCGAGATAACAGCCCAGCTAGTGCAGGGGGTATTAGCTCATTCTGGGGTTCTGTAGCGGGGCTGAGGTGAGTGTGTCACCCAAGAGCTACAAACCCCATTTCCCGTGCTATCCATGTATTGAAATGCTGGAAAATCTGACATCCAAATATTGTCAAGCCAAGCTTGGCTCAGTGAGAGTGAAAGAGATCACAGCCCAGGGAAGGATGGCTGCAGGCCATAAATGCAAATAGCTGTGCGATTAACAACATGTTATACCCATAAAATTTAAATCAAACATTGGTCAGCTGAAGGTCATTAAAGAAAGAAAGTCCCTTAGTTCTCCTTCAGGCTGCTCTGAAAGGCTGATACTCACCAGTGGGAGGTATGGTGGACTACGAGGAAACCACACAGATTTAAAAGATTGTGTTTTGAAAAAAAGAAAATGGATTTGTTGAGTGTTATGGTGAGCCCAATCAATGCAAGCAAATCAGTAAAAGACCATAAATTACCAGAAACAACAAAAAAAATCCTTGTTGATTGGAGTGACAATTGTCAATATCACTTACCCAGCAAACAGAGAGAGCACTCACAGCACAAACATTATGAAAGGGCCAAATTTTCTAGCGTGCTCTGGATTCTTTGCCAGCTTTTGTAAGCTGAGTTCAAGAAATGTGAAACTACTTACTGTCAAAGGGCTGCCTGCTGACTGTGAATAGTCACCTTTGACAAGAGCTGGAGGGGATGTGGAGGTTGTTTCTACAAGCCTTTAACTCAGAGCTCCTTGAGGCAGCAGAGTAGGCTCTGCAATACCTCAGTGCAGGTACAACACATCAGGTCACCGTGGGATGAAACAGCTTCTTAATAAATAGATCTGCTTAATCTGACCCGTGTCTCCTGCGTGAACCAAACCAGGCTCGCTGGCAGTACAAATACCAATCTTTTTTTCATCTCCACTGCTGGATGAGTAGAAATTTGCTGTATTTAAATAAAATGGAGAAAAAGACACTTAATCCTTGACAAAATTGCCTGTGACCAAAGTATGCCTTCTATATTAGTATTAAGACAAAAGGTTATAAACTTTACCTGGTAAATTGATTTAACATTACAAACTAGCAAAACCACCTCAGGGAGGCTGAACCTCTTGGTCAGAGCTGCACATCACCATGATAGCTACAGAAAACGAAATGCTGATGTGCACTTGAATAGCTGGAGGACAAAGTAGTTTCTTTGGAAAGTGTTTGAGCTTGTGACTCTTTCAAACTTTTTCAGGGAACTAATTTTCCTTCATAGCTACCAAACAATAGGAAAGATCATAAAAGCCCAAAACTGGCCTGCTGAGAAGCCTCTATCATACCTGGCCCCAGGGAAGGATGGCAGAATGTATGAAAAAGTCAGAAGAGAAAAGTGCCTCCATGCTGAAATAACCAAATTCAGTACATTCACATAAACATTCGTGTATGTTTATATTTATGAACAGTTTATATTTATGAACATATTGCTATTGCATTATCTTCCTTGGCTTCTTCATAGAGTTAAAAGGAAAACAAAATAGTTCTGGTCTTTGTCTGGGAAAATTTTCTGATGCTGCTTTTATTTATTTGTTTATTGCCAAGCAGAAGCCTAAAGGATGTGTAAAGTATCTGCTGTGAGACACAGCACTTCCTTACTAGATCAAATCTAGGTCTCCACAGACAGCAGACAAGAGCACAAAAGGGGAAGTGCAGATGAACTCACACTAGAATTAGAAAAAGAAAGGATTTAAAGCTGAAGGATTTGAGGGAAAACATCCACTATGATACACTTCACATTCACCATTAGGCTGCCCTTAGGAGGGAGAGAATCAAGAAGCTGTGAAACAGGGTTTTAAATGGGCTTCCCGGGACTTGAGGAACCACTAGACCTCCATTAGACAGATTTTTGACAGGTCTCCCTGTTAGCATATCCAATATATAAAAATAAAAACGTTTCAGCTGGCAGACTATTGTTTCTATGGCAGCGTAGATCAAGACCACTTCAGAACTCTTTGAAGACTTTGAAACCAAACTATTTTCTAAAACCACCGGAAGCACACAGCACAGATATGGCATCATTCCTAGCTTGGAGCTGGGTAGCGACAGCTGCCTCCTCTCTGCTCTCTGCTTGCTTTCCTGGGGAGGCACGTCAGTATCTGGGACTTTCAGGACTCAGCAAACCTAAAACTATCCCTGCACAAACCAAAGGGTTTGAGCAACAAGGCAAACACAACAAATCTTAAATGTTTTGTAAAATGGTTCTTTTAATTTTTGACATGGTAATGTTAATCATCACTTTTCCTCATTCTGCCCACACAGATGTAGAGTAGAAAACTGATGATGACATTTAGTTTTGCTAAATTTGAACCCTTTTTTATGAGGTACTTCAGCTTCTATTGTTCTCTTCCTGTTGGAGAGGCTCTACTCTGATTTTTTGCAAATCTCTAGAGAACACTTGCAGCAGGACAGCTTCCACCATGCCAAGAAATGGGTGTTGGAATATTGCTTTGTAAAGTCAGAGAAAAGGGCTGATTTAAAAGTGATTAAAGACTGAGAGCTACAGAAGCTCTGAGGATGGAATATACTGTTTTACACAAAATATGTTCCCTGCTTAGGCTCTCTTGCTGCTTTACCAGATTACAAAGGGTTTTTCCAATGGGCAAAAGCAGAAGGGGCAGATTGAGCTCAGGGAATTGGTTTTAAATAAGGCTGTTTTCTCTTAATCTCTTGTTTCTAGAAGAAAATCCAACAGAAGAGAGACAAATCCATGGCAATGAAAATACATGCATTATACCAGTATTGGTAAAGTATATATTTATTTTTGAAAGCCCTTAGCAAGCTTAATATGAAACGACTGACTTTAATAAAGGAAATATTTGCATTCTTGTTGATCACTCGTGTATGGATTTTCATCCTTTGCTTTCCACATTTCAGCCTCAGAAACTAAGAAGGAACATCTCCTTTTCTGCACGTTTTTAAACAGCAGGTTTTTTGCAACACCCAAGTCAGACAGCAAAAAGCAGCCACATCAGGCAAAGCTGGATAATGCATCACCTTCCCCTGTGGGTCCTACGAGTAACTAATAAATATGTGAGACCAGCAGCTCCTGAGGTCAGAAGGAGACTCAGTTTCTTCCAGCTCTCCAGTAGGGAGCCCACAGAACTGCACAGAGCAAGCACCTCCTTTTCCTGTGGGTCACTGGACACGCTGGAAGGGCGCTGTGTGAGGGGTTGGGAGCTGAGTAGAGGCTGTCAAGGGCAGTGAGGAGAAGGGATGCAGTTAACTGGCTGCCTCCTGGACTCTGAGCCGTACAAATCTGAGCTTCAGGAACATCCTCTGAGTACAGCAAAAAACATTTCAGTGCATTCACAGTTTGTCAGGATGGTAACACAGGGTTCAAACAGGGAGATCTGTTTGTAAGTAAATTCTTGTCCCACTACTACAGCTGTGTCAAGCCTGATGCCAGCTGGCACTTGAAGCTGTTCTACTGCCAAAATTTTCTGTCTCCAAAGCAAATGGGAACGAGCCAGCATCCTGTGGATCTCAACTGTAAGTAGCCATCCAAGACAGAATATAAGATGAGCTTGCAGAAGAGACCAGCGATCTCCATAGGAACAGTCAGCTCAGAGACATAGAGAGAGTGAAAAAGAGAGAGGGAGGTTATCCCTATTGCATAAACAGTTCATTTTTGTCTCCTGACTAATATTTAGGATCAGATTCTCCACTGGGATAAATTAGAGCATCTTTAGCTTCATGTTTGAAAAAAATCTTGACATCATTGTATAAACCATGTTATTTGAAATGATAAATCTGTTTTCTTTGCCTTACAGTTTAAGAGCCTCCAGGCTATTGTTTTCCAGGCTCTTTCCAACATCAGACAGGCAAGAGACTTAGTCACACTTCATGCAAATGGAGACTGCATGTAGCTCCCCAAGTCTGGATTACAGGGAATGAAAGAAAAATCTTGTACCCAACACCACAAGGTAAGTAACAAAACCATAAGAAATAGTGGCTGCAAAGTCTGTCCATCTCCACCTCACATCAATGGAAGAAGTGATTTTGTGCCAGCTGAGGACCCATCCTTCAGTCTAAATATTGACTCAGTGTTTGGCCTCCTGAACTAAACAAGAAGTTTCATGAGGCATTTCCCAACCCAGCTGAGTTTGGGGAGCCTGAAGGCCTCCACTTCAATCTTTATGTGAGAGGTCCATTTGAGACTGCTTCAGAATGCAGTCAAAAGATTTCCCAGCTGCCTTCAAATTTGAGTTTTAAAATTTGGTTTTCATATTTGCTTGCTGCAGCACACATACAACCTAGTAAGTATTCTCTGCAAACACAAGAAAAAAAATTCCTTCCCCTGTAGTCTTACCTAAAGCTGGACAAAGTACTTAAGAATCATTTTTCCTCTCAAAAAACAAGTCATCTATCTGATTCAGGAAATGGAAATCAATCTTTACTGCTATGCCTGAAGTGAAAATTGTCTTCCACTCTTCTGAGAGCTTTTTGTTTTATTTGGCCAACTAAGTATGTTTTACAGGAACTTATGAAGAAAATGAAAATCACAAACATTTGAATGTTTATCAAATTCTTTCAAAAATATGGCAATATTTGCAAGATTTCTCTCTTTTAAACATTAAAATAGTAGAAGGATTTTTCTGTAACCAAGGAGAAGGCATCAAATATCATCTTCTGCAGCAGATGTGTAAGACCAATCTTACTCCAGGACTATGGGCACAGTAAAGTACAAATCTTTGCTTAAGAATTTAATTTCTTCAATCCATTTTCATCCCTACAGTCACCAAAAATCTGAATTGTCTTCGAAACATGCTCTCTCTTGACCCTGATAATCTATTTTCAGCATACCGACTGTGCTGCAAATTTTGGAAAAATCTTATCCTGAGCAATTGCCATTTTTTCTGTGAGCTTACTGACTGAATTCCTTCTCTGGGTTGAACTCTGCTCCTTTACAGGCTCTGTCAGTGATATGTTGCTACTTACACTGATGTAGATCACATCAATGCACCATCCTCTGCTCTCATCATGTTTCAGTTACTGCTGTAGCCAAGGCAAAAGGTCTTAGTTAATTGCTTGCTTCCTTAAAGGGTATTTGGAAGATCACAGAGGGAAGACAGGTATGTTATTGTTAGCTATAATACTGCATGCTCCTTCAAAGGCCATCAAAACCTCCTCAGATCAAAGTTCCTTACTGAGAATTCACACTATGCTGTATCCTAATGAGTACAGACTGGGATCACAAGTCCTCAGGGCTCAGAAAAGAAAATCACCTCTTTTTATCTGTAACGTTTTATTGTTGCTGCTTTCCTTGACTACTTAACTCTGGCCTTAAGTGCTCTTGTGCACCAGATTCCAGCCTCCATTTCCTAAGGGGTTACCCCACCAAAAGGACAAAAGCTACATTAGCCCCAGGTTTGAGAGCAGACACATGTGTTGGGAATTTTTTCCAACTGAAAATATAAATGCATTTTCCTACTCCCATTTTCAGTTTGCCACATCTGCCTATGATGGGGTCCTTTCTGTTCTCCCAGCAGTGACAGCAGTGAAAGTGAGAGTGTGTCAGTCCCTCATTCAGTGCCCAGATTCTGGACACGGCGTAATGGACATTGCCAGTGGGGACACACCCGGGGAGTGCCATCTGTGCTCAGGGAAATTGCCTGCATCAAATGGATGGGGAAAAATGTGTGTCATGAAGAGGAGAAGAAAAATTTATCTGTTTTGCAAGGCTATCAAGGATTTCAATAAAGGGCAGTAGATGCATTGCCTTTGATTAGCTCATAAACGCCCGTATTACCATTCTGGGGAAATGAAGTTCTACTTAACAGACTCTGCTCTTTCTCACAGAGATGAGAGGAATTTATCTCTGATGGCTCCTCGCTGAAAGCAAGCCATCATTCATATCCCAAGAAATACTAGGATAATGAAAAGTGCCATACACAGTGCAGATACTTCCCCCAATTTCTTTTTGGAAGCTTATTAATTATCAGAACTTTCTGAGAGGTTTGTAAATCAGGAGAGAATCTGCTTAAACAATCTATGAATGTGTGATAATGCTCATTATTTTCAGAGTTTGGAAAAACAAGTCCATGGGCAATCCCATCACCACAGCAGCACTCTCTTTTGGTCTTCTGAGTGTGTGAGGATCTCCAGTCTGTAAACATGACACCTTTTCTTGTATTTCCTATTAAAGAATATGAAGGAGCAGTGATCGTTTACATGGATTCAGCTAAAGATCTTTATTTTATAATACTTGTGCCCTCTTAAACCACTTATTTGCATTTGTCTTAGGAGGTGGGCTAACTTGTAAGAAAAACACACAAAGGCAACAAATGCCTGGAGAAGAGCCACAGAACAAGAAAAGGCTGAAATCTGCTTAGGAAAAGGGATCAGACAGGCCCACACCAAAAACAGAGGAAAAAGCTGCAGCCTGTGCCTTCCCGCAGCTCCTCCTGCCTATGAGCCCATGCCCAGTCACCACAGGGGAAGGAGCAGCTTTAGAGGCTTCACCATCTTCCACTTTCCACCCAAATCCAGCTGGGGTCACGAGGTGCCCCACACGCAGGTGCACAGAGATGTAATTCATAGGTTTATGAACCAGCTGGAAAGATTACAGTCCAATAGTTTCACAGGCAGCTTGGTTGGAGATGGCCCAGAGGGCTCATTCACTTGAGGGGGAAAAAAAAGAGCAGGACTGACTTCTGCAACACAAGTATTTACAGAGGCAGATCACAAATCCAGCGGTTTTAGCTGCTCAGTCACGGGGAATGACTTGGTAAGGCCAGAACAAAAAACAACACTTGGGAAGAGCTTAATTTCATTGTCTAAAGGTTCCTCTGCTGGATTCAACCAGCCCTGCCCTCGGCTTGTTTAAGCAGCTTTTCTAGGTAACAAAAGAGTTTCACACTCCAGCATCCATGAGAGATACAATTTTCAGATGCACTGACATGACACAGCCTTGGCACTGGCCTCGCTCTGCGCAGACTGAATGTAATTAGGTTCTGGTCACTGGGCTGTGAGCAAACACCAGCTTCCAGTCCACACAGTAATTAATGACAGCACAATGACATCCAAAATCGACACACTTCACGGTGGGGAAGGGGGATGTTTGGAGGTTAGAAAATTATGGTTTGTGAATTTTAGAAAATCTTGTGATACAGCATTGAATGCCACAAATACCCAGAATGCACATTCCAAACTGAGGAGCTGCAAAAAAAAGCACAATTCTCCTTTCTGTACAGTACTAACAAGTGTATAGAGAGTAGCTTACCCTATTTTTAGGTTTTTCATACATTCATCTCTATCCCTATCTCTTCTGCACCACTTCCTGAGCTTTGCTAATTAGTGCATTGAGCCATACATGTGGATATATAAATATAGCTTAAAGACCTTGTGGGTCTGAGTTTTCAAAATATCCCTAAAAATAGATGGCAATTGTGTCTAATAGGGAGCACTGTTCCTCATATTTCCTTCCTTGCCTTCATTTTGTGAGTACAGTATAAACAAAGATTTTACCATCATAAATAATTCAAGTCATTCCACAAGATATCAGTCATGTCAATTAGACGTATTTCTTCCCATCAATAAGAATTTCCTGTTTTCTACTACACTTTGGGAAAAAACGCTCAGCCTTGATGCACCAGGAGCCGAAAACATCTCTTTTCTCATTCATGGCTTTCAGAGTCCACCTCGAACACTGTGAGCCCAGAGTCACAGGTTTGTGCTTTCTGAAATTTGTATCCTCATTTCCAAGTGCCATCCTGCAATTCATGCAGGGCTGGACAACCTACGGTACTCATTAAGAAAGCACCATAATGCAAATTCACTGGGCCTCCAAGTGACATATGTCCTCACATCACTGGCCCTGAAAAATATGTAATCCATATTAAATAAAGCCCCGAGCTGTTAGCAATAATATTTTCTCAGTTTTAAAAGGTCATTAGAAGGTGAGAAAAGGTCAAGGGAGAACTTTTTACAATGGATGAGAATAACACAGCACAGATGTAACATTTCTGGTGGATGATCCATCAGGTCTTTGCAAACATTAATTAAGCCTCACATTTTCCATATGAGATAGGTAAACACTGTGGCTCCCTTGCTCTCTGATCTGTAAAACAAGGCCAATAAAAGACTTGTGACTCATAAGACTTCAGAAGAGCCAAGAGCAAAATTAAAAAAGACACAGCAGCCAGCCCACATTCTAGCAATGTGAATTAATTCAGTCAGTGATGGAATCCTGTACTCGTCTCATGCAGGGTCAGGTCCTGTTTCTCTCGCCAACTACAGAAGAGTCCTGGATGTACTAGACTTCCAGTTTTGCATAAGTATAAATAATCTGCTACATCTCATTCTTCCAGACTCCAGTCATCTGTGATTTCCAATATGACTTCTTTCCTCCTCCTCCTCCTTCTCTACTGCACTGCTTTGATGCTTAACCCCTCAGTTCTTTTCTTTGCAGTGTGGTATTATAAGAAACCTCAGTAGAAAGGGAAGCTGTGAACCAAATGATGAACATGTTCAGTGTAGTCCACAGCTGTGAGAAATTGGATGTTAACAAAAACCAGCAGGAAAGTGTTTAAATCCTCCCTTCTGTCCTCAGATCTGAATAGCAGCAGGGTGTAAGTGGTTCATGGACATTGTACCTCTCATCTTCACCATGGGATGAATTTCACTTAAACAGTGCAGTCATATCTCACAGCTTTTGTCTCCATTCCTACCTATTTTCAGTTCTGAGATAGATCCAACAGAAACTATACCTGATAATAAATAATAAATCACACTTGTGCTAACTTCCAAACACAGCTGTGCACCTAGGGATTCGAAGTGCTGCACTGGACAGGTGGACTGAGAGATGAATACATAGACTCAAGATGGAAACATAAATGAAAGAAAAATCAAGCTCATATACTGCTGCTCCAAATTTTCTGTGCTGTTAGGCTTTATATAGTGTATAAAACATACAACCAAATCATCTCTTTCTGTAGTTGGTCAAAGATGTTCAAAACTCTGTCCCAGAAAGCACTTGGGAAATGAATACACTAGCAAGTTGTTTAGGACAGAAGTTTCAACTAAGAAGGGCAGGTTCATAATCAGAATCATTGTTTAAAATTACAAATCCAATTATTACATCTGAGGTCATATTTGCCTAAGTTATTGAGAAAAACACATTTTATTATTTTTAACTTTTTGGGCCAACAGTCCTCCAGGAAAGAATTCCACTTTGTTCTCTTTCAAACACCAAAAAAATATATTGCTGGAAAATTTTTAACTGTAGCTTTTGTCCCTGTTGCAAACACATATATTTGTCAGCTCTGAAACTAGATTCATTGTGCAGGCTGTCAAGAGAATCAAATTGATGGTGGAAATGGTGATGAAATAGATATAAATCCTTCATCTGAGTATCAGGACACAATGAGCTCTACAAGCACCACAGCCTAATTTTCACAACCAGATGAATTAAAATTTATCAGTATCTGTGTCATTTATTGAAATATTGTGTTAATATCTACGTTTCACCATGGAGCGCCCATTTGATTCTACACAAATTCGGTGTGCACTGCTGTGGGCAAAAGAAGGTCAGGTCACCCTTGACCTGAGCATGGAAGTCCTGCATCATTGATGAGATGAGAAAGGAAGGACCACATTTAGGCAGGTGATCCAACAGAATGAGTCTCTTGATCTGGAGCCACACAGTTAATTCCTCTGCATCAATATTTCAGATTCATCAGGCTGAGGGGAAAATACACTTGCCAAAAACAACAGTTTGGCTTAAAATCAAAACCTGTAACCTGCAATGTGTTAAGTGCCAATGTTCTTGGAATGCTTCCTGGTTTTCTGAATACAACTTGCAATTCAAGTGCTATCATGTAACCAGGATAAGAAGATATTTAAAATATAAAGGTATAAGATGCACCATACCAGACAGATTGTGGCTTAAGAATGTAAGTAAATGCAGAGTCAAATCATTGCTCATAAAATATAATTTCAGTAATCTGAATGAATAAACTAGAAAAAGGGATAGTTTGCATGTGATGATAAATGTGCTGGTAAAAAATGTAAAAGCTCACAGGTTTCTTTAAGACTGACAGCATTGGAAATCCTGAGCTATACCAGGCCAAGCAGCATTCAGTTTATTCAGACATACCGTGGTCTGGGACCTGAAGAGGTGTCTTTCAGTGCAGCGCTGGCCAAGCCTAACTTGCTTTTTCAGTTAAATATTCACTGAATATTACATTTTGCTCAGGTTTTTCTTGTACTGATGTGACAGTTCATCACAGCTGCCTACCACTGTCAGCATCTCATTTCTCCAGACAGTGAGGCCAGAAATTCATTTCAACAGGCTGAGATAAAATAATAAAAAGCATAACACCCAGAATGCTGGAGACATCCCATCCTTGGGAACCCAAGTGTGGTTTGGACAAAGCCTATGAACTGAGGGGATGCCACTGGAACTGCCAGTTTCAGTGAGCCTGAGATAAGTGATTCCCGAATGGGTCACTCCCTCCCTTTGTGTGGAAGCTTCCTCACTTTGCCCAGAATATTTAATTAGCCAGAAAGATTTACTTGTTCTGTAGTGGGAGATTTAGATTCCTATTCCTGTACCAGTGGACAGTCAATTATTTATGAAAAGTAGAAAAGAGTCAAGAGAAGGGACTGTGAATACCCTGTGCAACATAATGACCTATTGCTCAGAGGCTGTAATGCTCTCGAGGCAGAGGAGAGAAGTGAACCTCATAAAAGCAGGACAAAATCATCTCCTTCTCCCTCGATAATAGAGGTCTTTTGCTGTTTTGCCTTTTTTTTGTCCTGAAATGAGAAGGAAAATTTGACCCAAATTCACAAGCAGTTTCCAGGCAACTGAACTTTGCCAGGACATGTAATGGAGTTCTGAGATGCTACGTGACACCCTGCTGGAAAAACTTAATGGATTGCAGTTGTACCACGAGGCAAAGGAACTTCTGAAAGGCAGAGGGGAGAGTTTCCTGTCACCGACGAAACACTAAATACTGATCACCAGGATATACTTTTGCCTCCAAAGGATGATGATCCAGATCTTGAAAGTGATGGGAATCCTTCCCCCACCATCTAGAATCTTGTTTCCATTTCTGCTGTAGGAAATTACTACTAATCCCTTTCACTAGGTTTTGGATCTAGGAGACCTGCTTACTGATGCTGTGTAAAATGTGGATTTTGGGCAGGAGAATAAGCAGGGATTTCAGAAGAAATGTCACCTTAACCATTTTGTTTTTCAATACATTTTACATTAAAGATGTATTTTAAAGATTTTTAAAGGAGAGCAGTATCCTTTGGCTACTGCTGACGCGTTTTTCCGAAGAATAAGGAAGACATGGGAAATAGTACAGATACCTTTCCACATCTCCCCAAGAAGAGTGGTGAGTTGAGCCTTACACTAATGGTGAGTCAGAAGGCAAACTCAACTCTTCACAAGAGGCTTGAGAGGTAAATTTCCTAAAATGCATTGAGAGAAAAATGAGGTAATGGAGGACCACAAAGAGATGATCTGATGACTGAGTAGACAGGAAAATGTCTCTCTCCTCAACAGACTTACAATAGTAGAGTTTACTTCTAACCTGCTTAACAGATTCTGTGATTCTATGGTAGTAGGTTACTGAAGAAAAGCCAAATTGACCTCCATTGCACACTCTGACCAGCTTAGGGGAAACAGTTCCAGTCAAGTTCTCACACCTCTCTCTCGTACTGGGTGACCACCATCATACATGCTGATAGTTTGCTCGATGGCTCAGCCATCACAGCAGATCCTCAGGACTTGCAGTGAGATGGCTCCTGTTGGAAGGGAGACTCTCCAAGTGCTGACAAGTTAATGCTGGGATTGTCTTCTGGAAACAAGCCTTGCAGTTTTACCCTGAGGTTCAATGCCACAGCAGAAAGAAGCCTGGAATCTTTCAGTATATTAAAAGGTAACCAATTTATTTAGTAAAAGATTTCTATCCATCTCTAGTTCTGAGTAAAGCCCTGTTAATTAGCCCTTGAGATAACAATATGCCAAATATTACCAGCAGTCTTCCCTATTCTTCCTAGACAGATGTGAATGCAGACAGAGATACTTAAGAGGATAATTGCACCCTGGCTCTTTGTTCACTGAAGAAATCCCCTGCTTGAGCTTCTGCTTCCTTCTTGCACTGAGAAACCCAAGAGAGCAGCTCATTGCAAAACTGGGTAGAAATAGAAATAATCTGTACAATTTATTTCGTTTGCCTCACTGTTGCTTTAGTTATTGTTAGTTGTCCCATCCCCAAACTATATTCTTTGTCTTGAAGAAACAGACATCCAGAGAGATGCCATAATCAGTGCTTATCTATTGCAATGTGCACATGGACAAGATATTTTAATGACTCTGGTAACCCATCATACTATTCTAATCATAAATCAAGGGGGAAAAACTAGATAAATGTATAAGCTGATCAAAGGCAGGTAGAAGAACTATACTCTCTCAATTTTTCCTATAAATGCAGAATATATTCTACAACAAAATAATAATGAATATAATTATACACTGTTTTGAATAAAAACACTTCAGAAAAAAAGTATTTCCTCAAAATTATTTTGTTTGGTTTTTTTTTTACTTTGCAGATTGAGTGATCATATTCCACATTAATATAATTAAGCACTCATTTTCATTTTAGTTCTTCTACTGACACTGGTAAAATGCATCACTCTTAAGATGAATATTGCCTAAAACTCTGTCAGTTTTGTACTTTAATGCCCCCTGCCATTCAGCATGGAGGGCGCAGGAGAGGCGGAGGTCTCCTTTCTTCAATTAAATATGCAGCTATTTATTTCTTCTGCAGTCAGTATTTTCTTTATGATCTCTCAGGTAAAGATGTGGGAAACAGTTTGTGTCCAGATTTGCAAGGCGAAACAAAGCACAGTGTGACTACTGCCGAGCCTTACATTCTTCTGTGTGCCACAGTGAGTGAACTTAATTACGGTTCATTAACTTCAAATCCAGTTTCTCATTCATGTACCCAACAGCGTGGTATCAAATCATCTCTCATAACTTCAGCATGATGTTCTTAAATCAATGTGGACTTTTTTTATATCAGCATACCCTGTAGTCCTTACATTTTTCATTATATTTATAACTGGAAACATGGCACATTATAATTAATGCTTGCAGAAGCTAGTTTGGAAGAGAAATAAATTGGAATTATCAAATCTCTTCCCCAAGGACAGAGACAGTCTGATTAAGTGCTTCCAAAAGTTCCTGTTCGATATCTTTTGCAGAAAATGCCCTGCTGTGCCTGCCCTCCAGTTATTAGTTTCACCTGTAAACAGTTCACTGCCACTGCTGACTTCACTAAACATCTTCTTTGTACTTCAATCTGCATTTTATGTGAACTCTGGAGCTATTAGCCACTAATATCAACAGCATTGCACAGTCTAGGAACATTTATTGGTCCCCTGCTTAGTTTAATGTTTCTGCCTTAGTGCCGTAATATTATTAATAGTCACAAAGTACAATAAAAGAAAATTAAGTGTTTATTTTGTTTAGGCTTTCGCCACTTTACCTACAGCCTTTTTCCATCACATTTGCACATAAACGACCACACACTACATTTTTTTAAGTGCATCTAAAAATCAGGGTTTAACTCCCCTAATCATATTCTATTTTCAGTCATCTTTCAGGCTACTCTATTTTTTATTGCAAGTGCAAGTATATTATGGGAAATCTATATATATATTTTATAGAAATGGATAGCATGCATTAGTAGCTATTCATCTTGCTAATAGCCTTCATTTGCATATTTTTCTCTTTCTTTTAAAACAAATATTTTGAAAAAACATCTTGTCTTCGGTAGAGGCATGACATATTCTGCAGAACATGCTCGCATCACATGCATTCCAAAATAGCCTGTTTGCTGCTTGTGGCGCTTCTTTATTGTTCCCCTCAGTTTCATAGTTATGAAACCAAAATTGAGGTTTTAATGCCTATTAAGATCAGCATTGATTCCAACGTATTTCAAACTGATGTGCATGCCATCCAGAGACAGCCGCCTTCAAAGAGACAATGAAACCCTGAAGTGCCCACTTTCCTGAGGAACACTGGCCTCCACAGACAATGTGCTGGTAAAAAATGATCCAAGTCATATCTGGCCACAAGAATATAAATGAAAGTGCTTCCCATGGACATCCACAATTATGCATGAGAATAGCATTAACCGCATTCCTTCCAAAGACCAGCTCAAGTACATATTCCTATTAAAGGAAGTAGAGGGTGGATAAAATTAAAGATTACACGGTTAATGAGTCTGTAAAACTGCAGCTGCAAAAAGTCTCTTTCTGTATGGGGCAGGCTTTGTGCAGTGCCCTGGTGGGCACAGCCCAGGCTGCTCCTCTCCCACTGCGTGGCCAAGGCTGCCAATGGCTGAACAGTCAGCCCGAGACGTACCAGTGGGGAAATGGAACATAAAATAACACTTGCTTGGGTTAAAATTTAACCAGGCCCATAATCTCTTTAGCAGAGAGATGTCAGTCATTTTCCCTGTCCAGATAATTTAGCTCCGCAAGTGTCCCAGCCAGTTCTGCAGAACTCGCACAACCTCGTACAATGGCAGCATGAACTACCTCAATCACAGGCAATTTGGTTCTGAAAGTGCAGGTCTAGAAAAGCCTGAAGGGCACAGATTTCCCAAATGGTCCTTGGAGAGGCCTTCTGTCAGCCTGGCACGAGTATCTGGTATTATTGGACGGTCCATGTCAGATTCAGCTCCCTGTGATTAAAGTGATTAAAGCTTAACACTTCTAAACAGCTTAATGAAAGACAGGAGGTGGCTTATATTTTTGCTGTCTCTAATTTTTCCAGTATTCAGGGGCTTAGATTATATGCCAGGAATCCCAGCACCATAGGAAAAGTATTAGGTTCTCTATTCTTTCATCCTGAATCCAGATTAATAGCTCCAAATTCCTGCTCCCTGCAGACTGAAATGTGATTCTTTGAAATGTATGCATTTGTTGGGCTATATTCATTTGTACACATAACTAATTATAAAGTAATTAGTATTATCTCCATACATCTAAACAGGCAAGCAAAGGAAGACAGAACCATTTATTATAGTGACAAAGGGAATCAGCATTTTCTTATCATGAAAATGCACGTTATCTTGTTTTCTTGTACATGGGTGTAATTAATCACTATGTTTAGCATTCACAGATAATAACACCCAGTATCTGCTTTGATGAGATACAAACAAGCATATTATGAATCACTTCACATACAGACCATCCTAATTGCTAAAATTACTGTCTCCATGTCTGTTGCTCCTGTAGCAGCAGTTAACAAAATGCCTCAAACACTTGCATGCTGTGACAGCCAGTTTAGCTGCCGTGCTAGTATCGTGTTTGGGATTCTTATTATGAAGCCATATTCTTCCTTTATCTACAACTGCCTCAAGCCAGAGAAGTTCAGGGATGATGATCCCTGGGTGATGCAGGGCATAGAAAGGACAAGATCAGACTTTCAATAGTGGATGACTGAGGGAGTGAAAAACACTGTCAAATTCACTAATTCACTAATCCCACCTAAATAAACCCCTTCACTGAATTGAAAACAAAGTCAAACCTTATTTTATCTTCAAATGAGTAAAAAAAAAATTAAAAAATAAGACTATTGTTATCAGTTAATTGAGATTGTCTTCAATTATATAAGTACGACTGACTAACCTTTAGGGCTTTTCATTAACCAGGGTTCATCAATTCTAATCATCGGACACTCAAACACTCCAATGGCCATGCCAATGTAATTACAAGTTGCCAATTCTGCTGACAAAGTTCTCAGGTTACAAATACAGTTATCAATGCAGGATAAGTGCACACCGATTTCATTTTCCTGTCACATTAATGCTTAACCAGTGACAGATTTTATTAATGAAATCAGTCTTCAAATATGTACTCAGTCATCGTTTTTCCTTCAGAACAGGAAGCAGCCACTGGTTCCAAATCCCACATGATATTTTATCACAATTAATAAACACAATTGGAGTTATGGTAGAGTTAATCTTCATCTTCAATTAAAATAATTAAAGTTTAATCTTCTAAGGGTAATTTGTTTGACCCCATCCTACCAAAAACATTCTGCTCTACGGGTTGTGACTGAGGGCAGAAGGACAGTCAGAGTGTAAGGAACCAATTCAGCAGTTGCTTTAGAGCATCTTTCATGTTGCACTTATATCTAAATGCAAAGTGTAAAGACTGCTCATCCCTACAACATGACTTTAAATAACATATTTTCTGCCCACCAAAATGTGCATAAATTCATTTAAACAGCATATAATACTATCTGTTAGTAACTGAAAAGCACTCTACACGCTTATGCAGCTAAAAACATCTAAGCAATGGCCAAACATTACACACTGGAATAGTTTCATTGGCTTCCATCAGGCTGATCACAAAAGTAGAATTATCTTCTTGTTCAGATGCAGATTTTCACTTCCAGAATTGCTACAGGATACTTAGGAAAAAGTTTGCAAGATGAGATATCCCCTTTCCTCCTTGCATTCAGCATTCATCTTTCTGTTTTTTCCCTTTCCTCCTTGCATTCAGCATTCATCTTCTGTTTTTAATAGATCAAGAAAAAAGAATCAGAGAAAATCTTACACCATATGATAAAAACACCTTAGAGCAATATGATTTGTGACAAAGAACAGTCTGAGTTTCAAGTATCAGAAAAGGAAAGAACAGCCAAACTAGGTCAGATCAAGGGCTCTGAAACTGGCCAGCAGAAGCTGACAAAGTGAAAATGTTAAGAGGATGGCAAGCATATTGTTGTACTTTCACAGAACACTTTCAGACAGTTCGAGTCTCAATTTCTTCTCCAATAATTCCTAAATTCAATTTTCTTTCCTGACTGCTACTGAAAATTGAGCTGACATTTTCATTAAACTATCTATAGTAACTATAATGCCTCATCCGTGAACAGTAGTACTTAGTTCCCATCTGAATATATTGAACATATTGAACACTTATCTAATCACCAGCCCCTAGAGCAATCATAATTTTAAAAATTAAAATACAGTTATGAAATATAGCTGAGCAATAAATACATCCAATGATTTCTTGGTTGCTTTCAGATATTTGAAAGCAAAAAGACAGAGATAGTCTAAGAATTTTGAGGCTTTGGTTTTGGTTTCTGAGGTTAGTGGCTTTTTTTCCACCAAAATCACAAAGGGGCCGTTAGAATTAACTCATGGGTAATCCCTGGCTTTTTGACTGTGTGTCATAAACAGCTATAAGATAACCAAAAGGAAAGTTAAAAAAATAATAATTAAGACACTAAATATTGCTGGTCATGAGCACTGATATTATGAGTTGCTGTCTCCCTGTTCTGCTTGCAGAATTTCTTTTAACAGAACTGTCAGATGTGCTCATATTGAAAGAAAGAACAATAGTACTAATTTACTTCTATCTTGTAACAGTTGCTAAGCAAACTCATACTCAAAATTTACATCAGCACTCAAGCTCTCCAAGAGCAAACATGTAGCTGAAAGTAGGCAAGGCTTTGTTGGTTTTTTTAAATTTTCACAAATAAATTACTGCGTAGTAACTGCGTAGTAACACAAATAGTAACTGTGTAGGCATCTACCTATATTAGCTTGAGGCTGGATCAGATCAGATCAGATCTTATCTTACAATGAATTACTTTGTGTATTTTTTGACCTAGTGCCAGTCTTGCTCAGAATATCTGTACAATTGTGCTGGAGTCAGTAAAGCCTTGAACTTGCAGGCTGAAGCAAACGCTTTTCTGTGTACTATGAACTGGCTGCTGATGTCAATGAGAAAAGACACAATGAATAAAATGTGAAATATAGATAAGGGTTTGTAGGAGGAGAGCCCAGAGAAACTGTTTTCAGCTCATAGATTTTTGGTATTCACTATAAATGTACATTCCCACGTGCGTTTCAAGAACATTTGACACTTTGTAAACCTCATTGCTCAGGAACAAAGTGCAAAAGCTGCACTGACTTAGCACGAGTTCACAGTACAAGTGCATGGCAAATTGAAGAATGCACTCCTGCCCTCAAATACAGACTCACTCTCTTTCCACATGACCACCAAGCTGATGCACATGTGGAAAACCCCTAGAGAGCCATATTATCCCTTTGATGTTTCGTTGCTCTCAGTGGGGCTGTCAGAACGTGCGCGATCGCAATGCTAGGCACTGAATTTGTCAGCACTGGAGAGGAAATCAGAAGCAATTAGGCAGCAATATTGGTTAAAAGTATCCCAATTCTTAGAACCATTTCTTCCCACAACTCATATCTAATGACAAATTCTGGAAACCCCATTCAGTTTTCACTCAGCTTAACAAGCACTCGCCCTCTGAAGTGCCTGGGAATTGTTTTTGAAAGGGGGTTCAACAATGTCAACTTTTGGCCCAAAGTCAGCTGGAAACAAGCCACAAGCTAGACACAGATGGCCTGTAGGATACACTTCCAAAGACCTTGACAAACTTAAAATTAAATTTTAATTATGTCTGTTCAGCTTGATTTATAATAATTGTCAATATCTCTGGTTTGAAATAACACGTTTTACAACACGATCAGTTAGAGAAAATATTTTCCTAATGACTAAAGCGAGGAAGAGTCTGCATCGAGTCCAAGAATTATATTATCAATCTTATTTATTATTTTTTTAAACCATAACACAAAAACATTTAGGAGACACTGATCTGAAGTTGGGGTGAAAGGCTGAAGAATAGCGTGTTTTCCTGGTTCTGCAGCAGTCAGATTTAGAAGTCTACTTCTACAGACACGAGACCAGCTGAGGTCCCAGGAGTTCACAGAGATAATTAATGGCATTTGATATGCTCACAAATTTTGAAGAGTCCCTGGAACAGTAAAAATTTTATTGGCCAATTACTTTTTTTCAATAACTGTGCGCCAAGAGTTGACAATTTATACATTTGGACAAAGATTGTTGTGACGTTCTTCACAAGTAAACCCACAATTATTTTATACCACAGCAAGTCTCATTAAAATATTCAGTTCTTTTCTTTCCTGTAGAGTTCACTTGCAAAAGTGAGCTTTCAAGCTTGGCAGTTTTTAGGCAATATTTCTGAAATAAACTGCCATGACTTAAAAGATACCAGACAGAAAAACAAACTCTCTTTCTCAACTGGTGTCAGTGGTTCTTGCCTCCAAGCAATGCCCACTGGCAGAACTACAGGCTCAAGCTGTGCCAGGAATTTGCTAAATCAATACTTCAAGTTGCTCAGAAATCATCTTCTTTCCTGCTTTGTATCTATTTACAAAGAAATTATTGAATATGGCTTTAAATAAGAGGAGTAAAAGGGTAGATTAAAAGAGCAGCTCAATTCATGTGAAAGAAGAACTGCTAAGCTAGAGTGAAGAATAGACCCCAATAATGCCAGCAGAGGAGCGTTTAGAGGTCATAAACCACAGAAAATTGCAGCTACTGTCCCTGTGATGAGCAAATGGCTCACCAGAAACAAATCCCATCACTCACAACTATTGCATTGGCAAGTTAGTGTAAGAGATGATGCACAGATCTTCAATGGGTTTTTTTTCCTTTCTATAAAATGAACAAAATGAATACACATTTCCATGGGTTTTTGGATTTGTTTACAACTTGACCCTGAAGTTACATCTTCCATGGGTCTGTGAATTCCTGGCCATTGCTTGATTCATTCTTACCAGCAGTCACTTCAGCTGGAAAGATATAATAGGCGTTCCAATCTTGTATTTCTTTTAGAGGTAGGCTCCTGTAATCTCCTCCCTAATCAGCTATTTGTTTTTCATAGCACCAATTGAATAAAACATTTTCCTTCATACATCAAGTCTCGCCTAATTTACAACATTCTTCCATTTGTGCTATAAATTACAACTACTGTTGCCTTTGTTTTAAATAAGTAAAGTGGGTAAACCACTGAAATTTGTGTACAATGGAATAAAAGACAGGACTTTCCAGCTTTTCTGCATTCTACCCCTCTAACATACAGTTCCTAAACCAATGGGTTTCCTCACATAAGCCCTTCACATTTTTACAAACACAGCTCCAGAAACTCTGCATATCATCTGGAAGACTGTGTGTTAGACCTATTGATTATCTCACACCCTATCCTAAAGTAAAGTTTCTCCTTTAAGAATTACAGCACATTATTCTATAACAATATTTTCCCTCTCACCCAGGCAGCAGAAACATGAGGAAGTGATGAGAACCTCAGTGGGAATTCACTGAAAGCCACAGGAGGGTGAAGTCTATGGCTCAGCTCAGCTCCAGACTCCTCACTGAAGTCTGATTCTCTGCCTCTGAAAATAATGCAGCTTTACAATGTTTTTGACAGCCTCTTCTCAAGTTAGAACCCCAGTTTCTGTGCATGACTATGTAACACTGGCAGTTGTGATGGGCTGAATGGGGGTCTCAAGGAATTCTGCACAGAACCTGTCCTCCCAGAGAGCAAGAAGGAGTTATGCCCAACATCACTAAATCTGAGCACAGACTCTTCTGCAGCCTCCTGTAGCCGTGAAGATCCTCCTGGTTTCCAGCCTGAACGTTAAATCAATATTTAGGAGGCTGAGCAGGCAAGGCTTAACCAGCAATTCAAGTAAACAAACTGTTGCTTCAGAGGAAATAATCTTTAACAGCAAAATTGTAAAAACACTATTAAATATTGTAGTTCTGAGCAATTTGAGGGAAGGGATCAGTGGAGCTTTAGAGGGCTGTGGGCAGGGGAAGACACTCAGTTTATGTTCCTGGTCTGTGTGATCTTAGAATAGGTGATGAAAGCAAGGCATTTGGCATTGCATTTTCTAGATCTGGAATAATGCCATGAAACCTGGTATCACCCATTATTATGGGAAGCTTTGTGAGAATTATCTTTTAAAGTAGGAGGTTTCTGCAGAATTGTATCTTTAAATGTATGTTCTCACAGTCCAAGGTTTATTAATTCAAGAGTAAGCTTAATCCTTTGTAAAAATGATACACCAGAAACTACTATTTGAATACAAATAACAATTTAAATGAAACAAACCCTATAGGAAGGAGAGTAACTTGCAGATAGTTTGCATTCATTTGATAAAGTGATGAAATCGTAGGCTTGATTGAAATAAAATCTAAGAGAGAAAAATTCTTTTGGATAACAGATTGCACCTTCTTATCAAAAAGATAGTTATACAATATAGATTTAAAATATTTTTAACTGCTTGACATCTCCCAAACAAAGATGCTGTTGTATCAGAACAGCGATCTCAGGATCTGTATCCAGAGCAGAAAATAAATTATAAAAAAATAAGGGTTTCTCAAATGCATGTTGAGATTTTTTTTAACTACAAGTTAAAAGCATCATTCCAACCAAATCATTACTCCTCTCCTATGAGCAATAATAGCTTTTTCCAAAGTAATTTCCTAGTGAAACAGAAAGAGGTAGGTTTTCTGTATTTCATGTTACTTCTTTCCATTCTGTACCAGACAACAAAAAATAATAAAACTTTTATCAGATACAGAAGGGGCCACGGCACAGCTGCCTTCTGCAGAGACGTGGAAAGGAACTTGAGTGAAGAACCTGGACCAAAGCTAGCAGTGGCATCCCTTGACACAGTGTTGTTCTGAAATGCAGAATCTTTCAATAGAATGGGGAACAAAAAAAGATCTAAACAAAATTGAGTCTAGAGAGGAATGACTGAGGATCATTTGAATGGTGAAGGTGAACGTGATGTGTGCTGTGCTGGCACTGTATTTATTAATACAGAGCCTAAAGCCATAGGTTCCAGGGACAGCTTCCCCCTAACATGCAGCATCCTTGCTCCACACATTTCCTTTTCTTCGAGGGAATACCTCATTATGGGATATTTAGCTACAGAGAAGAAACTGAAAAGTTCTGACAGACCCCAGTAGAAAGCCTTCAACCCAGTACAACAGCTTCTATGGTGTTTTTTTGGGCAACTGAATTTATCAGTCAAAGAACAAGCCAACATCATGACTCCTGCCTTGAGCCTGCGAATCCCTCAGAGGATTTCTCAGCACAGAGAGCAGCAGCATGTCATAGCCACAGCATGGGCACAACACACACGAGCAGGAATAAGACTTCTCTTGGCCCTGAAGTGTCCAGTCCAGATTTAACCTCCCAGGCTATTGGCCTGGCATCAGGCTGTCAGCTGCACAGCCTCAGATGGCAGCCTGTGTTCTTCTGCTAAACCAGTGCCTTCTGTTCCCAGGCAATGGATGTTGTATCTCTACAGGAGTTACCAATTACTGGATGCTGAAGGACCTTCAGAGAGGCAGGTAATCATAAAGAAGGAAAAAACTGGTTTGACTCAAAAATCCTCTCTCTCAATTAGACTCTGTTGTATTCAATGGATTTACATCCTTTAAATTCATCAAATGCAAATGCAGACATTTCCAGCACAAATAGGAAGCAATCTAAGTAATGCTGAATTAGTGTTTAAAGACCTGGTGACTAAATTGGACAGGTCAAGATAAGCACATGATTCAACACGCTCTTATAGGGCCACAGTAAGAAGTTTTCATTACTCTTATGTGTGCTTTGCTCCTCTCTCTCTCACAGCCACATGGATAAGTTCCACATATGTCAGAAGGAAACACAGCTGGGAGAGAGAAGGATGCAGGGAACAGTTTCTCTGAGTGCCTGGCATCCCCTCCACTTGCGAGCTGAATCCCACTTGAGAAAACACAATTACTTAATGCCAGAATGGATTTTCTGAGTCCCAGCAGCATTTGACTTGCTGTTCTAGCCTGCACAAATACAAAAGGTAGCACACCCAGACATAGATGGGGGCAATAGCTAGCACAGGACAATGACAGCTGAAGTCATACAGTCCCAAAGAAACCAAGATTTCCCTTGCTTTCCCTTTCTCTTATCATACATCTCTTCTATTCTTGCATCTAAAAGTGGGAAGAGCACAAAGATTGTAAAACACCAGAGTTTTCCATTCTGTCATTTCTGAGACCTTTTAGTGCACACTGTAACATTCGGTGCATGAAGGGCACCAGAAATGACACAGATGTGTGTTTTCCTCAGTATGTGCAGAATCACATTTCTCACACACACAGAACAGATCTGTGAAGTAGCTCCACACACATTTTCATTTGATTTTCATTTGATTTTCATTTCACCCTTAGATATTACTACTGAAGCATTATCGGCCTAACACACTGGATTTTTGAGCAGAGGTGTCTCTTCAAATGATACAATGTCAAGGCTTTTGTGGTAAAACTACTATCCTTGCCAGTAAAATCAAGTCCTTTGCCACTTTCATGCATACCTTGTGTGCATACAAGCCCTTTAACCAAAATATATGCTTCTCCTTTTGCAGAGTGATTTCTTCTTTTGGCAACAGTACATGCACTGCCTGCTGAGCAGAGGATAATCTAAAAAATTTAGCTTCAATTTCAGTTTTCCTAACTTATACAGTCACTACAGCCATGTCTCACTTGATATCAGTTGACTATAAATGGTTTTGCTTACCTAGAGGGCAAGCAAATAGAAATAGGAGACAGAATACAACATTTCAAAAGAAACATTATAGCCATTAGTTCCACAAACACACTGTACCTAACTCAGAACCAAGTTCTGCCCTCAAAAAATGACGTGTCATTTATAATTATGTGCCTGTGTGTACGTATAGAAAGTGAAGGAGACAGAATATGAGAGGACAATCTAGTCCCTGAATTTTATAAAGAAATGCCTGCCTCAGGTGTCTGGATGTTGTGGAGATCTATTATATTGTTGTCTTTGTTTAACAGGACTTAGAGTGTATTGCAAATGGAGTCCATAAACAAAATGAATTAATTATTTTACAGAAATAGTTTGAGTTTTTTCTGCACTGACTTTTAATTTTAATTCAGAATGCTTCTACCAGCTCTTGCTGTCAACATTGGTTAAAATTAAACAGGCAGGCAGGAGATCAGGAACAATTTTAGATACTTTATATGATAAAAAATGTATAACTTCAAAATAGCTAATAGAAATTTGGCACAATATTCATACATTGCAGTTTCATTCGAATATGATTCACAAATCCTGGTGGGTTATGTATTACTATTTCTGAGATATGGAAATTCTAGCTAGAACAAGCTCCTAGCTTTGTTTCTGTGCTCACCCCACTCATGCCCTATAGCTCCTCTTTGAAGAAATTTCCCATTTCAAGAGATGTTCCACCATTTATGCCACTTCTAGGGAAAGGCAATTTCCCCATGATGTGTCAATGGCACAATCCAAGATATCCCCCAATGGATATAAATACTGCAGAGTTTGGCAAGAAATGTCTCAGCACACATTTCAGAATTTTCCTATGCTGAAATGGGAAATGCCAGAGACCTTTATAAATAAAATTCTGATACATTTTAGCAAGAAAATTAATCTGGTATTTTATGTCTTATGAGAGAGTTAGAGAATTATACTCTCTTATTCTACTGGATGCAAAACAAAGTGATCAAGACATTGTTCTTAGACTCATCATATGGTCTGCACTGGCTGGGACAGTTCTCAGAAAGAGTTTCCCAGATCTTCTTTGGAATACTTCTCTGTCTTGGAAAATCCATAGTTAAAAATCGAACTTTCCTTCTTGAGTTTTGGCCCTAATGTGAAGAACATGATACCATTTGACAGCTTTCAAACATCACCCTTTTCTTCTTCCTATTTCTTTTATTCCTACCAGATCACCTTGGCCTTCGATAGATCAGTTTGAAAATTCCATTGGGATTCTAAAAGCAACAGCAAAGCAATACATGGCAAAGATAAAACAAATAGCTCTAAAAATGGCTGCAGGACCAGCACAGTGCTGATGGAGTGGTGAATCAAAAGATGTACATTCTTTAAGGTTTCATTGTGACAGTCCTGCATTGAAGGCATGAGGAGACTCATCTGAGTCACGCTGTGTTATAACATTTATCATAAAGCAGTGCTATTAATGCAAGCAGACAAGACAAGTCACAGTCTGATGTACTAACCCAGAGAGAACAGGAACAGATAGATTTTCTACAAACAAGCTTAACCCAAAATAAATATAAAAGCATCTTTGTTCTTTCAAATGGCCCTCTCGCTCATACTATTCATACTTTTTTTTAGAAATTCTTGGTTTTAAATTAGTGTTTTGAGTACAGCATATTCCTCTGGCCAAAAGGTCAAAGGAATTTCAAAGCTGGTACATTTCTATTAAAAGTACAGCAGCTCTTCCCTCCATCCCAAAAGTCATGGAAAGGAGAGCAGCTAAAGGCAATTGGCTGCTGCACCAGATGGTGAAACAATTCTGCCTGGGTTCTTCCCTGAACTGCCCTGCTTCCCTTCATGCTGCTTCCCTTATTCCTATGCTGCTTCCAGCTATTCTGCACGCAGTCCTTCCACTGGGGAGGATGACAGTTTGTCCATATGTCAAACCATTGGTAGTCATTTCTACCCAGAAAATAGAAGTGACACACCATAATGATACCCTGTCCTCCAGAGCACTCTCACAGCATTGCAAAGCACTTCAGGAAAGGTACAAACCATCAGGCTGAATATGAAACTGAGACAAAAATTAACCACACTAAAAACACAGCTATTATTGAAAGCAGCCACTAATTACCAGTTTCTCTTTTTCACTTGCATTTTGCCCATCATCTTTGAAAAGTTATGCCAGATCTTGCTTTCTCTGATTTTTAGCTTGTAAAGAATAATAAAATGCTGCAAATCTCTTTCCTCTCTGGGAATCACGCAAGTGATAGTGTGGCTTCACAGCATTACAGAGCTGAATAACAAGGAGAGATAATGCCAAGGCATGACACCAAAATCCAGTTCCTGATCCTTAACCCTCTAGAACTGCAGAAGTACTAGATTTCACAGACAGCAGGACCGTCATTATGTTCAAGTCTGACCTCCTGAATAATGAAGGCCACAGAATTTCATTCCGTAATCCAGTCAGAGGAGGGAACTAATAAGGGATGCTTGATTCTGCCTGCTGAAGCAGCTCTTGAGACGAGCTGTAAGGTTAAAAGGAGGATATCTACTAGCTGCTCCATTCCAGACAGTAAAAGCTAGGTTAACTCTATACTGCCCACATTTAAAAATGGGCAGAATTTGCTTACAAGCCCTTATCCTCATTTACCTGCTCATTTATCAACTCTCCCAGGCTGTATCTACAAGCACAGAGCCATTGCCCTAAAGCCCTGAGCTGTGACCTGCTATACAGCAGATTTGCTTGAACCTAAGCCCACAGTCCAGCCCAGTCCTGGAGCCTTCACCGAGAGATGAGCCAATCCCTTTCCCCATCACCCTTCCAACACACACTTTTCTATTCTTCTCTATTTTATATTTGTTTGCACAAACATATGCTGTGAGCTCAGAAAGTCTGTCAGCAATTCACAGATGGCCACGTTCAAATAAGCATCTTTGATAGAGATACAAGGTCTGACTAAAGATGTTAGAAATCTCTAATATGACTTGAAGCATCTCAACTTGGTAATGTGAAATCTGGGTTAGCCTTGTGCAGAGACAAAGGCCAGCTGCCCTTCGAATTCAGTTTTATATTTTTAATTACTCTAATTCCTGACTTTGTTTGACAATTTGGGACTGATAGAATATTCAAGAAGGTTTCCTGAAAGTTGCATTTTAATTTAATGCTATTGCCAGCTCTAATAGAAAATGCCAGAAAATGAGTGTTTTTCAAGACAGAGTTCTGAGGCCACACCCAACACCCCTCTGTTTTCTAGGGTAGCCCATGTTGTCTGTTTGTCATGAACAAAAGTAAATTGTGTGTAATTCACAGTTACAGAAAGAGCAAAATATCAAAACATCACTGGGAATGCAGCCCACACTGCCTTTTCTTACTGCTGCTTTACAGTTCTGTATTGCCTGGAAACATCAATGGGGAAGGGAGAGAAAATGGAAGAAAATAGCCTGAAAATAAGTTTGGCAAGGCTTTTGTATCTTGAATACTGAAAAAACAAAGTATAAACCTTGCTTCTAAGATTACTTTTATCCTTATTTCATAGGGATAAAACAATGCCAAATGAGGAGAATAAAAAATGAGAAAACACTAATAGCATCAAATGTACAGCAGAGAAATCACAGTAAAACCCACAGCTTTATCTCCTTCCTTCAGAAAAATACATAACAGAAGTGCCCATGCCTAGCTATCCAGAACAGGGGCCAATTTATTACATGAGAAGGTTCACCACAAGCTGCAATTTGGCTGCATTTTAAGCAAATTAACAGCAGCACATTGCAACAGATGCTACCCCAATTATGAGCCCCCTCTTGCTGAGCTCTCTTAATTCCCACCTTGGCGGGCTTCCTCTGAGTCACTTCACTGTGGCCAGGCTGGGGACACTCGGTGGGGTACAGGACCAACAGAGGAGACAATTCCCAAAACACCCAGTGTATCCCAAAACTACAGTGAGGATATCCACCAGAAAACAAGGCCCTCTCACAGCTCTGACCTTTCCTTTTCTGCCCAGGCATCAAAATCCTCCAGAACCCACGGTGTCCTATAACCACAAAGCTTCTGCAGTAGCCCATGATGACAGTGGTGGTTCCTTTGGCAGTCCTACTTTTTCAGGGGATTCCCATAAAAACCTAATTTCACTTCTTTTCAGAGAGGCCTTGATGATAACTGGTCATGCCCCAGGCATCCTAATTTGACCAAATGATACATTCCACCATATCAAATGTGCCTCCCGTGTAACTCACAGGCTTGTACTCCTCCGTAAAATTGTAACTTAATGATACTTAAAATACTGCAGTTACCTCCTTCTTTGTATGTGTGGAAATGCTGCAGCTTGACAAAGGTGCCTTTCCTCTCTCCATCCTGTGCTGTGCTGATGTCCCCTGTGTGTGCCCATTTGGCAGCAATTGGTTTGGGTCAGTGGTTTATTAGCCATTTGTTTGCTGTCTGAAAGGCCCCACACAGATGCTGGGTGCTTTGTTTTCTTTTCTTGATTGCTTTCACACATGAAACTGCTGAGAACTTGCTGATGGATCAAATGAAACTATTGCACTCCTAAACTCTTACCAAGCATGCCAGGTGAGGAGCACGTGTAAGTGCCTGCTTTGTTCAGTGGTGCTCGTGCCAACCTGTCACCTCAGTGGCTTCCTCTGCTTGCAAAAGAGTTGGAGTGTTGAAAAACTCCAGTCCCATCCCATTTGTGCACCTTGGAACAAAACTCATCCTCCAAATAATCCCTAGTTAATTTATATTTTGTAAACTTTTAAGAAAACAGGCACGGTTTGAAATACAATATATCTTCTCTCCTCAAACTGTAGGGGAATTACTGGTAAATAAGTGTCACTGTCTCTACTGCATGGATTTAGACACAATTTTTCCTTTTTGCCCTCCCATGGCTCTTATTGACAACATGGCTTAAGCACATCAATTCTGGTTTAATTATAGGCATGTTGAATCTAAATACTAATTTCCATCAAGCATTACATAGTTTCAGCTGTAATACATTGATATGTTAAATAAATGCATTAAATAAATTAGATGAGAAAAGCTTCCGAATTTCAAGCTGTGCTCATTTACTTATTCTCTCATTAGAGAAAAAATATTCTGAAGTGCTGTGCTTGTACCAAACACTTGTGAAAAACTCAGGTTTAATATACAAGTGTTCACAGAAACATAGGGGTGCAATTTCTCTTCCTGCAGTTCCATCTTTTGCGAAGCTGAAGGTACAGCTTTTACAGCAAGGACAGTCATTGCCTCTTTGAACAAAGAGAATTCATTCAGTGACAGGTTTATTGCTTGTTTTCCTCTGAAATATTTCCTACTCTGGGCATCATAGAAAACTGCAAGGAACCAAAACATTAAAGGTGTTTTCAATTGCATGATATGGGATTCTCCAGTTGGAATGGTATTTGATAAAATGATGTTCTCAACTCACATCATCGCATCTAAGAAGAACGCTTGGATGCATGAGATAAAATGGTTTGGTTCAGGAGAAAAATTGGATTTTATTTGTTTTCTGTCAATATTTTCAGTTGACTAAAGCAAGGCTTGAATCTTCCTGACATCATAATTTCAATGAATCTCAGGATCTGCACAGAACTGAATAACTCTGCTTGCTTCAACTGTCAATGTTATTGCTTTAAAAGCTTATGGAAGCAAGGACTGAACTGTAAATTTGACAAGGCTGTAGGATACAGAAATGTATTTAAAAACATCCCTCAAAATGCTTTTTCAAAATGGCAGGATTAGGGACAAGGGTCACATTTTTGACATTATTTACAGTCAAGTCCCTCAGATTACTTATGGAAAAAGCAGCCATGAGATTTATACCCACAATCACCCATGACTGCAATATGTGTTCTGGTGAAAAGGTAAGACCAGCTCCAGTGAGGAAAAAGGCTGAGATGAGAAATGTTGGCTACTACACATGGCAGCATTTCAACCTGCAAATTACCCAAACATAAAGAGTTAAGAGTCAATCTGAAGTCTTTCCCTAAATAGTGTATTTTCCTCCCCACAGCAGGAGAGGAACTTCAGCATGAGAGAGCACTAAATCAGGGAAGAGACAATACAAACTTTAGATGAACAAGAGATTTCAAGAGGTCTTAGAGAAGTTAATTCTATTTCCCACTAGAAAATGAGGTTTCTTACCTGACTGGAATATGAAAAAGCAAACTCTGAAAATGGTCTGTCCTTGTACTTTCACTGAGTAAAATTCATCTTATCACTCCTCTGGCATTCCTTAAAACTGATTTCAATGGTTGCCTAAGCAGCACAGCCACAGGCTCTTGAGATGTCTCAACAAAGCACAATAATGCAATGCTACACTGACCACTGTAGAGCCAAGGTTTTGGGCTCAATTTTAAATATATTTTCCCTGCCTTGGATCCTTCCATAACTCTCCCATCAAAGCTGAGCCTCAGTAACTGAGAACGGTATATGCATTCCTTAGACAACCACCTGTGTTTAAGTTTCAGGTGAGGGAATCTTCTCCCCCATCCACTCTGCAGTTTTGAAAATCTGAACTTCCATGGCAGCGAGTCACAACCAAAAAAGGGCTTCACCTCAGAGGCATCACAGGGTACCCATCAGCAGCAACATGTTTGAAGGAGGAGCTGAAAGCAATGCTTGAATAGTAAAAAAGCTGAGGCTGAGCTGAGGATATTTGGTAGGGTGAGTCAAACTCCATTCAAAGTCACAGAATATCAAATTTTAACAGTATCTGACTTGAAGGGGATTTGGGGTTTTTGTTTGTTGTTTTTTTTTTATTGTTCTGGCATTTTTAATAACGTGAAATTTCTTAAAATAAAACATTTAAAGCACAAAGAGTCCAACTACGTAATCCCGAGACTATGAAACAAGCCAGGTACGTCAAGAAAATTCAAATTAACACTCATCTCAGGCTTCAAATCAAGTGTCAGTTTGTTCCTTTTTATTTTAATTTATTGTAGCCAACATTACTTAAAGCTGGAGACATTTGTTCTCTTGCTAATGATATACACATAACTCCCACTTACATCCCCTCACTCCTTCCAATTAAGAACTTCTTCTGAACATTTCAAGCTTATCTAACTAGAAGGCTTATCTGGCACAGATTATTCACTGTATCATATGGATTCAGGTTCTTATGTCTGGAAGCTCTTTAGAGCAGCAATTTGTTCTTTGTTTAGCACATTTTGCGGTGTATGGTGCTAAATAAGCTTAGGGATTGCTATTCACTGAGGCAGGTTTGTGCTCAGTGGATCCAGCACTGCCTCGTGCTTTGTTCTTTCAATCTGTGCAAACTCCCTCTCCAATGCAATGTGTAAAATCCAGGCTGCTGTAAATCAGTCTGGTTCTTAAGGAAACCTTCAGACTAAACACACAGAAGTTAGTGGGTCTGCGGAGCACTGCAGGTGGAAATGCAGCACAAGTTATACGACCTTGCTATTCCATAGGTACACACAACGAGCACCAGCTCATGGCTTATCTCCTCAGCACAACTAATTGCCTTCCTTACCACACACATCCTGTGTGCACACTGGGAAAATTTAACACCAACTGAGCAACCAAACACCAGTGCCTCGACTTCCTCAATTCAACACAGCTTGTCCAAGTTAACCATTGCATTGTTGCATTATTCCTTTACTTTTCAGCCTTATTGAAATGAGCTTTGAAAAGTAAAAAGAGTATTATTCCTCTGAACCTTGTAATAGGCTTCCCCCATCAATGCAGAACACATGATGTTTTATGAAAGCATCACACCTGTTTAGTTGCCAGCTCCATCCTGTGAACTCTCAGGCTCTCTGGACAGGTGAAACTGATGCAGGGTAGGTTTCTGAGGGAGCTGAGAGCACCACAGGTCTCCCTCTTTTCCACTTCAGGAGCCCGAGAAGGCCTTACCAGCAAATGGCACATGAACAGGAGTTTGTCAGGCCAAGCTTATGGTCACGAAAAACAGCACCATCCAACATGGTGCACGTCTTTCCACTGCAGACAAATACCACGGAAAAACTTGGCAGATACCATTTCACCTAGCACCACTAATCTGAGAAAGAAATGCTTTCCTCCAACAGACTATAGGGAATCTCCTCAGTTTTAATTAAATCATTACAGTTGTTAAGGAAATCAAAAATGGGTAATTAGTAATTTTCACTCTTTATAGGTTTTTCCCAAAGGAAAGGGAAATTTAACATAACACATTTTATACCTTGTGTGATACCCATCCTCTTGACTCATGCATCAGAGACCAAGAAGGGATGTTTAGATAAGACACCATAAGTTGTTACAAGGACTGTGTAGCCAAGTCATGCAAATATTCGTGCTCTCAGTTGTCTGATACAGGAGAGGACTTGCAATACCTACAGGTTATGAGACGTTTGAACCTGGACTGAATGCCTGGGGTGATTGGAGGATACTTACACTGAGCACTTGATTTCTGAAGTTGCTATACAAACCAAGCAATCTGTTCAAAACACTGAAAAGGCTTAAGTGCTTAAGCTATTGACACTTCTTCCTCTGATGGAGAATCACGAAAACCAGAGACAAGAGTATGATGATGAGATTTCCACTCATGGAACAGAGAAATTTCACAGAAATTTCAAGGTCCTACAAGGCCAGGCTCCTGCCTTCACTCAGACCAGCATCCATCTGTAAAAACCTAACCACCTTGTCCTTCATGGCAATGCCTCAAAGACGTCCTTAAACAACTTTAGCAAAAGGAAATATTTCAAGTTTCAAGTATGTTGACCTGATTTTAGCCACACCTTCTTCACTGTCAGGCTCTTAATTACACCTGATTTTAACTTAGCATAAACAGAAATAGCTTGATTATCATCAGTGCCAACTTATATCACATAAGAGCTTGGTTCACGGACTTTCTTAAAACGATGCTTGATTTACTCTGAAGAGTATGGGGGTGAAATCAGGCTTTGTCTCTACTTTGAAGCTTCAAGCTGAAAGCTTAATTTTGAAAAGGAGGCTGACAGAAAATTTCTTCTGTAATATATAGATTAGCAAAGGAGGATGTGTGCTGGTTAGCATCAAATTTTATGTCACTTCCCTCCTTTGGCATGACTTAACCTGTTGTTAACATTTAATCCTCTCTGTAAATAGACAACAAATGGTTCAGGTTGCATGTGATCTCACAGTTGCTTCTGATGCTCCTAGATCACCCCAAAATGATTTTATGCATATATATTACTTCAGAGAATCCTTTAGGCTGGAAGAGACTTCTAAGAGCACCAAGTCCAATCATCCACTCTGCACTGCCAAGTCCACCATGTCCCCAAATGCCACATCTACTTGTCCTTTAAATACCTCCAGGGAAGGTGACTCCATCACTTTGCTGTGCAGCCTGTTCCAGTGCTTGATAACCATGTTGGGGTCTTGTGTTTTAGACCCATCACCTGCTCCATTGTCCTTCCCCAGACACACTTCCAAGACCTCAGTGTGTTTCTTTTAGCCAGTGGCCCAAAAGTGATCACAGGGTGTGAAGTGCAGCCCCACCAGTGCCCAGTACAGGGGGACAGTCCTTGCTGGCCACACTGGTGCTGAACAGTGGCTCCCATCTCCTCCTGTTTGTTGCCTGTGGGCAGTGGTGTAGAGGCACTTCAGCTGGGCTATTGATCCCACCACCTTTAAGCCCTAATTTCTACATGACTATTCTCAAGCTTTCTGTGGTTTCTAACACATTCCCAACCCCTGTGCCTTTGCTGCCTCATGGATCTCCATCTCCTACCTCCACAGAGCTGGGAGACTGAAGGAACTCTCCAGCACACCCTCCCTCAAACATCTGTGTGTGCCTGCCGGCTCAAGTCTAAACACACGTTTATATGTTCCCTGTCTTGCCTGTAGGGATTGACATTTTCATAAATTTTTACATATGTTTGTACATGAATGCAAATAAGAGCAAGTTCAAAGCCCATGTAGTGTGCTTTGTATTCTAATGAGCATTACAGGCAATGATAAAAAAACCTATCAGTCTCCAGTCACGAAATTACAAACTCACGCAGTCAAAATAAGGCAAACAAGACTTACAAGGCCTCCCCTTATTTATTTGCAACAAAATTGCATTTTTTTCTGCTACTTTTAAATAAAAAATTGAAATTGGAAACCTCTATCTCCAAAACTCTATGTTTTAGGACATTACCCAAAATACACCCAAAGTTTTAACCTCAGTGTGAAGAAAAGAAATGTAATATTGCTTGTGGTATTAAACTTAGTTTTATTTCATGCATTTAAAGCACTGAACTCCACCTCTGGGATGTTTATCTTTTAATCCTATAGGAACACACATGACAAGACACACATCCAACCAGCTGCCTATTGAGTCAGCTCCCTACAGTACCGGGATCTCAGTGAAAGGTAAGTACCAGGAAAGGACAAACTCTCTCCTGACTTTACAGGAGACCCCGTTATACCCTGCAGCAAGAGATCCAATTACAGCTACCACCATTAGACAAGATCAGGAAATTACTGAACACTATTAAAAGTTCATTCACAGTATTTACCTCAGCAAGCTCCAGCAACCATGAATTCCACCAGCAGACAATATATTGGCTTAGTTATTACCTCTTATCTGAGATGGGCCCTAAGCTAAACATGCTAAGAAATATTTGGATCCAAGGATTTGGGACAACACAGTTTTAATTCATAGTAACTCTTTTGTATCTGAGAGTCTTATTGGCTTCTCTCAGGCTTCTGCCTGGGTATTGTAAAGCCTGATGAGCACACCTGACTAAAAGCCCACAGATCACATCATCAACCTCAGCTGATTACACTTATCACTAATATACTTATCAGGACTGCAGAATCTAGCAGAAATAAGTATTGGAGGTTAGCCTCATAAAAGGGTTGGAGACGCTTATGGTTGTAAATAATGCATGTATCTCTGCAAGGTAAGTTGAGGCTTACAGGTAGGACTTTCAAATGCTCCTCACTGAGTGCAAGAAGAATGTTCACATCAGTACCTTGACCTAGCAGCAACTTATAGGGGCCCTCATCTCCATCCCTTCTCTAGAACCCATGTGGACTGAGCTTTCTGTGTGTGGGCCAACCTGACAGCACATCTGCAGAGAGCCAGAGCACTAGATAACTACACTGCCAGTGCAAAAGGGTGAAAACTAGAGTCGACACCATCAGCAGAAAGCTACAGGCAAAAGCATTGCAAAGATGTTTTAATTATCTGAAAAAGAAGCATTACAAGTTTTATTTTAAAACTCTTTTTTCTTTGCTGCATTGCTTTATTACAGTGCAGGGTATTATCTTAAGTTCAGCCTCAAAGAGGTGAAAGTCTTTTTTGACACAAGCCCATATCTTTGAGTGCCACTGAGGACACAGTGGGTAAGAAACCTGCAGGCTGTGTTGGACTTCCCTTTCCGTGGCCTAAAATTGGTCCTGACCAGCAGGATGGAGTAATGAGTGACACTGTCCTTGACCCAAATATCAGCAACACCTCTGGTCAACAACAGGCAGAGAAGTCAGCTACAGCACCCTCCGTAGAAAGGCCTGGTGTTACACATGAGATGGGCCCACGTGACACACGTTATGCTTTCACTCAGTCTGCCCTTAAGCCACTGCGAGTTCCAGGAGTGCTGGAATTGACCTTCTGCCCTGTCCAGCCTCTGCAGGTGCTGGAGACTCAGATAAACAATGAGAATCTTTCCAGACTTGTCCCATCCTAATAGGATGTAACAGTTACTCTGAACAGTGCATTTTTCAAGAAAGCACTGATGCTCTCTCCTTTATGCAAATGGAAGAACATGGAGTATGTATTTACCATTTGGAAGAAAGAAGACTATCTGCTGAAAAAGAAACTTGTAGCCACAAAAAACAGTGTGAAAAAAATTTAAATGTACTTACTGTAAACCTGACTTTTTTAAATTTTGAAGGGTTGGTACTAATCTTCCATTAAAGCATTTTTTTAAATTATCTCACATCTCTAAAATACGTAAAGGATTTTTTTTTTAATTAATCTTAACATGTAAATGAATTAACTGACATAATTGCTCATTTCAGATAGTTAATTCTGTACTCAAAGAGTAGATGCTGTAATTTTGGTGCCATATAAACTATTCTTTATAGATAGAAAAGTAGTTTTAATTATCAAATCTGCATTAGCAAAGTTTTGGCAGATGAAGAATACTCTGATCTGTGCATGATTACAAATCTTTACTTCTATTTGATAGGTAAGGCTGGATTTTTGCAACTAACAATCCTCTGTCAAGCACATCTTTGTAAATGTGATTTCTGAATAGGTGAAGGCACAGTGGCTAAGATTTTTGAAGGAACTGGTGACTCAAGATGTCTGAAAGTTTCTAGTGTCCCACTTAATGGGACCTGTGTTTCAAGATTCCCAACATTTCTGTAAACAAAGTACCCAAAGTGGAATGCCCAAAGTAATGTATCTGCAGTCATTAGTCAATTAACAACCAGCATAACTACGCAATTATAACTCAAAAGATTATAACCATAAGACTGGCAAATGCAAAAAAAAACCTTAATTCCCTTGAAACACAACCTCCATCAGAGGAGATTCCCAGGTCACTTAGGACTGGCTCTGAAAGGAATCAGAGCTTCTGCACCAGAGGGAAGCAGCAGCACAACACCAGCAGTGTCCAACTCCCTCAAGGACAGTGAGTGAGGGGTGTGAGACACCCCTTCAGTGAGGTATGTTACAGTCATTAAATCCATTCATACGTCACACAGACACTGGGATAGTCCTGGACATGGGCATGTAGGGAGGGAAGCTAAAACCTCTTAGGTTTAAACAATCCAACATAATTCACTGCCTTGTACAGGTGGGGTGTGCTGATTTCAGACAGATTCAATTGTATGTCCTTTAGCACATACAGTGAATTTTGCTCAAACTTAAGAACACCATGTAGCAGCCAATCTGGGAGGCTGTGAACCAGCTACTGCAATAATTCAACCTGTGCTGTTATCCAGACATAAATCAAACCCGCTGTGCCCTGCTGAGACAGCAAGACCTGAGCTTTTGCTGAATTCCTACACAGATGAAAAAAAAAAGCCTTGACAATGCAGTTGATGTGGTACTCAAAGGAAAGCTTGAAGTCACAGATGAAACCAAGATTACGAGGTGGTTGGAAAGTATGTAAGAATCTCATCAAACAGAATTACACAGGGAAGAGGGTTAGGAGGAACCTGCTGCTTTGCCAGTGACAAACAGCATGATTCAGTATCACAAGATGATCCAATTTACAAAGACACAACACGAGAGAAATCTCCTGTCCGACCCTTGGTAGCAGCAGGAGAAACAGGCAGGACGTGCTAGTTGGTAACTAAAAAATGTTTGAATGAAAATACCTACTGAACAAAGGGAGGACATTAGCTTGATTTTTGTCTCATACAAATGTACATCAGAACAAATCCATTGGGTTCCAGAGTTCCAGGCATGTGGAAGACACACGAGATAAGATGCAAACACTTGCAATGTCAGATTCTATGACCTTAACATATATGGAGTGTGCACTTTCCTGCCCAAGACATCTCTCTAATCGTTGCCACTGAAGTTTCTACTTAGTGGAGTAAGGCAATAGATGGACTAGCTAAAGGTAAAAGCAGCATCTTTTACAGCTTTAGTAAAGATATTCAGGAATTGTCTGTAGACTACTCCAGAGGAGACTGCAGTTTCCACAAGAAAAATCAGAATTTTTTGAAGGACAATGACAGTATAATTTTTAAAAAATAACAGATTTCCTTTAGGATAACAGAAAATATTTAATTTCTGGGGACAATTTACATGAATCTAATGCACACACACACACCCCCTTCCTACTGTGAGTCAGAAGGTTTCTGTTTGCACACCCAAGCATGGTGTATTTAAGGCCATAAAAGATGCAACAAAGATGGGAAGAAAGTAAATTCAGTTTAAGAGGAGATATTTTCAACATTTATAAGTTTAAAAAAAAAAATTGGTTGAAACCAAAATGTCAAAGCACTGAAGCAAATATCCCAGGATGAAAATATCTGTTCTGTCCCAGTCCAAGGTCCCAGTCTGAGAGGAATTCTGCGTTATACCTCTCAGAGTCATTTGATTCAAGCACTTCTCTTCCAGGAAAGGTCTTTAATGAACAGGTATATTTGAATCTACTTACAAAGCAATAGAAACCAAAGAATTGTCATCAACAGTGAAATCTTGCTCTTTTTGACAAGGACTGCAATTTATGCTGTAAAAGCTTTGAAAGAAGTTGGGAATTAAATTGTACTTCAAAAAACTCTTTCAATACACTGTGTAGTAAATAATACACTGAAGACAAAAACAGATTGGCAGGATTTTGGAGAGCAGTGTCCCATATTTTTACATCACCAAAGACACATTGGAGCCTTCTGAACAGTTACACATTTGTTAGGGATTCAGTGCAAGAAACCACTACCCTGAAACCTGATCATATTATGAGTTATCTTTGCCAAAACTCATAAATTCAAGCACAGAGAAAACATATTGGGTGTCTGGAAACAGTGGAGGTAATTTTTCCCTTCAGACCTACTAGAGATTTTCACTATAATGAAAAACTCTAAGGTATCATTACAGAAATAAGTTGGGAAACTGTTTCCCAGCCAAAATTACTTGGATCTGCTTTATATGCTAGGAAAAATATCCATTGAAATCATAAAAACTCTCTGGATTTACACTGTTAGCTTCCCATAAAGCCAGCTGTTGATACCCAATTATTTTAAATGCCTTGCAACGATCCCAGCTCATTTCCTAACTGGGTCACACAAGGCCCTAAAAGCCAAAGCACACAGGCAGGCTCAGGGGTGCAGGAGCAGAGGCAGGAACGAGCTGCCAGCAGAGCCATTCCCAGCAATTAGAGCTCGACAAGCACCTACAGACTCCCCAGAACAGAAAAATGTCTGGAGTCAGGGTACCTACCCTCAAATGTCCCTGCCTCCAGGGGTCCCAAGCAAAAGACATATTTACACTCTAGAGTTTTGCATGGCTCTCTTGACAGCACGAAGCAGAACATTTTCCATGTGGAAGATTTAGCCAGTTCTTCAGCAGCTTGGTTTTTAATGAGGAAACACTTATTCCACAAAGGCAAAACACATAGTGATTTAACTGAAATTTTCAGTAAGGCACACTTTATCTAAAGATCAAAATTGTAAACTTGTAAAGCAAAATATCGTATATCATCAGTTTTAGTGTGCATCATCTATCACAGATATAGAATTAAATGAGCAAGGGAACCAAAAGTATATAAATATATTTATACATATAAGAACAAAAGAAAAGTATATATATATATTTATATATTATGTGGACAAAACCAGAATTTTCCATGTGGAACTAAAATATAAAAACCTCAAAATTTTTAACACAGGCTCAAAATACTGGTTTGCAAACAGTTCAGAGCTGTAGCTCTGATGTGAGGTTATCTCACATTCCCTGTGAGCAAGTGGACAAATTAGCAAAATTCAAGAACATGAGGGAAAGTTGACCATACCTATTTGTAAAACAAAACTCAAGAAATGTCAAGAAATGCCTACATATATTTTTGCAAAGATTTTTTTATCCCCTTTGTATATTGGCATGCTCACAAGCCTGTGAAAAGAAATTTAGAATCTTCTATGGATGCAACAATATTCAAAATAGGACATTTGAGAGGATGCCATGACTGACCTAGCAGGAGGTAAAGTCACTATACATTCTTGGTCTTGCAGGATAGGGAAATTATATCAACCCTATGAAACAACACAGGGCATAATTTTTCCTTTCTTTTCTCCCTAGTATTGTATTCAAGTGGAGTCAGGCAACTGGGAGAGACAGAGGAGATTTGTGCTTCCCAGGATATGTGTTATGTTTAATTGCTGAAGGCATGAAGCATTTTAAAAGGTTTGTCAATAAAATCCCTATTCAGTTAACCCCAATCTCTTCAGATCTCTTGTTACAGGCAGCCTTCTGCTCTCAACATCTGGGCAGGCAAAGCCTCCAATTACACTGCTGCATTTGGTAGCTTACCAGAGCTAGATAAGGGTCCCCAGAATATCCATTTCCCCTGGTAGCTGCTTATCCCTGGCTAGTCCGATGATACGCAGCCCTCATGTCACAGGAGGCACGTAATCGTGTGGCACACACCCAGCGTGTGTGCACAGTCCCGCTAAATCCAAAGCTCTCCGTGACCTCCCCCTCTTCTGGGGCTGGACTTACATCTGTCACAGCTCCACTCTGTAATTGCTGGGGCAGGGCAAAGGGAGAGAGCAGCCCGAGATCGCAGCCAGGAGCCGATCACACCACTGCAGCTCCTCTCCCGGTCCTTCAGGGAAAAAGGCAGGAGCAGGCAGGAGGCTGCTGAGCTGCCTCTGGACCAGGGGCAGGCACCTGCCAGCTCCTCCCAAAAACCCCGGGGAGCCGAGCCTGGTGTGCACACTGCAAATCGTCAAACTCCTCCAAATCAAGACGTGGGGTTCCACCCAAAACAAAGATCTACTGTCAATCAAACAGTTCCACAGCAAGATTTCTCCTTAATATGTCCCAAATATTGCTGAAAACCAAGTCTCAGCACGGTTGTCTCCCCTGCACCAAGATAAAACTACAGCTTTTTTTCTTCCAAGCCTTGGCATCTGCAACTATAAATTGCCACAAACTTTGCAAAGTTCAGTTTCTGGAGTCTTTCAACTCAAACACTTAACACCATTTCTTTTTGGAGCACCCAAATTTTGTATTGTACCATGCTGAACTTTCCTTCCTGAATAACTCTCAAAATTCATGCATTTATCTCTTGCTTTTTCCTTCATTTTCATTTTTAGTTCCTCCTCTGCAGCCAAATCAGTGTCTTTAAAATCTTATTAGGAGTTGTTGAGAATTTAATATTTTAATGTCAAAAGACTGACAGTGAAATTACTGAGCTTCTGTAGCAACATAGGCCAATTTTCCAGCTTTTTTAGAAGGCAACAGAATATCATTGCCCTCTGTTTTTTCCCAGTCCATCTGCCAGCTAATTTGCAGGCACAAGTAAAACCATCTTTTCTGTTTTCTGTACTTATTTTCCTTCACTTTTGCATCCAGTTCTGTGACAATGAAGAAGGGTAGATCAGCTGCATGAATTTCTCTTAAAGCTTCTGTTTTAACCTTCCAGCCTCGTATTTGTCACTTTAAGTTTGTGTGCCAAAGACATGAGAAAGCAAAAGCCAGCAGTTTGTCAAGGCATGATCTCTGGGGACATGGGTACTGTTTCAGCTGTCACCATGTCACCTTATATACCTATTGATGTAACTTTTGATGTGCAGCAACAAATGGTAAATAATTCCTCTCTCAGAGAAAACTTCTGCCTGTGTTGGAGTCAGTGCTTTTGATCAATAAACCATTGAGGTATCTTCCAGCAGGAATGTTATTCAAAGTGTTGCTCAGGAACAACATGCTCCATGCACTATTTGTTTTCAGGGCTGTGAGCTTTTTATTTCTAGTCTCTCTTCAAGCATCTCTCTATTGCTCACTGTTTATCCACATCTCCAGTTCCTGAAAAGGATCACTGGTTTCTCTTGGTGTAAGCTTTAATCAAAGCAATAGGTCACTCTCTGTATCACCCCAAGAACAAATTTCAGTTCTTTCTGTGGCACTGGTACCTAACAGAATCACTTCATGTCAGACCCCACACTCACTTCTTCTAACATAATTCCCTGGGTTCACTGAGCCCTTTTGAACTCACAGCCCCTCAATTTCTTAGTTATGATGTAAGGTTTGCCAGGCTGCTCCAGAGTTTATAAATGGGACTTGCAGTAACTAACTGCTGTCAGGAGGTCCAGCGCTTTACACACTTCTTCATTTTCAAATCCCTCTTCAGCAAATGCAATCCAAACTAGCCACCTCCACCACTGCTACATGGAAGTGCCATCATCTGTCTGTCTTGGTGTAACTAGTGACTTTATGCTCTTCATCCAAGCTGAAGTAGATTCTACTCCTAGTACCCTACATGTACTGTAGGTGTTGGTAAGTGATGGCCTCAAATCCGTGCAGACCACAGTTTCCCACGTTGTTAGTATTACTGATATGTTAATATAAAGCCTAAACACTGCTGGTTCCTGTCAGTGGTTTCTCTTTTCTCCTCACCTCTCACCAGTTTCTGCTGTAAACTGATCCATTTAGATGGCTCTTTTCTTCTGCCTAACACACCAGAGCTCTTGTCTCAATTTTCACTTTATTAAAAATGCAAATGCAGAAGAGTCTGTGCTCTTGGCACTACATTTATAGATAGCTCTGTTTTCTCAAAGTCCAGGTGTTCAAGGCCCTGGGTGTGCACAACAGAATCTTTTCTTCTGTTTAGACAGCTTTTACACATTCTACCCACTCTGGGATTTTCTTTTTCTATGAAGTTCCAGTCAGATTCCAGGACTGCCTATCACACAGACAGCTGATAGCACTTCATTTGCCCAGTCTCTGGAATAGACATCCTTACTGACAGATTTGCAGAATAGTGTGATACTAACCTTGCCCTGAGGAAGATGCAGAGGGGTTGGAACAAGATGATCTTTATGATCCCTTCCAACCCAAACCATTGTATAATTCTATGAATAAATTTTTCTTAGAATTCCATTTATTGAGCCCTTATGTCAATTCCATATCTTATGTTGTCTCCATGAATGTGCAAGCCTTCACCCATGCAGTTAAGTAACACAACCTGTGCTTCACCGCTGTTCTTCCCTGTATTCTGTCTTCTACCTCAGAATTCCCCACTTATCACCTTTATTAAACTGTTCTCCTTGACTTACACTCCCACTGGATGCACTGGATGTTATGAATGCTTTATCTTGCCTGTGAAACACACTGAAAACTCTTTGTTTGAGGCTCACATTCTGGGTTCATTTTCCAGTGCTGAACTGTACTTCTGCAGTGCTGGATCGAACCCTTGGCATAGGCTTTTCTATGACGGTGTACTCAGGTGAACAAAATCCTGAATTATAAATTAGCACACAAAACAAAATCCAAGTTTTGAGAGGACTGAAAATACTTGCAGACTGCAAAGGAATTTGGCAGCAGTTTTTAGGTGGAAAAAGATATTCAGGCTACAAAAATTAGAATATTAGCTGACATCTGACAAGGCAATATTTTTAATGCCACCTTTCATTACAAAATGCTGGATTATGTTATGTTGCCCAGTGATGTCAGACACGCTGTGAATGTCACAGTCAAGTAGCAAAAGAAATAGTCAGGGCTATTCCCTTTGATGACTTTAATTCCCAGATACAAAGGGTTCCCCTCCTGCCTTGCTGCTGCAGCACTTTTCACGGCTCTGCCACAACATCATGTTCTCTGTGACACCTTTCATCTGAAGATATCAAAGCAAGCCACAGACTCACGCTAATAACAGACTATTCCTGGAATACTTATGAGGTAAGAAATTACTATAAAGCCCAATTTATTGATGAGAAAACTGAATCAGAGTTTTGTTAATGAGAAAACTGAATTAAAATTTATTAAACAGAGTTAGGAATTGATTAGAGGTGACAGATGTCAGACTTAACCCCTGAATTCCTGGCTCCCAGCCCCAGATATCCCATGCACACTTCTCAGCAGCGTCCAATTGAACTCAGTGTTTTTGCCCATGACACCACCCCAGCTGCAGGCAGATGAAGGTATTCCTCCCACGCCCCAGAGCAATTCATTACATTACACTCTACCCTTATTATAACAAAGTGGTGCCATTAAAGCCCATCCTACAGAGCCCCACAGGAGCGTGTGACCAGAATGAAAGCAGCAGGGCACAGTTCACGAGCCACCAGTGAAGCACTTTACCACAACTTGCTTTCAGAAGTAAAAGCCTCATTTTAAATAAAACAAAAACTTCTGCTTTGATAAATGCTGGCTGCTTCAAAAAGATACTCTGTTCTCAAACCTCCCCAGCTAAACGCCACCGCAGCTGTAAGGGCCAACCACGTGTGTATTCAGGCTGGGAATTATCCACATAAATAAAGAGCACAGCTTGAAACATTGACTTTTTCTGATCAAAAGGGCCTGGGAGGCAACTGGACAGTTTGCATCAGGCAAAGGATAGGACTTTTATTATTTTCAAAGAACACCCCAGTGAATAGAGTAGCCAATGTGGCCCTGGTGGCAGTGATATGTTCTAACACTCCCCTCATCCCACACAAATTACTTAAAAGCTTGACTTTGGGTCTATTTATGGTTTGGAGTTTTCCCATTTTTCTTTTTGTTTAAGAACTTTTGTAGGGAAAACCTGAAAGACAATCAATCCTTTCATGACGCTTTTTAATATCGTTGCCTGTCTAAGATACATCCCTCACATACCAAATAATAAATTGCAAATATTAACAAAGAAATCTTCTCATAAGTCTTTGTTTTACTCATATTAAGAAAATAAGTGCCTAAATTCTATCAAAGTAATTTTTTTTGTTTTACTATGACTTTTCACATTGGTTTTCTTTGTATACTCCAGTCTGAAATGAATAAACATCACAGAAATTTCCCTATCCTTCATGTTTTTATTTAATTTCTTTCACTAGTTATTTTCAACTACATATGCTTAAATGCAAGATTCAATAGGAAAAAAAAATCATTCATGAAAAAAATCAAACCCATTAAATATTCACACTCTTAACACTTTGTAAGGCTGATCTGTTTAACCAAACCTAAAGGATTTAAGGCACACAATAAAGCCAAATGTTCTTCAGAAAGAACTGTTTCTCTTTTAACAGAAAACAATCTGACATGGGTGTTATGTGACAGCTAAGCAATGTATTCCAAATAAATACACTCCCTCAATATTATGAATTTTGTAGTTTGTTTTCATGCTAAACAGAAGTACTGTGGCAATAACAGCAATGACTTTGACTTCTTGAACAGCAATCCAGAAGGACATAGAGTTCCACCTTGTTCTTCAACTATTGTCTATCTTATCATCCTATGACCACATATACAATAAAATATCTTTACTAATGCCATAAAAACATGGCAGATGCAAACCTGTTATTTAAAACAAAAAATATTCAGAGGCAGTCTTTAGTTCTATCTCAAACCAGTTTGATTTCCAGAGTTGGGGTGTTTTGATTAGAATTAATTTCCAGAAGAAAACTTTAAAAACTCAAAATGCAGTAACATCAGTTGCACAACATATGAGACAAAAAGGTAGTACAAAATTATACTGAAACTGCAAAAGTTATGTCCTCCTTGGGTGGTATGTTTTGGTTTTTAAATGCCAGGCAGAAATTACAAAGGTATTCTCTTCTATAAAAGATGTCTTTTCTATAGAAGATTCTTTTCTAAAATGCTATGATCTCATAGCATCACCTGTGAGAATTGTTATGAAGTTAATATTTTCTAGATGTTTTACCTGAATACAAAGCTATAGAACATCAGTATCCACTGCAGGCTTACCTGCTTTGCCTGCAAACGTAAATGAGTGGGTGTATAACAAATCTCCAGCATGTTGCCAATATGGGAAACCCACAGAGCAGTAACAGCCATTGTCTATGCTGGAGATTTCTGGAATACCACCTGTGATATAATGACTAAAAGCTGATAGGGATCTAATTTAATTGCAGCTAACAGCAAGATGTCCCTTTGACCTGGGCAGCAGTACTAGCAATTCCTCTGGCTTTTCTTAACAGAGGTAGGATTCTGGAGCTTGTTAAACTACATGGTTTCGAACTGCTAACTTCCAGCAAAGCATTAATCATCACTCACTAAATAAAATGTGCCCTATGAAGCATATTTTATGAATATATTTGTGCTTCTATGTTTTTTAATTTTAAAATGTTTCTTTGCCCTCATTGTAAATCTTATTCCCCCAAGACACCACCTGCAAGGGGTAGAGTAGTACAGGAAACAAAACTGAACCCTTCTCTTTTATCTGAGTGATCAAATAGTTACTGTGCCTGTGGTGTAAGGAAGAAAGTTTTAATTTGTACAAATCTTCTCCCTGTTTGAAGGATGTCCCTAACATGGATCTTTTTATCTGAAGACTGAAACTCATTGTCTGATGGGGCAGGCCTGAATACAAAACACTGATGAAATTTATGGTCTTATTTTGAAGGCCCAGATCCATATTCTAGGGGAGAGAGAAGTAAATGTCTTTTCTTCAGAAACACCTCTTTCCTTTTCTCACTCTTCCATCAAATACCATCATAGCTTCTATGTTCAGAGTCTAAGAGATGAGGAAAGAAGAGGAATTTTTTTGTTGTTTTAAACATCACTATGCAATACTTGTAGATTAAATCATGGAAAAAAAAATCCAGAAGATTACAATCTGATGCAGATGGGAAAAGCAGCAGAGCCAGGCAGGGTGAGGAATGTTATCAGAAACGCCCATTTGTGTCTCATGGTCCAGAGTGCAAAAGTAGAAACATCTTTTCTTTAAACACTCAGAAATTAGCATTCTTTCTGAGAGATGATAAACTCTCCACCAAACAAGGAGAAGCTGGATTTGAGAGAACCAAGGCCAGATTTCCCAAGCAGAGCATCCAATCCTGAATGCCTGAGAGGTTAAAAAAAACCTTTGGAAAGAGAGAGGACAAGAGAGACCTAAGAACTTACACAAGCAGGGGACTGGACTAAAGCATGGTGCTCAAACAGAATTTGGTGATACAAGGGTAAAGAAGAAAGACATATATGAAGGCAACCATTAAGAGGAGGTATGTTAGAACAGGAATTGGGGGACAATGAGGGGAATACAAACGGCTTTGCCTTTCCCAGTTCAATTTCATGGAGTCACTAGGCATCCATGTGACTTACTAACGGGCTGCTGAAGGCACTCGAATCTCAGAATGTCTCTTCTGATTTGTTATGAAATAATAGCTAGGAGTAGACAAAGTACTCAAAAGTTTTTAATTAAATGTAAGGATGACACTCTCTGATCCAGTCACACATAATTCAACTCAATAAAAAGCTTCACAGACACAGACCTGTAACATCCCAGTACAGCAAAGGGATGTGTGCATTGAGAAACTCAACAGGTGACGCAACCTGTAAGTGCCACCTGTAGCAGAAGACATTGTTTTACAGTTGGGTGATGACAGCATGGTGGGTTTATACGTACCAGAATACTGAAGTATTGCAATATTTCTTTCCCTCAACACTTTTCCTTCAACACTTTCACACCAATATGGGTTAATCAGCCACAGAACTTCAGCTGCCACATGTTGGCCCTAACTCACTGACCTCGAGCCAGTGCTTTAAGGCTGCACACAGCTTAAATCAACCTCCCACCCTACTTACCACTTGCTGAAGAACAGGGAGAGAGAATCACCATCCCATACAGCCACAGTTTCTGTTTCTCCTCCAACCAAACCTTCATGGGTGTTTTGATATGCATATAGCACTGATTATAACACTAAGCACTTTGGATGGTGACACACACAGCATTTCCTATGTCATTGGCAAATGGCTTTCTCTACTCTCCCCTTACTGACAGGGAAGGGTAAGAATTAGACATGATACCCTATCCTGGCTATAAATCAAATCCAAATTTGCAGTAGGTGGGACTAGAAGCCAGAAATACCTGATTGCTTGTTTCCATCCACCCAGCAGATCACACAGTCACCACAGGGAAATGAAAGTTTCTATCTGAATACATTTAGAAAAGGCTGAATCTAGTCCCTTACATCAGTGAAAACATTCAGGGGAAAACTATTGATTTGCTATATTGAGCAATATCTTTATACAAAATTCACAACTGCTAGCATTTCCCTTAACTTTCAGTACCCAGTTCCTGGAAGTATTCTTTTCTCCAGATAAATATTGACAGTCTGTGGTCACTTGTTTGGATCACAGCAGTACATTTTAGCTGCAGGATTTAGGCTGGAGTCTGCTTTGGGGGTGTGCATGCCTAAAACTAATAACAGAGGTTTAGGCCCTAGGACTAAACACACTTCTGAGCCTACAAAAACCTTTCAGATTTTGTTTGTCTCCGGGTGTATTGCATAAAGATGTGAGTTCATACCAAACCTACCTTCTCTACCCACAAGCTAGAAAGAGCTTTAAAGTGCTGGGAGCACGACCTGAACTGCTGAGTGCGTGCAAGCCGAGAGAGCAGGTTTTGTTGCAGCCTGAACAACATGAAAACAGTCACGTCTCAGTATCAGAGCCCTGAGGTGCATGGCCAGAACAGGGGCAGCTTAAACAGCTCTTCCTTGGGGTCCTGAGCAGCTCAGAGTCTGGGAGAGAACTCACTACTCTTCACTACTTTTATTTCTCTCCAATTAATCATATTTCTCAAAACAAAGGGATGTAATTCAACAGCATAAGAAATGGTGCCAAAAAAAGGACAGACTCCTTTTTAAACCTTCTCCGCACATTTCTTCACTGGCCAAGTGACATTACCTGAGACATGCCTTGTAGCTAAGCCCAAGGGAGAAGAGCAGAGTCCTTGAAGGGGTGGAAACCTGGGAGGGTGGGACTGCTCTGCCAACCCCAATAAAGAACACAGCAGGCGAATGAAGAGCATCAGTGGAGAGACTGAAAGCTGCTGAGTCCATGTTGACTCCTATTAGCACATCAGTGGGCTTTATACTTGGGGGGGAATAAAAATCCCAAACCACAATTTTAACATAAGATGAATAGTTGTAATAACGTGTAAAATTCAGGTAATGGGGTTAGCACAGGTGTGGGATTGCAGGCAAAGGGCACTGAGGTCTCACACTCACTACCTGTGGGGCAGAAGACCACCTATGAGTGTTGAAGAGATGCCACAGGTTTCCTTGGATGTGTCAGCTTTGCCTGTTTCAGTATTTGCAGACTGTCACAGTGAGTACCTGACATGGGCACTCATCCTCATACACAACTCTCCAGCATCTATGAGCATTTTCTGGTCAGGTATCTATAATACAGCTCTAAAAACTCCTTGTTTTCTCAGTCATCCTTTGAAAATATTAACTAAAAATAAATCTAGAATACAATCTCCAATGAATTTAAATCCCACGTACAGCAAAAGCAATTGTTTAACAGCATGTGGCATTTGTGCTTCTCTTTCAGTATATATTCGAGTAGTTTATACATTTGGTGTGGTGAACACATTTTTCCTGATATCCTGATAAATATTTCTGACTAGAGGACCTCAGCTACTTGCAGCTCTCATATGCTAAGTATGAAGCAATACAGGCTGGTCCCACAGAAGATGTGCAGTATTTTAATTACAAGTTTGTTATAATTGTCTGGATTCCTTCCTTGTGTAAAACCAGTGAATGGACATGTTTCTATATGATGACAAGTTTCTACCTAGCATTTCGTAAAATTCCTCCAGTACTTTTTCTCTGGAGAATTTGAATAATCACAAAATATTGTGATAATGTGATGAAGAGATAAACACCTTTAAAATATATATAATTGTGAGTATTGCCTCTTAACAACTAAAGTTTTATGACAAGACGTATTCCTTAAAGGCAGTGAATATTAATTCTTACCACAAGACTGCTGTCCAGAGAAAGTCTTTTCCCAAATTCCCTCTTCTGTAGCTGTCTTTTTTTCTCCATAGCTGAGGTTATTTGTTTTCCTTTTGATCAACTAGAAATGCCAGGCTACTTTCAGCATCACTGAAAAAAAAAAAGTAAAACATTTAAATGCATATTTCAATACCCTACTTAACAGTTACTGTCTTTCATCATTAACTTTGTAATAACCCAGCAGCTAATGACTCCGTGTTTCTAGTAGGCTGTGTTCCAAGAACAAATTTTCTGTGCCAAAAAATCTAAACTCTCCAAACAGAAATATTACCAATATATTTGGGTTGCTTCTCAAAGGGAGAAAAAAAAAAAAATCTGCTACAACCCACTATAGCAATACACCCATGTTTCCATGGTCTTTTTTGAACTGGGCTGGGAGCTGAATTTGCAGAGCCAATGAGTTACCTGAGGCTGGGCAGGGGGAGGGAAACAGTTCGTTTCACATTAATTGCACTTCTCAGTAAGCCCTGCTTGTTGGCACATCTGTGCTGCTACTGTGATGTACAAATTTTGGACCTAATCCTGAAGAGTTCTAAAAGCTTTCAACTCCCATTATCCTTAACAAGAGACAAACGCCCTCAGCATTTTCCTTAAGTTTTTAAGGTCAAAGATTCTGCTGTGATAAACAGACAGTCCCACTGCCTGTACAGAACAGCCAGGGAATTCAGCCCATAAAGCTACCACAGAGGGCATTAATCTTTCCAGTTTCGTAGGGTTTGGTTATTCCCGGCCAGTGGTTTCTACTAAAACCAAGCCACAGCTTACAAGTAACAACTATCAGTTCTCTTCATTCATGTTGCCATATGTATCTGAAAGTTTCAGTTTGTATTTTAAGGTAATATTTATTTTTGATACAGGAATATGGGCAAAATTAATGAATTTATTCAGAATATACAGAAAGTAGTAGAAGGATAGCAGAGATCAGAGTCTAGCCTAAATTAGGGGAGGCAGATATGCTCATACAGAACCAAGAACAGAAGTTATCTCCTGCATCTCATAGTGACTGTATTTACTGTATCAGTCTCATTGACTGAAAAAACAAGACTTGGTAAAAGGAAAAGATCTGTGTGTTTCTGATCCTTTCTGCTTGCTGTGAACATCTCCTTGGGTCACACACAGCCAGGTGATGCACAGATACCTCTGCTGCAGGGTAGCACAGCTGGCATTCCCAAAAGCAGCCTTGCACATGCCCTCCAGACACATTTGCATGCCTGTGGATAGACTTGACTTCTCACGCACCTGTGAACGATCCCATCTGTCGCTGTGGGGATATCAAGCAGATAAAACCATCACAGCTCTTTCCTCAAGTTGACCCCGAATGCTCTGCCATGAGGGCACACAGGAGCCTGAACGTGGGCCAAGCACAGGCCGCCTGCAAGGAGAGCAGGATGCCCTAGGCTGAGCCTCTGAAGCCAGCTGGAATTCAGAGGGCTCCCAGAGGCACACACACTGGGATCATCGGGTACGGTGTGGGCATCATGTGGGACTGCTCCTTTAAAGCACTTCCCATGGGGAAGCTGTGAGTGCTCCAGCTACCAAACCATGGTATGAATTCAGTGGTGAATTTGGCCTTCTACTGAATAGCACCTGACGTCTCCTATGCTTCTTTTGTACTTCTGGTTTATACTTATGCAAGACCAGAATTCAGGCCATTCTCTCCCAAACTGATAAAAATTAACCTCTCTATATATTCATCTAAGGAACACATGCAGTGAGAACACATACCTACAATGGTGGGAAAATCTGTTATTGCACTATGATCATTGCTGTCTTGTGGGGTTTTCTTCAGGTCTATCTGTAAGCCCTTACTTGCTTTTTTTGTAGTTCCAAACCTAAAACTACACATGCTATTTAATTCAGCTAATAAGGAATCTCAGTGATGTGCCGTCACATAATTCCCATTGTTTCCTGATTAGCGAGCAAAAGAAACACCACAACAGATTTAAACAAACACAGCAGCATCACATGACACTGTTCGTGTGGTTATGCCAAAAATTAGCAAAAGACTTTATGTAATCATTATATCATTCTCCTGAGCATGCATCATGCCTGAGAGCATGACTTCCACCAAGGGAGCCTTTGTTGAGCACAGAATCACTTAGGAATGAGCTAGTGAGAGCTACAGCTGGAGCCAGTAATCCTCATGGAAGGTCAAGTACTTAATACGAGTTAAGTGCCTGAAGTTTCTGTCTGTAGGTATTTGGTGGAACCACCCCAAATTCTAGTTTAGAAGTAAAAGCAGGAAGGATTATTATTAATTATTCCTATAGTTTATATGTTGCCGTGGGCACTTGAAGTGGATTTACTGCAGCCATACCTAGCACAGCACAAGGACCTACTCATGTACTGGTGCAGCAACTCCAGACCTGCTGGCTCCACTCCTTCCCCCACACACACCATGGGAGCTCCCACCTCTGCACGTTACCTTTAGCAGGCTGTCACACATCTCTCTGAAGAGTTAACCACCTAGGGCTAAACACACTTAAAGTTTTGAAACACAGGTAATTATCAGACAAGACAATACAATACCTGTACCAACATACGTTGATGCCCAAAAGTACCCATCTCAGGAGGCCTTTAAAGAAAAATGATCATCAGAGTGAAGCACTTAAGAAAAACAGAACAAGTTTCCATCTTGGAATGGTTTTTTTTGTGCCTCATACTGCTCGTCACAGAGAAAAAATTACCCTCTCAGGTAAATCTCCCTTCTTCTGAGACTAAACAAAAGACAAACAACAACTCAAAATGGAGCTAACACATCCACTGGGAAGCTTGGCAGAGGAGAACAGTAGTCCAGATGGATCAGTCTTGGAACACAAAAGTGCTGAGAACCAGTTTGCCCAACCATCAGAAATACTATTTTTGTGTTACCAAGAGAACAGATTGTAGAAGTTTACCTGCCCTCCCTGACCAATTTGCTTGTCAATATGTTTACAGCAGAGACCCCCATGGATCAGCACTCAGACCCTGAAAACCCCATTTAACTCAGTGGAACAGTGAACTATTGCAAAGTCACGTCCAATTTATGGTGTCTTCACCCATACTGCACTCACACGAGTACATTTCCAAATCTTTGGGGGCACATCTTCTAGTTCTTTGTGCTGCAGGAAATGTTTCTGCTGTAGGACTCTTCCCTAAGGGACTATAGAGTTTGTCTATGTTGAGCATTTGGGGGCAGGCACTGGGTTTAGAGCATTCAGCAATGAAGGCTGTATCCCAAAGAAGTGTGTGGGGATCAGTCTAGGAGAATACGGGTCCCAGATGTTTGCCCAGTGTCTTCTCAGGTTTGCACTGAGCTCAGGAGGGAAGGTTTTTTATGAACACAGAAAAATCTCAGAGGAAGACCCCAGTGTGATCTTGCTTCACTAGGGTGTTACCCTCACTGCTCAGGAAGCCAGCAAGCCAGAGGCATCAGCTTGATTATATATCCTAAAGTGCAGTATATTTTTAGTACTCAGTACAAGAATGTTCATTACTTCAGGAGATGGCTGGAAAAGCATGCCCTGGAGAAACGGTGTGATTAACATAGAAAAGCACTCTCTACAATCTATGCAAGAAATTTCTTGGATTGCAACATTCTCTTCATTTCTAGTAGTAACAAAGGATGACTGATGTATATTGCTTTAGCTGATGAAAACGTACAACATTATATTCCTCGGATAAGCATCCAAGATATTCTGAGGCAGTTTGAAACTGCAGGCCCAGTTCAACAGAGCTATGCCAACATATGCCAGCTGGGAACTAGCAGAGAGTATATCTGTTTGGTAACTGGAAATGGACTGTATTTATTTTTCTCTTACAAACATGTATAAATTTAACAGTTGTGACACATGACAAAAATGACAGCTCTGCAAACCAACATCCTTTTGTTTAAATTCAGGGTAGATACAATGCAGCTTTCCCACTCTTGGCTTTGCACAACTTAATGCTGCCAGAAGGCAAAACACCCGTGGGGCAGCAAGGTATTCCCTCTCAGCAGCCAGCTTGTCTTTCTCCAGTGTTAACAAGAGGAGAGGATCTGTGATTTGTGGAATTCTAACTGTTGGGTAACAGAATGAGGCCAGAGTTATACAGTGATCACTTTTAAATGTGTTTTCTACTCTGTTAGCCCTACTTCCTTGATGGCCAGACTTTAAGATTGAGAGAAAACAACTAGAACTGGTATTATCCTTCAGCAAAGAGGGGAGGAGGAAAATATCACTGGCATAGGTCAGGAAGCAGCAATGAGAAAGTAAAGATTGTCATCAATGCAAATGTTAGAATGAACAGGTGACCTAAAGGTGAAAGATTTTATATCTCATTACCAATCCAAGGAGTGATTCGGTTTCCTAGGACCCTGATTAAATTGAATTGAGTCTGTCATTTTGCAGCTGGGTTTCTTTTGCCAGCTCTGGTGTTAACACCAATGTGCACACACTGGCTTTTGTTGTGGTCTTTGCAGGGAAAGTACAGTAAGTACAGTTTATCAGGGCCTCTCAGAACCGGAAGGAAAAAAAGATTCCAGAATTAGGAGTTAATGTTTGTGTAAGAGACCAATGTTCAGCTCTATAAAACCATTACATTTATCTTGCTAGGCATAGGCCACTCAAAAAATACTAGGTTTATACTAAGAAATTTGGTTATTTCTCTTGGTTTTTTTGGAGGGGTTGGGCTTTTTCTTCCCCTAATGGCAAAGTATTCAAACCATTCTGTCTAGTCATTAAAAGGAGGCTGTGGACATGGTTTCATTTCCACACCCTTATCTCTCCCCATCGTGGTATTTAGCTTGGTCATGACTTTAAGTGACAAAGTAGAAAAATAATTCCTAATTTCTCCTTTGAGTTGGCATTTCAAAATTCAACACTTGGGAAATAGAAAACTACAGCAACATCAGCACCTCTGCAACCTGACACTTAGCGAAATGCTTTTTGTTTTGCCCCTGTGTATTTCACAGCAGTGCTGTGGGCAGGCCCTGCCTAATGCCAAATACTCCCAGGTATTTGCTGAGGCTGGTCAGCAGTTCATTAGCACTAATGTACATGTCATGCACTCACACCCACTGGATTAGGTTGCTATTTAGATTAGCAAGCTGCATTTTTGCAGAGAGGGAAGGAGAATGTGCCATGTGCCAGCATTAATGAGTTAATTAAATTAGAAAAATTCCAGTGCAGGAAGCTAAAATGCTTAGATGAGTAGAATACTATGGGAATTACAAGGCAGCAAACACAGCAGTGCTGTACCATTCTGTCTCTATACGTAGATATTGACTGGCTTTGGAAAGTTATATTAAAAAATGTCAAGTTGCTCTGAAATATCCGGGTAGAATAATATTCTTTTCTAGTTCTCTTTTTTGCTGTTGCTGTTTTCCTGTGAAATAATTAATTTTGATACACCCCAAATTTCCTTCAGTCTCTAAATCTGTTACAAGGTTTATTGGAACTGTGTAGGCAGTGCCCAGAGACAACTGTGCCCTGCAAGTTATTTTGTGACCCAAAACACTCCCTCATCCAGCAATCCTCTAGTTCTGATTGAAAATTGCCCAGGGGTCATAGAATCAATGGCTTGGGTTGAAACAGACCTTAAAGGTCATCTTGTTCCAATCCCCACATCATGTGCAGGGATGCCACCCCACTATACCAGGTTGCTCCAAGCCCCATCCAACCTGGCCTTGAACATTGTCAGGAATAAGTCATCCACAAGTTATCTGTGCCTCACCAGCCTATGAATAAAGAATTTCTAAAACCTAACCCAAACCTCTCTTCTTTTAGTTAAAAATCATTCCCCCTTGTCTTACCACTGCTCGTCATGCACCAGGCCATGGTAGACCCCCAAAGAAGTGTGGGAAGGGCCAGAGCTAGACAAGGAACCATCTCATCTTTTACCCTGCCTTGGCAGGGCTTGAACTAGATGATCTCCAGAGGTCCCTTCCAACCCTAACTATTCCATGATTCTTTGCTTTTTAAGACTTTAATTAAGTGCAATGACACTAACACACAGCAGTCTACAGAGACACTGAGGGTTGACTTGTTTAGAGCCAAATGCTATGGATCTCTCCTGCCCTTACCCCGTCCCTCAGAAGGGAATCAGTAGAGCACATGGGATGGTCCCACGCAATTTCTGACTGGTGATCACTTGCCAGCAAAGAACAGACTCAGTAGAATGTTCTAGAAACATAACTTTTGAAAGAAAGTATGCCAGCTCCAAATTCCATCCTGCTTCAGCCAGTTTTCAAAGGATATTTATGCTTTCTTCATGCAAGATAATCTTCCATTTATTCAGCAAACTAAACAACCAGTAAAGCTTTCTATAGCACTGCTCCTAGGATTTAAACAAGTTAAGATTAAGGGCTTAAATCCAGAAAACCTATCAGTGTGCTCAGAATAATACCAGGAATTTCAATACATCAGAAAATAAAGAATATGGCATTAAAGATGTTATTACTACGACAGCTGTCAAGATGAATTGCATGAGAAGCATTTAAAAGATTTATATCTCAGTATCTCACCAGGTTAATTAAATGGATGCATGCATTCATTTAAGAGGATAAGGTGGGTTGCAGTGACATAAATGAGAGGGCACAAGATTATATTCTTTCAGCATTAACAAGAACGGGTTGAACCAATATCATTTCCGTATTCTGTAATAAGCATGATTCATCCATTGCCATTTTCAGCTCTCATTTTCCTTCTGGCAGAAAAAAAAAAAAGACTATGAACATAGACTAACATAATCAAAGCTTTAACCTTTTCAGTGTTTTCTATTTGGATTGGCTGTCCATTTTTATCATAGGATTTCAGGGCCATGCCTCAGGGAGGAGAGGAATCGCCAGTAAATTACACCAAAGAATGTTGGAAAGGTCAAAGGATTACCCTCCTCTGTTTGCTTTTATGGGACATATGAAGCATTCATATCATGCAATAAAATTATCGAGACAAAAATGATGAAAGATAAGCAGGCAGAATGCATGAATCTGTAGTCAGAACAGCATGAGAAGAAAAAGGATATATTACAGTGTTATCATCAATAAAAAACAGATTATGACAATGGTGTTTCTGTATCCTTAGCTTCTGCACTGAAATCAAATCCTTCAGAACGCTGTAAGACCTGTAACCAAGAAAGAGATATCCAAGCATGACTGAGACTATTCAGGCTGAAGGAAACATTAGATCCTAAGCTCCCATTTCTTGGCTCAGTTTCTAACCACCTATTATTATATATTACTTATTACCAAAGACTATTATAAATTATGTGAAATAGGTTATTATGTGGTAAACATGGATTCCTTTAGTCGCTGAGCCTCTTTCAGCTGTGCAAGGCTGTTAACCTGCAAAAGGAATGTTCTGAACACAGCAGCAGCTGCCTCTGGGGGTTTCAACACACATTTGTCTCCCTTGGGAGCTACAGCTGAGCTTAGTCAGAAATAGTCAGTTCCAGGCACCTGCAGAAGCTGAACTCCAGGACCTGAGGAAATTTCACTGTTGCTGTTCACAGACCTAAAGGGTTATGTGGAGATTTTGATGTTCAAAGGAAATACCCCATTTATATCCCAATAAAGACTCCTCTGGCATCAGCTAGATGCAACGTCTGTAGTCTAGTACATCACTAATAGGGCTAGTTGTTTCTCATGGTAAGATGGCTGGCTGGCAGCAGAGACCCAACAAGATTCTCATCAAACACTGAATTACAAATCGTCTTCAGAGGCAGTGGCATCCAGTTCAGCTAATATGTTACAATATACAGAAAAATAAATGCAATTAAATCCAGCATCTGAATCAGTTTGGTAGACAACTAACTGGAGGAAAGAATTTAAAACACATAGCCAAGTTCTCTAAGTTTTGCTCAGTTTGATTTGTGTTTTCTTCTCATTTTTCTTTCATTGGCATAAATGAAGGCACTACTCCAAGTCCAGGAACTGCAGACCTATGTGTAAGACCAGTAGCAGGATCTCTGTTGCAAGAAATGGTGGATTACCACTTAAGTTTCTGAAACTAGAACCAGGAGCTTGTGAAATGTGCCTAAAGATGCCTACCTCTCCGAGACAGATGCATTTCAGTCAGCATCTCTTTTGCCTGCCCATCTGTTGTAATCATAGTCCAGAGGGACCACTAAAAATCATTGGTTCATTGTGTGCACTCCACCCCTTCCACCTGCACTGCTAAAAGAGATGATGATGTCTGAAACGGTCATAGTATCCCAAATAAATGCAACTCTGTTCAGTCCTCCCAACCAGCAGAGATTAAAGAAATGAAAGATCATTTATTTACTGTGGTATTCCAGCTCAGTGGATATGAGGAATTATTAAACCCTCTTAACAGTGTTCTGACATCTGGTTTTACTCCACAGAGTACTGGGTAACACTTCAAAATGTTCACATGGCTCAAAGAAAAACTCCCAACAGAAAGCACTGTAAAAATGTTTCCTTAGTTACTAGTAACATGTTCAGCATGCAGTTCTGTGCATCCTTAGATAACCAAAGTCATTTGCATCATCAGAGGGAATATGTCAGTGTCTAGGCTGCAGAATTTGTTACTAATGAATCTGGGCCTTTGTGGGTTGTAACACAGTGTCTCACATTTCACCTTGCTGTACAGACATTCCCAGTGGGCCAGGGGCTGTCCTTACACTACAGGCAATAACCTCATAATGAAGGTATTAGCTCAATAACAGCCCAGAAAAGAAGCTGAATCAAGCTCATAATCCCATTCTGTCCCTTGAAAAATAAGGGAAGATAAGGTACAGTGAAATACATGTCCTCCCTTCATGACCTAGGGAGCGGGGAGCTGAGAAAGGGCTCCACTCCTCTACTTGCATTTTGTGAAAATAACTCCTCCAACCCCACCATGGCTAGAGTCCACTCTGGAGAAGGAACAAGAGGAGAAAGCACTGATCTCTTCCAGCCAAACCAGAACTGAGCCCCTGGTTTGAAGGGAAAGACTAGCAGGGAATGAAGCAAGAATAGCCTCAGCTAACTGAGCAGCTCCAGGTGCTTCCCACACAAAACACCATGCCTATTTTTATCAGAAAAAAATTCTTCATGTATTTGTTATCTTTCTGTGCAAATGCCTTCAGAGCTGTGTAAATCTGTGCAGTGAAGACAGCTACAGGTCCTTGGACTTTGCAGTCACCTCTGTTCACTGCTATGGACAAGACACACAAGAGATGTGGTACCAGAGCAGAATTTGGAGGTGCCAGAACTAATTTAGCTCCTGTAAGGATGGGCACTGAAATCCTCCAGCTGGTTCCCCACCTTTTTAGCCTTTACAGAACTTAGAAGTCCACTCTCATTTCAGCTGACCTAACATCATCTAAGGACGACCCAAAAGAATTCAACTCCAACTCCCATGCACACTTCAGCAATGTCTGTACTCCATGGTCACTGCAGAAAGGTGACAGGGTACAACTCAGCTCTACCACCTTCAGGTTTTTTGTGGGATATATTCCCTATACATTAATGAGAATACATAAAGAAAAACTCTAGGGAGACATCCCAGCCAATATAAGTTCACTTTATTCTTACACAGTAGAGCATGTAGGACTGTGGGATATCAAGACCATAAAATTGAAAGGAATTGATACACATTGATTAAACTCCATCTTCAGCTTATGGCCAAGAAAACTATCATGGAAGCATTAAAAATGAATGATGTTCTCTCTTCATGCATATTTTCTTAATGGTGACAGAACACTGCACAGTGCTGGCATACCAAGCAGCCCTCCACCTCTTATCTCTGCAATTCTAGAACAATCGCATCTCAATCACTGAATTCAGTTCTGGGCCAAAAGGATAGAGACAAACTTTACGGAATTCAGACAACTGTAGCAAAGATGATTGAAGTATTTTCTTGGTGGGGAATGATTAGCCAGTTCCTTCACAGCAGCTTTAAACAATGACAAAGAGGAGACTAAAATAGGGAGGAATGACCATCCTAACACTAGAAACAGCAAGAAATTGATTAGGTTTATTGACAGTAGGCTGAAAAGAAATAAAGAGGGGGAAATGGTGCTGAGTATCTGAAGAAATTACCTGAAGTGAAATCCAATGCAGAGAATCAAAGGAACACTTGTCATATGAAAAAATAAGGCAGGATGAAGTAAAATAAAAAACACTGAAAGTGAGGATGCTGCCAGAAATGAAATGTCCAGCAATCCTGATGAGGAAGAAAAGAGCCTGCTCTGCCTTTCTTCTCAGTATCTCTCTACTTTGCTGTGGTTCATCCACATTAGGACAATTAAAGGCTTTTGCTTTTGGAAGAACTGTTACTCCATCCTTCCTCCCCATGCCATCAGCTGCTGGCAGTGCTTATTCCAGTTCCTCAGTGTGAAGACTGCCTGTCACACACTGATTTCTAATTTTTCCATCTGCCAGAAACGTAATAAAAAAGTAAATTAAAACAAAAACATTAATGAATGTCCCACTTAAAAGGTTCATAGCTCATCTATGTTTTATGTTATTCTCTCATTCTTTAACTCATCTGTGCTCAGTTCTACCAAGTGAAATGTCAGTGAACATATAAACTGCCATCGCAGATAATAATCCAACACTTTGGGATTATGGATACAGTACCACCCAGAAAATACTAGAAAGAAAGGAGCTATACTGTTAGAATTCCTTAGTCTCTCTCTCTAGCATCTGTCCATTTTGAATGCAAAGTAAAAACAGTTCAACTACAAAAAAAAAAAAAAAAAAAAAAAAAAAAAAACAACAACAAAAAACCAAAACTACTGACAACTCTTAAGTCAGTTATTCATAAAATCCAAAAGATATCTTTGCTTGCAGTAACAACAGTTGGGTTGGCACAGAATTTTTCATCCACTTTTTCTATAGCATTCATGTAAGATCTACAAGTGGATAATTTTTACCTAGATTATTTCTTGGAAGTAATGCTACACAGCTTTAGATAAAGCCTTTAAGAGTACAGTTTATGCTCCTCCAGACTGGCAATAACCAAAGTTATTCAATATTACTATTTAGCTCAAAATTCAGCTGGGAAATAAAAAGCATTATTAGCATGGAAGGGAAAAGTGTTAATACACTTGCATGTTCTAAATGATCCACTGTGAATTTGAAAGTGCATTTTGAGGCTAAATATAACCTTTAAAAGTTGGGGATTTTTTCTACATAAAGTTTATTAATTCAGGGTGGATTGGGGAAAAACAGTTTGGAGCATAAGCAAGGAAGAAAAAAATATACTTGGTTCATTTTAGGTAAACCCTAAATGTTTGCCCATATTTTGAACTGGAGATTTAGGTTGATTCACTGACTTCTCCTGTCTCAGTTTCTCCACTACACTGTGAAGGTAGTAATATATTAAGTGTCATTTACTGACTAAATCCTCTTTGTCAAAGACTTTAATAGTGAAACTTTCTATTAGTGCTGCTTCTCTGTGTCATTACTCTTCTCTATCTACCAGATGTGCACATCACTATAAACTCAAACAGGGGAATAATCCTCTCTCCAAACTCTGCGCTGTGCAGTGGAAGACACTCAGTTTTCATTCACCTCTTTGCTGTTCTGTCAAAATTAATTTGATGGGAGAAATTCAACTAGAACTGAATTAAAGCCAACAAAGAAAAGATTCTGTCACCAAAAGCAGCTATGTAGGTGAGACAGATATCCTCTACCCCCACTACAGATTTAAACCCATCTTCCCTGCAGGGGAAACTAGGAAGCATTAAAGCAGCATTAAAAAAAAAGAAAAATTAGAGCAGGCCCCTTTTTTTCTTTAATAGTAGGGGAATTAAGCAGGTTGCTGCAGTCTTTAGTGCTGTTCACCTTTGATTTTTCCTTGTTGGCTCACAGGAACATTACCTGCAACTATTGGAGAGAAGAGAAAATCTGAACAGGACTACAGGAAAGGGAAGAGAAAAGAAAAGAAGAAGCCAGGTGGGGTCTTCATGGGACTTCTCGCCTAAGGGCACACAAAAAGGTTTCACATCCTTCCTCTCTTCTTGGATGAGGTTCCTGTGAGTTAAATCTCCACCTCTGCTTTGCCTCAGACCTGGCTGTGCCACCCCATCTGAGCTGAGTATGGTAGGAGCTGGGGGGGACCTACCCTCCACTGCTGCTGGTTAAGTCAGAGACATCAGCAGGGGCCTCAGTTATGCTTCGCAAAGTTATAAACTCCGGGACTCTGCATCCAAGCTCGGAATCCTCAGTAACACATAGGATCCAAACCTGGAATTCACATAGAGAGGAATAAGTAAAACAGGTAAAGCATAACTTGTTTTCACACAGACAACAGCCAGTGAGTAACAGTGAGGCTTCAGTGCTTTACTGGGGAGACAGGATCCATCAGTAAGATTTGCTCCCTGCCAGGAGCAAGGAAAACCCTGCCTAGGGTTTGTGCTGCATGCCTGCCTGTGCACTGCCACGCTGCCCGCAGCTGTGTACCTTACAAACCATTCTGTTCCCAGGACTGCACCCAAAACCATCATCTAGGTGATAAATTCTTATCAATGTCTTATTAAAGCCTTTTCTTGTGACAGGAGAATTTTCTGGTAATCAAAAAGAAAAGCAATTCACTTGATTAGAGATAAATTGATAAATATAAATGACAGAACTGGTTTGCCATGAACATCTGGATGCATTCCCAATCAATAACATCAGGACAGAATTGCAGCTTAAGGGAAGGAATTTAGTAGTTTTAGGAAAGCACATCATTAAATCCTAGACAAGTCTATAGATTCTCAAGCAGAAAGACAAGGAGAATGGCCAACCTGAGGCTTTGTAGATTGTGCTGCTGTTGTCAGTTTTTTGGCGCTCTCTTTCATTTACTGGTGCAACCTCAAAATACAGATGAAGATCTTGGTCTCAAAAGTTGGAGCTAACAGCCAGTGACATAACAGAGAGCTGTTTGTTAAACTGTTACACCAGGTTTCACTTTAATGCTTTCCTTCATAGCAGCAGATGTTAAAAATCCTTAATGACTTAGCTAAACTTTTAGTAATTTCTTAGTGTTTCTCATATATAACTGCAAAGAGAACCTGGGTCTTTTACCTCCAGCATAATATGGGGATTAGATAGGTCTGATTATTGATAGTTGGCATTTTAGCCTTTCACCTCTGGATCAGTGTTTAAAACTCAGATGAGGTTGATATTAAATAAAAGTGACTTCCATCAGCTGGCTGCTCAGTGACCTCTAAGATAAGTTGGTAGTGGACAGGTGTCTATATGATTAAAATACACTTTGCAAGCACAGTTGGCATCCTGGAATTTTCTTATTACGAATCTATAATCTGCTCCCCCCAGCTCATAAATGCAAAGTATTCAGGAGCACTGAGATGTCATTTAAAAACAAGGAGGATACAGTGTTCTTTGCTAATCTCACAGACAAAGTACCTCTGTTTCTAGAGCAGTTTTGAGTCCCTGGACAAATGCTTTTGTGCACTGCAAAGATTATCATTCAGGCTATTAAAACTCATGAATTATATGCTAGATATCAACATTAAAAACCAAATAAGAACCTAGAGTGCTGTAGGCTCTCTCTCAAAATCTCACACCAGTACCATGGTGTTCACTGTAAAGAGAATATAAATACAGCACCAACAAAGTATCACCCAGGGTGTCTCCCATATGCATGTCTACATGAATTGAATCAATATTCCCAGACAGCCACATGGAACTCAAGTGGTTTTGGTAGCAAAACATGCTAAAGAGTTTTTGACAGGAGAAGGTGAGCCCAACCTCAAAATGAGGTGGTTCTCTGACCAGGAATCAAGGCAACAGCTTTGTGTTTGAGTAGGATTTGGGGAATGGGAAAGGAAAACATCACAATATTTTATGGCTTTTGAATAACCAAGCCCATAATTCAAGCCTCAAGCCTTTAATCTGTTTCTCCTTAACCCATTCAGAGGTTTTGTCTGAGAACATGTGAGAGAATATTTTCTATTAACTTTTCTTTCTTGTTATACCAATTCTGAACAAGGCAGAGCCCTTCAGGCTTAGGCCTTATGGCAGATGCAGCTCCATAAAACTGTGAGACTTTCCAGGCCTATCATGGAAGTTTTTGTGGACTTGTCAATTACTCACATCTGTGTCGATGAAAGAGAGTAAGAAAACCTTGTACAGAATCCAAACAGGGAAGGACTCTTTGGTAGAATCAATCCCCAGCAGTTTAAATATATGTGCAAGATGTTTTGCCTCTCTGAAAAGGAACATTGTTTGGTCTGGCCCTGTTCAGGATGCTATAAGATTTATAAGAACATAAAACAACAGTTGCTAAGCTTGGCACTGTTGTGCTGTAGGGGAAGAACTATGGATCCATCCAAGAAGAGAGCCCTCACCTCAACGTGGGAACAAAACACAGATGAGATTAATTAGCTGCAGAAAAGAGTAGCCTTAATGTTGTGAAAAAGTGAGAGAGATTAAGCACATTAAAAAAAAAAAAAAAACAAACCCACAAAGTTTTCTAATGGTCCTAACTAGGAAAGTCCTACTAGCAATTTCCTCCTACTAGGAATTTTCTTCTTAAACTGATTTTCTCAGCCACTAATTTCCTCTGCAAGTGGCAGATGAAATATGGGGACAAAACTACTGCTGAGCAACTCTCAGCATTTACCCCTTCAGCCTCCAATTTAAATTCATTAAAATGAGTCTGCATTTTGAATATATTTGAGATGGAGTGGTTAAAACCAAGAGGAAGAACAGGACTGTGTGCAATCAAACCAAGTATCCATACACCCATTTTTAGCACTTTTCTGTCACATTGTCCAGAAGAACAGCTGCAACCTGCTCAAACTGAATGACAAACACAAAAAGTTAAAAACTGAAGATAGCGCAGTTAACAAATTGCAGATGCATGAGACTTGTCCAGAAAGACCTCACAAATCAGCAATGAGAGGAAGAGAGAGCAAATCATGCAGAAACTATTTAATCAATGAGTAAAGACAATTATAACATCTGTTAATCTTTTGTGTAGGTTATAATTAGATGCTGCGGAGGAGTAGCCTTTAAGGGGGAGGCAGGGAATCCTTTAACATCTGCTAGAAGGGCAAACACTGTGCAATAAATGACTTTAAATGCAATCAGCAAAATGAGAGCTGAGCGGAGTTCACAAAAGGCCTGTATAAAAGATTGAGGATAACAAAATATTTTGCCAAAGGTCAGCTCCTGCAGCACTAGAGCCTGAATAATGAGTTCTAGTTTATAGGCCACATCAAAAACAAACGTGATTGTACCTCTGAAAAACAATTCTTTTCTCATTTGTGCCATTATAGCAAAAGCACATGCTGCTGCTGTATATCACGTCAGCTTAATGACTTATTAGGGCTCTATCTATCAACCTTGAACAATTTAGAATAAACAGGTAGGTGTGATGTATTTTAAAGGCCAGAATTCAGTCTGATTAGACTGACACAGAACTGTGTCGCACTGTAAAAGTGATGTGATTCTGACTTGAAATAATTAATCATTCAATAGCTCCTAAAAGATCTAATTATTTACTCATCTTGCTGTTGAAAACAACCATATGCTTTAAGCCGTTCCTCACTGAAAATGTGAGTCCAAGAGGGAGGTATTTTATCCAGTTTAACATGGCCCTCTACTGGCAAAACAAACCCCCAAAATCTTATCACTATGTAACATTTTGTCAGATAATTTCAGAGCAGCAGAAAAGATCCTACATTTTACAGCAGTTACACCAAATCTTAGAAGATAGAGTAGATCAGAGCTTTAGGAATTTGCATAAATTAAGTCATCACTTAATCTCTCTAGAATTCCCTTGAGGATAGCCCTACTTCCTTTCACCCACCAGACACAGCTCTGGCCATCAACAGAGCACTGAAGAAACAAGCCACGTGTTCATATCTAGAGGAATAAGTCATTTTAGAAGCAAATGCAATACTTCTACTTGTGTCAAGTTGTGCTGTATTCCTCAAGGAGCATCACTTTGATTCCCCACAGGATTGATGCACACATGTGATTTCAGTTTGCACAATTAGGTAATACTCAGTACAGGCGAAACAAGCATAATAGAGCCCAGCTGCCCAAAGGATACTGTTTGAAATACAAATGCTAACGACCACCAAAAGAAACTTCACTGCAAAAGAATTCCTGCTTCCTTCTTTTCTCCACCATTGCTGAAAATCCACAGTGGTGATTCAATACAGCTTCAGAGTGAAGCAGACAATGAAATTTGCCTCTGTTGTTGCATGTGGTAATTAACTCTTCCTATTTGTATTATGTCTGAGCAACAAAGAAACAAAAGGATACGGTAAAGTATTGAGTTCACAATTTAGATAACGATGAATTATAAAAATCAATTAGCCCTGTCAAAGAAAATAATTTGTGACATGCATTTGATTCTGTCCAGACCTTTTGTGTGCACACGCTGTCCAAGGCTGGTTTGGCTCTGGAAAACAAATAGCCTTGTCCTGTGGAAAGCTTATCAAACATGCAGTTTAACAGTGGCGTTTGTTCTTGCTGTGTGTCAATATTAATAGGCCATATTTCAGCAACTTAATTTTTATCCACTGCTTTATAATCCAACCTGCTTTTCAGGGTCTGCATCATTCATAGCCCATAGAAAATGTTACAGTCTGTTTCCAGAAGCCATTGCCTCTGTACAAACCACGTTTATCTGATCCACCTGAATGCTAAGCAATGGGCGCATAAAAGATTTCCCAGTGTTTTTCACATAATAGCCATCTAACTTTTCATCCTGAAAACATCATGACTAATGTATGTAACCATCAGGGAAAATCTAATGTAATTCAGGTCCCTGCATGCTACACGAGCAGTATCAGTAGACAGAACAGGGCATTACAAGTGTTAATGGCTCATGTTCTATTTACATTGTACATTTATTCTGGTTTAGTAATAAAACTGCATATTACATGCTTTAACTTTTGAAGGTATTCTGGCAGCTCTGACATGAATTTTTCTTCAGCATAGCTGCAGTCCTGCCAGGAGCTGAACACGTGCAGAGCCACACACGAGCTGCAGAGCATCCCGCCGCATTTGGCCCTGGCTGCACCGTGCTGAGCTCCTCAGCCAACTGAGCTTCCCTTTGGCACCTTTGTTCCGCGTCTTTTATCCCAGCCCCAGTCCCCCTTGCCAGACCATGACAGGCTGGAGTCTGCTCTTATTCCGTTTCTTTTCAGATAGCGAGAAAGCCCAAAGAATTGACATTCTCTTGGCAATTGTCCCTTTTAATGCCATCCCAGAATATTATCAGATTATACGCAGTATCCTTGGGCAGATTTCTCAGGAAAAATCCAACCAGGGGATCCCTTGGCTGAATAGTGAGCTCAATCTATATCCTAATTTGCCACGTTGGTGTATAAGAAAGAAAATGTAAATGTGAGAAGGAAAATGCAAAGGAGGAAAATGAAAATTGGATGCCCACAGGCTCATCAGGTTTTGAGAGTCTGCTTCTGCTTTTAAGGTAATTAGCTGAAGATCAGCTCATGACTGAAGTGGAATTGTACCCTCCTGCTTTACATTTACTGGGGCAGGATTTCACCTTGCGTAAATCTAAGTCTCTAAACACTTATAAAAAAATCATGTACAAGAACAATACCATAGGAACCCATTAAGTTTTCTTCAAAAGCGGTAAAATTCACATTTTCAGATTAGAATTTGCACTTAAAATTCATTTAGGTGAGAAAGATAAGTTGAACCTGAGTAGGGTTTTTTATTCTCACCTTGTTCTAATTATTTTGAAGATTTCAAAGGCTTTTATTTGCCAACAATATCTGAAACTTTGCAAGTGTAAATTATCAGTTCACAACAATAGATCATCTTTATTGGCCTCAAAGTCACAGAGGGAAGGAAAGACTGGCTCACAGGAGTCAGTGATAGGGATCAAACCAGCCAACCTTAAACCCATTCCATCTCCCCAAAGGAAAACCTCTATCACAACTCTGCTCTTAGCTCCTGCATTTGGTGGAAGTTTCTGAGCTACAAAAATGTCATTTAAAGACTATATAAACTTTTTAAATACTATTTCTGAAAAATAGGGATGAACACCTGAGCAATAAAAATATGCTCTTATTTACACACCCATTTGTAACACCAAAAGCCTTTGCCATTCCCATGGCATTAATGCAGAGCTAAATTTAGGTTGGTTCCCCCCACCCCCCAGGAGAATACGCTTCAATTGCAAGGACAGAACAACAGCTCCTGAATTGCACAGCATCTTGACACGCCAAGCCACATTACAGCATGAAAAGAGAAGAGCTGGACAGTTTTGATCTGCTGTAGAAACAGGGTCACTTGAGAGGGGCATCTGCAGTTGTAGCCACTCAGACCTTAATAAGAAGCCCCAAAAATCTGTTGCTGGGTGGACTGAGAAGCCTTGTAAACAAAGTCGGCTGCAAGCAAAGCAAACCAAAATCAATAGTGCTGATAATTCATGAGGAATCCTCCAATTCCTATCTGATTGATTCATACTGACTTACCCTCATACACTTGCCAATCATAATTTTCTGATTTCAATCCTGAGAAATGTGCTTTGTCTTCATAAAGACAGCTCATTAAACAGAGGTAAACAGTAATAAAAAGTTCCTCAGACACAGTTCTGCGATTAGGTTACGTCCTAGAAAAGCCACTACAACTGAAATTGCAGTAATTTAGAATGGGCTTCTGGTGAAAGATTGAAATGAGAAGCAAGAGACCTGGGGTTTGTTACTGGCTTTTGAAGTGGGTAAAATAAATTTTAATAAACCACATCTATGGACCAGTTTACTCCTCTGTAACACACAAATAATTCCATGCCAATCACAGCTACTTGTCCTGAAAATTAGTTAATCTCTGGTCAGAAACACAGTTATGTCCCACAAACATCAGGCAGCACAGAAACAGTTTTTTCACAGCAGCTACCAGAATGCTAGTTTTTCTGCTCTGCTATTTTGGGATGTGATGGATTTCTAACTTAAACACTCTAAACAAAAATTAAAGTTTCTCATATAATTGACAATTCATTCTGTCCAAAAGGCATCAGATTTCAAAGCACTGTATGATTCTCTCTTTTAAACTTATATACTTCCAGAATTTGAACAGGGGCTAAAAGTGAAAAATAGTCAAGTTTTGTTTAAAATAAATGCCTGTATAAGAAGCAAAATAATTTTTAAAGAAAACTGTGCTAAAAACTACAAGGAATTTATATTGAAAATTCAAAGTAACCTTGAATATTCAAATGATTATAATTAAATTATACAAGAGCAATCTTCAGACAGATCAGGTTTTGTTCGGTTAATGACAGCACTCAGGAGATTTTAAGAATCTTAAAGTTTCATCACTTAATTTAAGAGAGAGCCACTTCAGTGTAATCTCATACAAATAAAAGCCAGAATGAAGTTTTCATTTGTCCTGAACCACAGTCAGATGCATGGCTGTAATTACTCCTAACAACTACATACTTGCCGCTCTTTTAATTAAAACAAAACTACAAATAACAATGCTGACACACTCCTAGAGAAAATAAGCTTTACAGAGATGATAAAAACACCAAAACAGCAAAAGCCTTACTTGCAGCAGTTCTGTCAAAACATGCCAGCCCTGGAGAACTCAGAACCAGAAGAAGTCTTTGCAGTCCAGAAATTCTCTTGAGTTTATCCAGTATTTATTTACCAAGCTTTAAAAGTCTGTGGTTAGAAGAACAGGGTTAGCTTTCTACACCCTCCACAGCAGCAAAGTCCTTCAGTAAGAGCAGACATGAAGTTTGCTGATAGTTGGGTTTGCTGCTGCTGTGTAGTTGCTCAGTACTTGTAAATACAAGCTCCGTGGACAAAGTCCCAAATGACATCACAGGCAGCTGCTTATTGTTGAGTCTTTATTAACCGACTGTCAAAAAAGAAAAGCGAGGAGGAAAGAAAAGCCCAAACTATCTTCCCTGCAGCACAATTTGCATCTTAGTAGGAGTTGCAGTGCTACACACATAAATACTTCTGTTTACTTAACTGCTGTTTCTCTAGAATGAATAAACAGTGTTTGCAGGGAAAGCAGAAAAGTAAGAAAAACTTAAACAGCTTCACCACGTGAAGAGCACAGGGAGAAAGAAAAAAAAATGCCAGCGGTGCCTTTCTCACAATTTATCACTGAATTCTTCTAATTCTTTTGTTTGTTTAACAATAGGGGTGCAAACCTGCCTAGATTTTAAAGCACAGAGCAGAAAACTTCAGTAGGTTGAAATGAAAGTTTCAACTCATTCCAAATTTGAAAAGTTACAGAATTACAAACTAATCTTTGCAAGGTTTAAGGCAGCTCAACTTCAGTAATAATGTGTTTTGAAGAAAACCATCTTACTTTCCAAAGATGAAAATACAAGAAAGCAAGAAACAGCATCAAACATGGTTATTCACAAGGTGCTAAGGGCATAAATACTGACCTTTCCTTCTGGGAGGGGAGGTCCAAGACTAAGTAGCACTGTGGAGCTGAAACACACACTCAACTCCCACCGAGGCACAGGGTACTCCCTGGAGATTTAGTTCAGCTCCTAATCTGAATCTCTGTCACAGAGTTCCTGCTGAAAGAGAGGGGCTGGGACTCTGTGCCTTGATTTCTCAGAAGTCAGTCCTTTCAAGTCAGAACTTCAAACACTGGAAGAACACCACCAAGGCTTGTGACAGACTGAGCTCTCTTATCTGTGCACGTTTCCACACGAAGAGGTTCAATATTGGAAACACCTGGCCACTCACATCTAAACACCCTAAACTGTTCCACAAACAACAAAACAAGCGAAACTTGAGCTCAGGGATGAGCTGAAGCCAAGTTTTCACTGCTTTTTTAATTGCTACACATAAAAGCCTCAACCCAAATTCTGCCTGTATTTACAAAGAGAAAACCAATCTTGGGTCAGATCCTCAGCTGCTGTAAATCAGGCTAGATGCAATTACACACCTGAACAAGAGCAGTCAGCTGCAAGCTGAAATCCTGCTTTTAGCCTGAAAGAGTGCCATTAAAAACATTTGTGTGACCTTAATAACAGAGTGCCTGATTTTCTTGGTGCTTGCCCTGAGTAGCAGCAGTACCCTGAGTTCATTGCAAACTGCTCATGTAGGCAATTGCTACCCCTGCCACTTGCTGCCTCTAAAATATAAGTTTGTACTTTTGATGGAGATCTGCTGTAAATCCCCTGCATTTATTCCTGTGGCTAATCAGCCTGTAGCACACAAGAAACACCACACTGTGTAAGTATGGGTTACTTCTACCTCCCTGCCTCAAACACACAGGGCTGTGTCCCTCTTCCATTGCACTCTGCAAGGTTTTATATCTTGCTCATTAAGAGCTTGCCAGTCTGATCCAGGAAGTCTTCAAACCACTTTGAGGATGAAGTGGGCTATAGGAGTAATAAGTACTAACACATAATGTTGAATTAGATTAATTTCACACCATAGAGCCTTAGTTCCAGCTTCACAAGTGCCATTTCAGCAAACATGAACAATGCCCTGTGGTTGGATATACAGCTCCATAAGGCTTCAGCTTTTTCCATCAGAAACAAGCCCATAAGATCAGCAGAAGAGTTAGATTTTGCTTAAACCTGTTGCTGATTAACAGTGTGCTTCCTCAGACCAAGGATAAGATTCATTTTTTCACCTGTCATTAGAAGTATTCATAAAATTGCAAAACACAGGTTACATTGAAGCTCTCTTGATGAGAAAACTGACTTGCTCTGAGATACATGTAGAAGAAAGGAAGAGTATAGAGTCATAAAGGAAGGAAACCTCTAATTTAATTGAAAAAGTTTAATGAACTTAAAAAGGATGAGCCTTAAGGAAAATTGCAACCTGTTCAGGAAGAATTTGTATTATTTAGCAAAATTTAGCACTTACTGAATTTCCCAGGGTATGTTAATGCATTTCCAGGCTAAGCACACCTGGGTGAGCAGGACCAGGACAGCACACACACTACTCACATCTCTCTGGTCAGGCAGCACTGCAGAGGCACTGACTTGAGTTGTCTGAAAGCAATTTTTCTGTTTTTCAGAAGTGGTGGTTATTGTAAAAATAAATGCACAACGAAACAAGTGCTGAGATTTGTGGGTTTAACCAGCAAGTTATTCTTCCCAAGGGGAGAATTGCCATGAGGGTGGACAAACAGATTCTGCATTCTTCAAATTACAGCACTTATTAAGGGAGTGGCCATTAGCTCACTCTGTCAGTGCACTTATCCATCTAATTTCTATTCTAAGTCATCATAAGATATAGCTGCTGGCTGAGCAGATACAACTTATTTTTGGCAGGAATGCCATGGCTTTTGCTAGAACAAAATTAACAGCAGATTTCAGTCCTTGACTAGCTGCAGGTTGAGTGAAAAGATAAAGAAGTTAAAGTCATGAGCTGCAGCAATTGCTCCTGGCCTGATGTGCAGCAGGCTGAACTGATTCTTGTATCTGAGGAAATAATTCAGCATCATACTGTCTCATTTTTGATGAGCAGACAGGTAAGATGAGACATAACAAACTGATCTAAGTACACACAGATATTAGGAAAGCTTGTCAACTGACCTCTTGCAGTATGGCCAGGATCTCTTAAAGACCCCATGTCTCATACTAACACAAAATCCATACTATCTCAGGTTCACTGTCCACATTTGACTTTACTTTTTTGTTAACTTAGAAAGTTCTTCCTCACTGAAGAAGCCAAAACAAGGGCATCTTCTCAGAAAATGCAATAGTTGGCTGGGACTGAGTCACCTAAACTGCACCTTTACTGAAGTATGCAGGAATCCCTGCAAGCACTTGTGATGTGCTTGTTCACTTCTTACAGAGCTCAGGGGCAGAAAACAGCTTGGACCCAGGTGTCTCAAGGTTGTCTCTCATTACAGACCCCTAAAGCTGCAGCAGAGGTGATCAGCTCCACAGCCTAAAGATCTAAGAGCATTTTCCCCAAGGGATGTCCCACTGTGCTGACAGACCTGTGTGGTTCAGTAGAGCTTCAGACAACCAGCCCAGGTAAAAGCCTTGTTTTACTCTCTAGCTACTGCTGAGGCAGGGACAGACAAGCTGAGAGGCTGAAGAGCAGTTTAGTCTAGGGCAAAATTGCAGGACTTAAAAATCCCAACAGATTGTAATATAATAGAATATAAAATCCTGAACTGTTAACATTTTTATCCCACAGTATCCCTTCAGATCATTGGAGTGCAAATTTAAAAAAAAAAAACAGAAAAGTTAAACAAATTGTAGGCTGGAGAATTTGCCCTCCTTGGAGTTGCACATGGTTGGAAATGTTGAGATGGTTCCTAAAATGTCATGGAAATTTCTCCAGGGTACTGAGGAGCAAAATGTTCTTTCAAAATTACTATTATGCTCACTTTTACCAACACAGTTAAGTATTTCTTACAAAACATATACCTACAAGGATGTGAGGTGTCACAAGTTAACACAGTAAACACTTTTCTGGGGTAGCTGGCCAAGATAAACAACTGACAAGTTGAAATAAGTGGAGAGAATAAAAGGAAGGGTGTGAGGGCAGTGTATGAATCTCCTCAGATACTCACTGCCAAAAACTGGCCTTCAGTTGAAGCAGTTTGATCAAGCTGGTAAGCTTTTGATCCCAAAGATAATTTAGTTTTTAACCTTGCTAGGTGGTTTTTCAAAGCTTTTTAGCTCCCCTGCATGTCAAGAATAGGGAAAAGGTCCTTAGCAAAGGCAGGTTTTACTGCTGGAACAAACAATAGCTCTCTCTTCTGTCACATTTATGAATTTAAACTTCAGAGAAAGCATCATATAACATACAACAAAAATAACCATGTTCACATTGGCCATTCTGCTACATGCAGGGCTGGAGATATCATCAGTCTGCTTTGTCCTTTCCAGTTGTGTTATCCATGCCTGGCACTGCCATGTTGCTCTCTCCAAGAGCTCCCAGACAGCTTCTGAAAACCTATGTGCTCCTCAGTACCTGTCACTCCAGCAGCTTAAAATATATGATATTCTACCTCCTGGAAGAACACCTTTATACGGAAATATTTACTCTAACTCACACCCCACACTATGGGAAATCCTGTCCTTAAGTGTCAGGATAAAGCCTTGACACTCGATTCTGACACACAGGAAAAAGAAAGTCTGAAATGAAATGTTTAATCTCACCTTTTCAGATGAGCTGAGAGCTAAAATGAGCATATATGATTGTTCCTGCCATAGCAGTGATTTGCAATCAATTTCTAAATCTTTTTCAGTTCCATAATTTTTGCTTCAGTAGAATTCTATGAAAAGCATTCATTGGAGAAAATTGATGGGATGTCTTTAAAGGACATTGCCTTTCACTACAAATTGCCTCATTGTAAAATACGATATTAAGGAAATCATAAAAAGTTTGTTTTGAGTGTTTGCCACTTGAAACTGGGAGAAGTAAGCAGAAGCTGGATTTTTGAATTACGAGGCAGCTCAGAAATATTGTAAATGTGATTACAAAATATAAGTACGTAGGACTGGCTCTCCTTCGTTCCATGGGTTAAGTCATTATTTGTTCTCTGCCTTTCCTGTTGGTTCTGGAATCAAACAATTGATTCAACCACCAGTGACCTTATCCAGAATTAATTGAAATCAATGGCATTAGTGGATTCTGGAGCAGGCCCAAAACCAACGCATGTTCAAGGGCTTTTGTATATCTGTAATCACATGAGTAAGCCTCTGCAAATTTAGATTCCAGTGGATCTGATCATTAAATCAGTTCTGCAGTGTTTAGCTTCACATATGGACAGGGTCCCCTGCTGGATATTGAAAGTGGTCCCTATTATGAGAAGGTTATTGCCATAATCTATTTCTGATGAAATACAGGTGTCAAAGACCCAGCAGGGCTGGAACCTAATGGGAAGGCTGACTAATTTGCACTCTCCTGCTGCCTCTTTGGACATGTCGCTGTGTGTCAGCAAGCAGAGGTATCGGCTTGTGAAACACACATTCCTCTGATGCAAGCATCTGGCTTCTTGGCAGCCAAGTCGTGACAGGTTCTGCGGCAGCTGGGATGGCCCCACGCTCTTTCAGATGGTTAAATAGTCTTGTTTTCCAGCCTAGCTGTTTGTTTTCCTGCTGCACTCCTGGATGGAAGCCCATTGGCCCTTTTAATCAATGAACTGGCCGTTGGATTGGAGTAATCAGCCACATTTTTGTGCATGTCAGAGCAGAGATTTTTGCCCAGAGATTGCCAGCCCTACAGCCCTGTGCTCTTGACTCCATGCTTAACCTTGTCCTGCTTCATCCTGACACCTAACACACCAAAGGAAGGATTGTCTTCCCAAACTGAGAGCAAGCACTAGAACAGCATTCTTCATCCCTCAGTCATAGGATTTCCTGGATTTCATGGCTCCTGCTTTGTTACAGGAGATGGCATTCAGATCAAATAAGGAATATGATTTATTTATTTCAGATGGCTTTATAAACTGTCCTTCCATGTGCACGCACCAGATGGAGATAAGGATCTGGCTGGAAGCTTTAGCCTTACACCGTGTGGCACAGAGGTAACGGCACATCAGATTATTGAGAGAAAAAGTTCTTTAGAGAAGATTCCATAAATCTGAAATAAATTTTATTTAAATTGTTTTTAAACATATCATGCAAATCCACAACATAACGAGCAGTTCCAAGTAATTCCCTCGAATAAATGAACACATGGCACTACTAACACCAAATGTGATAACGCAGTATTAAAAAGGAGTTCTCACAGGGATACCACAAAAACAGAAAGCTGTGATCTACCTCTCAGCCATTTGTAAACCACCTCCACCTTTTCACTCTAAATGATAATCTATGTACTAATAATTCCTATGTACTGCTGCTTGTGGAGGGAAAATAAGTACAGAACTGATTTGGACAGGCTACATTTTCTCTTGGCAGGGTTTTACTCTTTGCTCTTGTGTTTGCCATATGAAACTCTTCTTGTGTGGTGCAACTACTGCTATTTCTACACTCACCAGAGGAGAGAAAATACACAAGAAGGCAAATTCCTGCCCCTGCCACAGAGGAGGGAACAAATCTTCCCTGCTATCTCCCTTTGTGTGTCCCATTGATGGCTTGATGAGGACCTAGTAAAAAGACGATCAGTCCTGTCCCACACTGTTTGCCAAACATGCAAACACACAGATGCTGTTAATCAGTTCTACTGGCCAAAATGATGCCTGTGGAAACAAGACATCAGTGTCACCATGGGTTCCAGCCACACCAGGCCACATGTATCCTGAGTGATACGGCACTCAGCACCATCCTGTCCCAAAGGAAGTAAGAAAACAACAGTCCCAAACCAGTGTGAGATATGTTACTATAATTTAAAGTTATCTTTGAGTCTTTCTGTTCCATCTTCAAAGCAGGGCAGGTAAGAATTGCTTCCAGCAGATGACTTAGTGAATGAGAGCTGCAACAACATGCCTGGTTTTAATACCATATAATTCCATACTATGACACACAATATAAATTGATAAAAACCCTCTCATTTTAATGAATGACTGTTATCAAGAAGAGGCTATCTGAAATACATCGCCAGTATTCTGGTCCCTTAACACCCATAAAATCTGAAGAAAGTTGATCCATGTCACAGGTAAAATATTCAAGGATTAAGCATCATGCTTAAAGCCCAAGAAAAGACACCAACAGATTAAAGTCTAGGAATTACTGCTCCCAGCACTGTCAGTGGAGCCCTGGACAATACCATGAAGTCTTACTCAAAAGGAACTCAGTGCAAGACCTCAGACCCCTCAGCTCTCCTCTGGAAAAAACAGTGAGTTGTAGAAAGCAGTAATAAACAGTACACACACCAGGATTTCAACAATACACTGTGATTACTTTAAATGTGTGAAATACAAAAACTCATAACAGCTAGCAAGACACTTTCCAGGAGAAGACACCAAAGTGTATCTTTGCGAAAAGGATGATGGAAAAGCACAAAATTATTTTTGTGAGGAGAAAGGTTTCTTAGTCCTCTTGCAAGAAAAAAAGCCTCCATCCTGTTCCTCTGGATAGAAAAGGACAAGTATATCAAACAAAAGCTGTTCTGGTTTACCACACTGCCTTCTCCACTATGGTGCTGAAGATTTTACTACATGCTATAAAGAGAGGAAAAACTCATCTTGTAGTCATATAAACACAGTGAACAACACAGAATAAGTATCAATTACTTTTGCAAGTTTCAGTGATAGCCTCAAACCCTGAGGATAATTTCAAATGGTATGATAAAGACTTCAATTAGATTAAAACATCAAAAGCAAACTAGCATTCAAAACCAAACAATTCTGTCTCTTCTGTGGAAGTTACAATAAATTTTCTGAACTGGCAGACTTCCCTCCTAGCTGTTCAGCTGTTCCTTTCCCACAGGTAAAATAAGTCAATCTGTTTGAGAAGACAATTTGCCACCCAGCTTACTTAATGCCACACATTAAAATTAAATGACTGACTAATTTTGTTGTCAAAGAGCTGTTTTAATGGGAATCCATGGTTAAAAGAAACAACCGCAATAGGGAAATAAAATCAGATGATTCTGACTTCCATGTGAATTAGATTTAAATAAAATAACTGTCCAACTTTTTGCCTCTTTTTACATGGAACTTTTCTCAAATCCTTCAACAGGTCCCTGCATACATGTCATTCCCTGTTTACTTTAATCCCATGATCCAAATTTGGCTCAGTGAAGTTAGTATAAACACAAACATGACTAACAGAAAACAGTGGATCTGTGATAAATTCTTGCTCATCTGGAATTAAACATGATAAATTCTTGTAGCACACTAGCAAGACAATGGAGCTGCATTTTCCATTTCCCTTGTGCCAGCATATGTGGCTATGGAAAGTGCGTGGCAGTGCCGGTGCTGGGTGCATTCATACAGTGCTGTGCAATGCCTTGCAGAGATATTTGAAGCAGCTTTAAATAAGTCACTTTGGTTCTGGAAAACAACTTGGCCACGTTAGTTCCCCGCCTGGAGCCCAGCACAGGAAATAGCCTTGGCAGAGGCCTAAGGGAGTTACAATCCTGCCCCAGCCCAGCCAGCAGGTTCAGAGCCAGCTCAGTATCTCCACACGACACTGCCCTACGACCACAGAAGTATTAAGAGTGTTCATTTTGCTTTCAGAAAAAAGCAGGAAAATTCTTTATTTTCACAGTGTAAGTCACAACCTGAAAAGGCTTTCCTAGTCGTGGTGTGAGCTCATTTGATTCATCCTAGAACACCATTCTTAACTGAAAGAATAAAAGCAGCTCTTAGGTTGAGTAGCACCTTTGAAATGGTCTGTGGGAGAATGAAGCAAGACTCACCCTTGCTTTCTGATCAAATGAAGGGCTAAGGCTCAGGCCATTTCACTGCCCTTCGCCTGCAAAGGATCAAGAAACCCAAGTGCACACTGACCAGCACTGCTGAGATCTGCTCCATGTTTCCTTGATTTCAAATAATCTTAGCAATTCAGGTGAGCAACCAAACCAGTTTTCAAAGGCTGAATGCCATACACTTAACTTTCATACACTCATGGATATACATGTATTAACAACAGGGATTAGCTGCCACTAGCCAGAACCACTTGCTTACCGTACTTGGAATATCCTGGAAATATGAAGCCTTTACAATTTTAACTCAGATATTCTTGCTCTACTTTATGTTCTAGGTTGCTTTGCTGAACAATTTGGTTCAAGTCTTGTGTGTTGACCTAGGGGTCAGTCATGGCAGACACCTGGAACAGCTTCTCTGATGTCTGTCCTGCCCTGTTGTTGCTTCTTTATCCCTCCAAAATTACAGATACAGCAGTGCGCAGCATGCAGAATTGTATCTTACTCTGTATAGGTGGGTGTTATCTGTCGGTATTGTTTGTGTGATACCACAGGTAAATGGACAATTTCAAAGAATTTTTAATAAGGCCCATTGTGCTCATTGTGCTCATTGCTCATTTCAGAGCTCTTCCAAACATCCCAGAAGTTTGGACAAGAAACATTTCTGCTGTGCTCTGGCTTTGGCACACGTCTTTTAACAGATGGAAATTATTGTTGTGCAGCCTTAGGTCATATCAGGATCTCTTTTTGTTTCTGTAATGAGGCCAAATTAATACCTAGGACTTTCTGCCACTCAAAAGATTTTAAAATACCAGGATTTCAGCCAGAACTGCAATGCTGACGTGTGTTTTTATGATATAATCTAACTGTAATTACCTAAACCAATAGGAACATAATAGTCATTCTTATTCTATAGGAAACTTGGGTATTCCACTGTATTGAAAAAATGCTTACTCTAAAAGACTTTTCTCATTCCCATTGCAGGGTCAGCATTTCACCTTAGTGTAGTTGCAAATTAGAGAAATTAGAGTAATTATATTGAGCTAGACAGTCTTTGGGCTGGTCTCCATGAAAGTTTTGCTGCTAAATAACACAGGACAGGACAGCTGTCACTCTGTGCAGCCTTACCATGTAACATTAGAAATATCTGCACTGAGAAGTGGTGTAGAATAGCTATTTTGCAGTGATTTACTACTAATTTTATAGACAAAGCCCTAAAGCCAAGTTTTTATTTTTAGGGCTTATGCCTTTCAGAAGCTTTTACATAAAATGACAGCAATGGAAAACTTTATTTACAAGTATTCACAGATTAATACTTTGAGCTCATTCACCAAGCAGGACCTCCAGGGTTACCACTACCCCTGAAAAAGTCAGGTCATGAATGTTTGAAATGCCTACAGTAATTTTTGAACTTTTACTTGGCCATTTGAAGGTTGCACTGAGTATTTAACAGTTCTGGGCAAATGATAAGATGACACTTAACTTTGCAGTACAGCTTTTTCTCTTTCTACACCTGCAGCACTGGGAACCTCCTGTAATAAATCTCACCACCTTTGCTGAATCCAATAGGACTGTTCACTAACTGTGGTTTCTCCTGCCCAACACACCTGAAAATTTTTACCTGAGCAGCCTGAGCATCATACTGAGACCGATTAAGACAGAATAAGGTTACCCAAATGCTTTACAAAAGAGAAATTTACAACCAGGACTAAACTGGATGTTACTAAAATATAGTGAAATTAATGTAAATAATCTTGGTATCTTCTTTCCCCTCCTCCTCTCCTCTCCTCAGAAATATTCAATGACCAGATAGTTGGCAACATAAAGAGTAAATGCCACTGTAATTGAATGGGTGCTATGTACCAGAAATGGTAAATATAATGACAGGAGTTGGTTTACTATTACATGGTATGATTTTAAAAAATATATTTAATTACTACTGTCAGAAACTGTGGTAAAAATAGGTTATTGACTTGCATTTTTTCTACATGACAGATAAATGTAGGAATTCTCAAGGAACTGTTTGTACTAGGCACTGTATTTCCTCTCCACCCAGCAGAACTTCCAAAAGAACATCATATGAATTTTGCAAGGAGATAATATATATCAAGGAGATAATAGACACCACAGGCTGTAAAAACTGCAAGATCATAGACGTGCAAGTATATGCAGGTGCTACAAGCAAACTACATTTTCTTCCTGCCAAAAAGGCCTCTCTAATCTCCAAGCTAGTGAAAATGTCCTCATTGCTCCAATATTTTCCCTGCAGCCACAACAATTTTTTAAATACATATGCAGGCATTTGATTTTATCCTCTAGAAGGACAAACCCAGCAAGCGACAATGTCCATCAACTCCCTTGAAGTTTATATACATTTTAGAAACATCTTGCAAATTAGTCTACATACTCAGGCTCTCTGCAGTTATTAAAATCCTATCCTCACTTTACAAGAAAGAGAAGGGAGGATGTTGATTTTAGCCATTCAGGCATAATTCTCCCTAAATCGAGTAGAGAGTCGAACTGTATGGGGACATTAAGTGACTTCAGGTCACTGCTCCACTAGATCATCCCCACAGAGTTGGTTTAGTTCAGAAATATTTGGTGTCAGGAGCTGAAACCACACTTGCTCATTGCCCAAGCAGCTGCTTAGGATGAGATGCCCCATGTGTGCTGGAGCAGGGCTGTCTGACACCAAGGCACTCAAGCCAACATGGTTTTAATTTACTCAAAATAATGGAGTCGTCATGCCTTGTACACCTGAAAGAATGGCCCTGCCTCCACAGGGAATGGCGGTGTTTGGTGCTATGGACTAGAAAAGCACTTGTCCCAAACAATGCCGAAGCAGCGGTGAAGCAGCACAGCTCCCGTTCTGACTCTGCTGTTCCACACCTCCTGGCCTGGCTGAGTGGCACTTGGTTTCTCCAGAAAATGCCAAGAACTCACCTCAGAATGATTAATGCCACATCTAACTATGAAGTGTTCATTTTTTACACATGCCAATAGAAAACTGTTGTCCTCAAGCTGGCATACTCTGGAAGCATTTTCGAGGAAAACAGCACAAGTGTTGGGAGCAAGGCAGCAGCAGAGACACTTCCCAAAGAAGATGTTCACCTGGAATATATTCCATCTGAGTTTCTGTCAGAGCTCAAGCCCTTTAACCAGCCACCTCAGCTTTACAGAAATCTTTTCTGGGCATTACACAATGACCAAGTGTCTGCACCTTACCACAACACTTACTCCTTGCTCTAGAATTTAAGTTTTAATTAAAAGTTTCTACACCTTATGCCTGCAAGGAAAATTTATCAAAACACGGGCAGAACATAAACTTTCAGCCTATATAAAGCTTGAGACAACAGCTCAGAAAATCTGTTTTACTTCTTAGCACATCACTGAAATGAAATCACAGCATTTCCTAAAGGCAGCTTCACTGAGAACATCGGATTTTTAATAAATATTAAAGAGCAGTTCCAGGGGGGTTTTTGCAACCCTTCCCAAAGCAGCCCAAAAGATTTTTGCCTTCAGCCTCACTGTTTTTCCCTCCACGATCCCAAAAGAAAACCTATACTTTTCTGCTATCTAAAACATGTTTAAAAGCAAGATATTGACAGACTACAATAAATTGTCCTGAGCAACAGTATAATGGATTTATTTAGCAGAGCTTTGCAATAGGAATGTATTGACATATTTGCTTAGGCAAAATCTCCTTCCTTCCAAAATAACTTGAGCTGCAACCAAGAGTTTCAGGAAATGCTGCAAGTTGTTGGGGCTGGGCAAGGACCTTCATGGGAGTACAGCTCTTGCCTCATGAGCATCTGTGTCACAGACACTGGCACAAAACTGCCTCTTGTCCACGTATTTAACACCACAATTAAAAGCTGACAGAATGACTGTTGATGTCCAAGGGAATCCATCACCTTCCATGGGATTTGGGTACATGCACCATGAACCACACCACATCAAGCACCACCAAAAGAGAAGCGCTCCACAAATATTCCCAAACAAGACCCAAAGCCGTGGGGCAAACCTCACACTGCTTGTGGCTCATCCCTACCATGCAGTGCTGTCTCAACCTCCAGAACAACAATTCCCAGCCTCCAGGGAACAGCAGACAGACATTTCAGTCATGGCACACTGCAGACATACAGACCCAAGTTTGTTTCAGGACAAATTCACAGAAACCGCAAGGCATAGCAGTGATTTCACAAATCCACAGTCACTCGTGTCACAGCTTCTCTTCACAAGGAGCCCAAAGCTGCACAGGGAGATGTCAGCAGCCACAGTCCCTCTCCCCATCCCAGGAATGCTCTTCCGCCTCCTCCCCTGTTCCCTATCACAGCTCAGGGTGACTCAGCTCAGCTCCCAGGAGGAAAATCATCCCTGCTGCTCACGCACATGAGCTCTATCTGTCCACAATGACACTCATGCACTTCTGAGAAACTGCAGAAAGAACTGGAGGAAGAGAAATCCATGGAGAATGGTAGGACAGAGATGGACTGGCGCACACAGCCACAGCTATCCTTCATTAAAATGAAGTTACACCCATGTGGGTTTCCAGGAAAAAGGCTGCTATGGGATCTTCCATTGCACATCATTCAGTGCAGTAGGGTGTGCTGTGCTTGCAGAAAGAGCCCCAAAATTTTGCATATTGGTTTTATTCCTTACTCTAATGAAAGAAATAGAGCTATTAAACTTTCCTCATACAAAAACTAAATTTATCTTCCATACTCAGCTAAGTGTATTGACATTGCAACCCCACTGGTACCCACTGAAGAGTCTAATAGTAGGCAACTCTTCTGCAGAGATTGGCTTTAAAGTCTCAGACACCCGTGCACTCTCACAAATGTCTCCAATATTTATGGCTTCCACTTACTCACCTAATCACTATAAAAGTTCCTTCATGGGACTACGTGACTAAAAAGAGGAAAACAAGGGGGAATCCAGTGTATCACCACCTCTACTACCTTAACTGAATGCCAGAAATTGCCCCTTACTCCCATTTCTCTTCCTTCATTCCTGTTCAGGTATGAATGGTAGCATCCAGTGGACATACTCCTGGGAAGAATGGAGCTTCCTTCATCATAGAAATTCTGCTTTTGTAAAATGCCTCAAGCTGCTAAGCATCCTTATAACACACAAGTTTCCAGTTCAAAGGACTGTGCTCTGCCTCCACAACACTCAGCTCCCATACTCGTACTAAAAACAGGAATTATGCCCGGCTCTACCTACACACTATGCCAGAAACAAAAACAACAACAAAAAAAACCCCAAACAACTCAGTGGCCCTCACTCCTTTCACTGTCAATGCATTTTCTAATATAATGTTCCAAATCACACATTCATGGGCTGGTTGTGTGCAGGGCCTGATAAATGCCAGTTCAAAATTAACGTGCACTGATGAAAGACCAGTCTATGAAAGTGTGAGGTTTGGACAGGTGGGAACAACTTCAGTTTGTTGTTAGGGCAGTGCTTTGTTGCACATACAGACCTGAACAGCTCTGGAACCAAGGCTGGTGCAAAGATGGGAACTGAGCTGAAACATGAGGAAGCTCTTCCCACCGCTACCGGCACTTACGCAGCTGCCATCAAAGAGTGCCTCTCACCTGGATTTTTTCAAGACACAAAAATAAATTACCACATGAGTCACCATTTCTTGGTTTCTTTCTGAACAAGAGCACACGCAAAAATTTTCTAAACCCCTTTGTGCAATACAATTTCTAGTATGTTGCCAAAGATTACTGACAAAGCCCATGGGCCCAGGAGATGCTGCAGGGTAGGGAAATATTTGTATTTTGAGCTCTACCAATTCTACTGACCAAGATACGCTGTTGTAACCACTGGACACATCAGGGGATTAAAGAGTTAATAAAAACATAAGAAACTGCACAATTACATAAAGTACAATCTGTCACTCAGATATTGGAAATGGACTATGAAGATGCCAGTATAAGTGCATGTACTTATTTACAGAGAACACTTTAAACAGTTGACCATGATTTATACATGCTGCAGCTGTCACACACACTATTTCTGACATCCAAAGAGCCTATGCATACTTTCAGTGGAAGAAATTTCTAGTTATTTGCCATTTTGTAGAACTGTAAATCACATAAATGCTCATATTATTACCATGTGCTCTGACAGTTTGCATCAACAGACCATCTTGGAAGAATTACAGTGATGAATTATTGACAGTATCTCATATAGCTGGCAAACATTTATTTCAAATGCTGTGGTACAGAACCTGCCTCTTTCCGGTCTTGAGATTGACCCTAATGTAAACTATAGCATAAAACAGATCAAAAAATATATAGCCTGGCTCTCAATTTGTGATCTCATTTTTATCATTCGATGGTTCCCATAAAGATTGTTTATTATTGATGTGAAATGCTGGAACCAAAATATCCTGTAGCTGGAAGCTGGAAGTCTCAATAACTGAGTCAGAGTGACTCTTCTGGCCTTCTCTCAATATGCTTTATTTCTTCTATTGAACAAACAAACAGTCTCATTCTGTAATGACAGCATCAGCCAGGATTTTCCCATATTGTTTTGACAGATGTTGTCAGGGACTGATTACAAAAACCTGTACACCTAGTAGATATTTACTGCTGTGATGTTCCATAATAAAACTGAGCTACATGCAGAATAAACTAATGTCATAGGAAGCTGTGCTAATGAAAAGCCTCTGACTATGGAAATTAAACTGCAAAATAATTTTCCAACAGCAACAAAACTATTTTTAAAGGCACTGGAAATAAAAGTATGTTGTTTGTTACTTTGTACTAGTAGGACACAAAAAATGCTGATGGATTGATTACCAAAATACCTTAGTGTTTGGTTCAGGCATCTTGCAGGGAAAGATCAGGTCCTTTTCCAAAAGTCTCCATACTCCAAAGCCCTCAGCCAGAACAGCCACACCAACCCTGACTGTTACTTGGCTCAGTATATTCAGTCAGAATTTAGTCTATTAATTATGTTTTTGTGCTCTGTTTATACAGGTAGGTAGAAAATGCATCAAAGCTGGTGGGGCTGAATTACAAAAAAATATTTTAAAGCGTTTTCTGGGGTTTGTGTTGCAGGAGGGTTGGGAGAGGATGCTGTTTCACTGCCCACACCCATGAATTATTTAAAAAAAATAAATAAAAGTAGACTGCATCCCCGCTACGGTTACACACAGAACTGTGAAACAGAATGATTTTCTATTATCAGGTGTTAATGTGCCCTTTGTAACTGTTAAAAGGAAACCGGAGACACTGCACCATCACGGGTCGTCCTTTTAATGCTACTTTTCATGTCTGTAGCCCCCACTGGTCCTGACATTTACTTGTTAAATAGGAAATCACAAAGTGAGTATCAAGAGGACAATATTCTTTCGAAGCTCAGGGAGAACAAGGGGACGTCACAGTGAGGATATTTGGATAAGCCAGACACTGTTTTTGCAAATCTAGTTGACTAATTCTGGAAATCAATAATTGACTAATAATTCCGGAAATTAACAACCTGTAGCCCTGTATGACTGACCAAAGAGATATTACATCATTTTGTCTGTGCAGGATAAGGCACTACACAATTCATGCGTACACTTCCTCAGTGTTTCTCTAGATTCCACAGAAACAGACCTGTGTGTATATGTGCAGACACACTGAGGGTAGAGTTGAAAGAATAAGTAGAGATAAAAGGGTATCAACACTACATTGCACATTTGCAACAACTGAATCCTTGTGTGATTGGTTGGAGGAAGATCCTGACATGATATAAGCCAAAAAGTCTAAAAACGTTCAGTGATCAAACGTTTTCACTACTCTCTCTAATAAAATACTTCCTTTGGCTAAAAAGAAAAAGAGATATTTTCTTAATTTGCTGTGGAAATGTATCATTTCATGGCTTTTCTTCTGTAGTTTGTTTTCAGGTGTGGTAAACAAGCCCAAACCTGAGAATTTTGCAATTTTTCTATTTAGAAGCAAATTGAAATAAAAGCTACTGAAAAAAAAGGCTTAATTCTTCACCAGTGTGAAGAAAATTAGAAATACATTCACACGATATAGTACAGTTGGCATCCAGAAGGTAAGGTTTTAGGTGGGAATTAGAATATCTTAGTCCTTCCAAGGACACAGGCCTAAGTGACAGGCTTTCCTGGGTATCAAGGACAAGACCAAAGCCCACTTTAAACCTTGCAAAATTTTCCAATTATTTACATTACTATTAGGCTAATTTGACAGAAATCTCACAAAACTGAAAACAACCTTCTCAGTTATCGTGTGTCTTTTCTTAAAATCTTAACTTTCTTCATACTAAATACATATAAAGAGCATTTTTTCAATAAACACAGCACCACCAAGTTGAAAGCAGTCCCTGCCAGGGAAGGATTACGAACTGTCTGCCATCCCTCTGTGCCCTAAGTAGGGTCAATAAGTCATTCTTGCCAAGCACAGTATTATGTAAGAAATTACAAAGGGGCCCTATTTAGATGACCTCCTTTTTTTGTTTCATATTCTAATTGCCCAGCTGAAAAGAACACGTTGTCCCAGCGGAAACTTTAGGAACAGCACTGGGCGAGATGAGCATGCAGGAGCACTTTACATGTGCACTCTGACCTCTCGTGACACTGCCAATCCTTTTCCAATTTCCAAAAGTTTCCAGGAGGAAGCAAAGGGAGTCAGCCCTATCTGTGTGATGTCTCAGTGACATTTTGCTGAGATGATAGTTCACTGGGATTTGCACATCTGAAACTCGCTCCAGGGAGGCTTGTGAAAGCTCTCAGCCTAACCTACTTTCAGGATTCCATGGAGTAATTTTGTTCCAAGAGCCAGCGGCCGCTGATGGCAGCGGGAAGATGTAAAGGAGTGCAAAGGGACCTCAGACCTGTAGGACCCAATGAGGCCTAAAAGCCACTCATAAAAATGAAACACCCCCATGAAGTTATTGAAAATTGAGATCTGATTTAAGGAAAAAGGCACATTTGGTGGGGGGGGGGCAATATTATTGAACTAACACAAAACCAAAAACAGGTATGACTTCAGATGAGAATCAAGCAAAAGTTTTATTAAAAAAAAAAAAAAATTGAAAAAACCACATTTACCCTCTAATATCTTTGAAATCAGTTATGCTTCCAGCTAAAAAAAGGTGTCATTGTGAGAGATACGTGATGACACTCGAAATATTTCTGGCCATAGGTTGCATTAGATAATTGAAAACCAGAGTCAGGCTGAATCTGGTTTCCTCTGTTACCTGAATTCCAGACCTGAAGCAGCTGTGGAAGAGCAGAGGGCTCTCCCAACACCTTCATGGACCCCCACACTGAATGTTTTAATGATGCCTCCTCAGATAGCACAAGTTGTGGGTATTTTCACCTCTCTTATTTTTTCCCTTGTCTCATGCCACAGAGCCCCAAGGACTATCTAATATATCAGTTTTTAAAGGCATCATCTTTTCATGCCTCCTGAATCCAATTTATACTTCAAACTGCATTTGATTGAAGGGGGATGATATTTAGTACCCCCGTGAAGAAAATGAAGACTATTACGTCCATCAGCAAGTGATTCATCTTTCAGATGAAATGAGCACTACTAGGAAATAGTGGAATAAAACAGACTCCCAAAAACCAAAACAGGTAGGCATCATCTTCCATGTAAATACATTCATTTGCACTGCTCTGGTCACGTTCAGTGATTATTACTTCCTGCATGCAAGGAGAGCAATGTAAACCACAAGCAGCAGGTGAAGGCAGGATGCCAAGGAAGCAAGGTAAATGAAAAAGGCAGGAGAATTTCAGCTCTAGTGACAGAGGATGTAGCATTTCTGATTGCAGCACCATCTTCCCAGTGGGTTATGTACAAATGAGGACTGGCAAATGAGGTATCCATGTAACACATACACACAAGCTGGGTCACAAGCACTTCTCCCAAAGTTTAGCTGTGTGAATGCTGATTCCAACCCTAAAGGTGTCAGCCTTGCTGCCATCAGACCCTTCAACCGCCTCACATAATGCAGGAGAATTTGTTTTACAGAGAGAGTCTAATTGTACCTCTCCTTCTCCCTCCCACATCTGCCAAGCCACGTGAGAGGAATACTTCCCTCAAATTCCCTTCTACTGCACTGTAACTAATAGGGCTGACCATGGGGCTACAGGAAAGCAAAGTGCAGTTTCTGCAATGACTGCAATCTAATTGTTCCAAACAAGAAATATTTGTAACTCTTCAAGGCTGTCAATTATTCTAGAAAATAATTCTAGAAAAAGTTTTGCTTAGTTTAATTTACACAGTTGATGACTCTTCTATTAAAATTTTCTGTACTTTATACACAGAGCTCTACAGATTTATTTCATATCCATATTATGTTATCCATATGAATTTGTCATTTGAAATTATTTTAGGCATAATGTTTACAGAATTATTTCAGTAAGAAAGCTTATAGCAGAGAGATTCCAGTTTCAACTGCAGAAACTACTTGGTCTAATCATTTATGGGAGTAAATAAATGTTATGAGACTTCATGGAGAAACTATTATCCAAATTACTGAACAACAACAGAAAAGCCTTTATTATGTTCCAGGAATGCATTTCTGGCAGAGAAAATAACACTTGTATACAATGCCCTTTTATAGATTAGACAGGAGAAAAATGCCTGCATTGATGTACTGCAAACTGCAGGGATTTTTTTCTTTCTTGAAGAATTACAAGTGACATCAGTTTTCAAAATGTCTGAGGAGAAAACACTTTGTTAAAAGAATTTCAGCTTTTTTAATTCTGCTAAATTGTTTACTAAGACAAACTTTTCCATTGTTTATTGTTTGCCAGGTCATGGCTTTGGTGTAAAGAAAAAGTACTTCAAGCTCTTAAATATTCTTCTTGAATAATTGTTTTATTGTTTTCTCTTGAGCAAAGTGGCAAAATGACCTGACTGAGATCTGTAACAGCATTTGCCAGGGTCTTGAAGCCTCTGCCTCCAGTGCATAAAAAAAACCTGTGAGGTCTCAGCAGACTGTTCTCAGGATAGATATCCCTGGATCATGTTGGTTCAAGCAATCCTCTTCAACTGTCAAATATATTGTATAAAAAACTAAGCAGTAATCACAGGGGTTCTGCAGAGGAAAACAGCTTGTAAGATTTTCCCCAGGGTGGTAAGCAAAATGCATAGTGTANAAGGAGTTGGGATTTTATAGTAAATCTCTAGGGAATTCTACTCATTCTTCCCTTCATCAGTTTATAACTGGCAGAGTTTTGGGCCACACTACTGAAGCTCTCTGATCCATCAAACAAATCTTTGCTCTGAAATAAACCTGAACTTCTTTCCATCTTTGTTGATTCTGACTGTCAAAATATTGGTGCTGGAAGCAGCAGGAGCAGCAGCCAGGCTGGGATGAATGAAACCCCCTGGGGAGTACGACATTATCCAAGCACCTGCAGTACCACCACGGGAGCTCTCGTGTGTCCAGCACCTGCAGCCTGAAGCTTCATCTTCTCGCTATTAACAAAGCCCAAATGAAGCTGCACCTAAATTCCGTTGTCTTAAATCATATTAAAGAACAAGTTAGTCTCTAAAGCCAACTCAATATCTCTCTCAAGCATATTCTTGGATGACACCAACTGTCACAGCTGCGCTGAAGCTCAGCTAGTAAGTTCAACAAATCCCATCTCAGGATCCATTCCAATGATAAAAAATATAAGTATTTACTCATGGTTGTTCTGCTCTCTGCTCTCCACCTCCTCTTAATTTTTTTTCTTATGTATGAAGGAAATAGCTTTGTAGAGCAAAAACTCCCTCTAATTAAGTGTGCTGGCATAGAGATCAGCCTGCTGCCTTGCAGTAAATCAACAGCTGTACCATTAGAGAAAAGGGAAAATGTCTTTGATCGCAGCACAACCTGGGTGGAACTCTTAGTGATCAGTGAAAGAAGCACCTCATCACAGATCTTCCATCGAGAAGGAGAAGTTAGCTCAGAAGATGAGATAGAAGGCAGACTCAAAAAGCCAATACAAAATTCAGAGTAAGAAATTGGGTTCTGCAGAAATGGTAGTGCATGGCTCATGTTGCTAGAAAAGACCTTGTTAGAAGTACCCACATCTTGATTCAAACACGGTCTTTGTGTTGCACAACAAAGCCATGACATTCCCCAGAGAAGCCTCTGTCCTCTTAACTCTATCTCCTTTAAATGAACAAAGAATCCATTTAAAGATATTTAGTTTCAAAATTATTCAGTTTTGGCACTCCACCACAGCCTCCTGAGGGGAACAGCAGCAGTACAGGGGCCCTGCTTTCTGCTCTCATAAAGCTCTCTTGTTGGGAGGCAGTCCATAAAGTGTCCTTTCAGTTTTTACTGTCAATAGTGATACATCACATTTGTATCATGCACGTCAGGCCAGGCAGTCACAAAGCCCTCTACCAGACCTCATTTCACAGAAGAGCTGTAAATGCACATCCCACCCATGCACAGATATCCCCTCAGAAATGCATGTCTGTTACCTGCACGGCCCAGGTGATCCCTCAAACCTCCCAGCTGAGCACTTCTCCAGCCCAGCTGGATTTAGATTGCAAAAGAAAGCAGGATTATGTTATTCTCCCCAGGATTTTGTAAACCATGAAATTTTATACTCAAATATTCCTTGTAACATGTATCTCGATGCTACAAGACTGCATAACAATTCATGCATTTATGGTAAACAATTCAGGCCAAATATATGTTGCAATATTAAAAGTAAGTTCTTAGCAACAAAAATGGCAAGAAACAAACAAACAAAAAAAAAACAGCCCTGTGTTTCTCCACAGGAGAATCAGAAAGGTATAAAATATATTTTTCAAATTTACCTGCAAGAACAAGCATAGCAATAGTTGTTCCTTGTACCTCGTGATGTCAGAGAGTGTTGCCGAAGGTAAAACTGTTGCTTTGAATGTGAACATGGTTCCAAGAATGCTTTTTGTCCCCCACATAATTTTTTGCAGTGGGTCACTTTGGTTTTTGTACACAGCCTTTCTAGACTGAAAAAAGAGGACTACTACAAGTACAGGCATTATTTGGATTGTGTCTCTGCATACATCCCCTATGGGCTCAGAGAGGTGGAAAAAGTAAGAACTACACAGCTACTGTTATTTTCTCTGGAAGAGTGATTTGGAAAGAATAAAGAATTGGCTTTTCCTTTAGGACCAGGCACAAAACTGAGCCAGTGTGGGTGAGAGGCTGGAAAACAGAAGTAAATTACCTTTCTTCCAACAAATGAAAGAAATAAAGGCAATTCCTTCCTTGGAGCAATCACATTTATAAAAATTGGTGTCTAGAGACACAGTCTGACCCTACAGGAATAGAGCTCACAGTAATGAGGCCAGCTGCCTTTCCAGGAAAAGTTCTCCTGGGTTGATGTGACAAAGACAACATTCAGGTGGGCTACCACAGAAGAAATCATATAAAAATTACTCTGAATTCCTGCTTAGTGCTTCTTAGCACAGAAGACAGGAAGGGACAACTCCTTGACTTTGGGCAGGAAAATAACTTTGGTCCTGCAGGCAGGGTATATGTCTGGAACAGTAATTTCATTAAGGCCCAGGATCCATTTTGTGAACCACAGCTACCTGCACTGATCATCAAGGCCTTAAAATCTCTTTTAAGTGTGATGTCCTCATTTTCCAACTCTAGTTACCATAACAAGATTAAGGTTTTGGACTACTGCCCTGAACTGTCCAATTTTGGAAAACTAAAATATTCATTAGACTTGCTTTCCAGGAAGGAAAGAATTGTCAACAACTTCACCATGTGCATGATGATTTTACTGCTTAGGTGAGAGGCTGGAGAGCTGCCTGCTGTGCCATCAACAAACTGTGTCAGCAGCTCGAAGAAGGTTAATCTCAGTTTATCCACAGGCTCTAGACAGACAGTGTGAGGCTTGAAATGATCTCTTTAAAGACTACAAAGAGAGAGATTCACTACGGTGGTGAAGTTCTGCAGAGAGAGGACTGCCTCAGCTCTTACAAGCTCCCAGATTTGAAGGACAGTCTGAAACAGTATTGCCAGTCCCATAGCTTGGGTAATTCAAGGATAGCTCTAAGTTTATGCTTTATCACTGACTATTGCTCTTTTTTCTTTGACTGGTCAATGACTATTGATCATTTCAGTTATCCTTACGCCATAAAACTGTAGCACAAAAAATAAGGAAGTTTACCAAAGAACTGGCTCCACAAATACTTACAGGTGCTCACAAAGCCCTGCCAGCAAGACATCTCTTGCAGTACACTCAGATTTGTCCTGCTTACCTTCTACTATTTCCTACTGGAAACCATTCCTAGCAAAATTATACTCAGCATGATAACACATCTGGTATACATTACTCTTTCATTTAGGTTTTCCACTGGCCGTGTGAAAGGGTGTAACTATTTATATTACTTTAGTATTTCTACTCTTCCTCCATCCATTTATTACACAACTTCTATGTTTGGTAATATTTATCTGTCCTCACAAATTCTTGTCCCTCAACTTTCCTACCTGTGATCCATGGAAAATACTAACCAAATCAATGACTAACAAAAGAAAATAGAAAAATTATTTTTAAAAAAATCCTGCAAACCCAAAACTCCCAGAAATGCTTTCCAGCAAGTTTTATTTTGTAATAACAAACATTACAAAAGTTCAGGGCAAGAATTGGTCACCTTGCTGAGGAAAAAATTTGATGAAAGTGAAGAAACACGAAAGCTGTTCTAGCTGCTTTCAGCAGTCTCTCCATAAAGACACAGTGCAGTAGCTGCACTTGCTTCCAGTTCACAGGTCACAAGATTACGAGCAAACTGTCAGACACAACTTTGGTGTAAACGATAAATTCTATTTGTAATCAGCATCAGCGATTTTCACTTTTAATCTGGAAAACAATCAGTATCTTTTTGGCTTTTTTAAAGGTATTTTGTTCCAAGTTGTTCTGGTGTTTGGCAAATCCCTATAAAGACCATTAGACCATTGTCCACTGAGAGGCAAAATGCTGACATTCAAATCCCAGTGCACTACTGGCTTACATGTGAGGACAGACCAACAGTGCTGGAGTGATAATGAGTTTAGGAAAGAACTATGAAAGATGCACTAAAAGCGAACACACTCCTCCCACAGTCTCCTATTGCAAACAGTTTATTTCTGTCCCTGTGCCAGGAGGACTGTGGAGCTCAGGCCCAGCTCCAGTGACCATGGTGGAGGATAGAGCAGTGGTAGGGAAACATGGGTCATGCAGCTGCTGTCAGAGAAACCAGTGCCAAACCTCAGAGTTACCAGGGCTGACACAGGGGAACGGCTCCCTTTGGCCAATACCTTCATTTGTACCTTACCATACATGAGGCATTATCAAGGATTAAGATGTAGCACAATGTAAAAAGCAGAGGCCTCCATCCTCACAACTATTGGACAATACCATGCATTCAGGAAAAATCCCCTTCTGCCCAGGTACAAGGAATTTTGCTATTAGCTAGGCTTCAGGTTGGGACAAACTTTCATCTTTATCCACTAATTAGCTTGATATGCCTCCACTGCTGTACCTCTTTCCTTAAATATGGGGCCAGGCTCTGTCTTCCAGAATTCTCTAGAGCACCAGAAAAATCTTAAGTGGAGGAATAGTAAATCCTACCTAAAATTAATAGATGTTTTAATGTAGAAACCAAAGGGCACTTCACTGTTCAGGAAACCAGCAGATCAGCCATTCCCCTGTCCTATGGGCAGTATAACCACTGCAGACTCCATGCAAGGCTTTTAATAAAGGAGGGTATATATTCAGATACCCAAAAATTTCGGAGTTTGACCTGCCAAAGGCATGAAGTAGTAGTGGCTTTTACTGTAGCAGAATTACTGAGTAATACCACCCAGGGGAAAACTCCAGGCAAGTTCTCATCTGCTTGCCATTATAAATCATGTCGACCCTTCAGTCGGACTTATGTAATTTTCCCTGTGGAGACACACCGAAGTTGTACAACTTTTCAGCAAGTCATTCCGGGGAAAAGCCCAATAGAAACCTGCCTGTGTTTTGGCAGGATTTAAGGGCTAATATCCAAGGAAACAATCCAGAAAACCAGCTTTCCAAAGGATATTTGGCCTTGGGGACACCTAAAAACTTTTTAAGTGCTCCCAAACTGTTTCATCCACACCTGTGCAGAAGTGCAGGGCAGTTTGGAAGGTTTCTTACACAGCTCCACCTAAGCTCCCCCAAGCTCCAGAGCCCAGGCAGCAGTGCCTCCAGGCCAGTGAACTCCACAGAGAGATGCTTGCTCCCTGATTACTTGTGCAGCAAAGGAGGCTCTAATTTGCCAACACCCAAACCCCAGCCCAGTGCTGGTACAGTGAGATCAAGAAGGAAATACAGAGGGCTAATGCGTCCTCTGCACCTGTTTGTTTGACCACTTTCTAAGCCCCTCTCTTGCTTCCTTTAAGGTAACTGATATATCACATGAACCACTGGGCATAGGGGATACATCCATCACATGCATAAAGAAAAAGTAAATGACATGAAAAATGTTATTATGCAGGAGGACCTAGATTCATCTTTTGATTTATACTGAGTCAAGCCCGTTTAAGACAGAGGCTTAGTTTGAAACAAGTTTTGTTAGCCCTGAGATTCTATTAGAAAAGAAAACCATGAGCTGGCTTTTCAGTGAGTCTACATTCAGTTATCATCTTCCTCATTTAGCAACTTTAGAAAGGGGTTATTTGGTCCTTTGTAATAATAAATTACTTATGCTGTACTATTTGTCCGTAGATCTCAAAACTAACAAAAAAATATGTCTTACAATCACCTAACTGTTGTTTGCACTCTCCTGTACCCTTACTGCTGTGGGGCTTGAACCAAACCTTTAATGCTGCTATAGGCCAGGTGCTGCTAAAACTTATTGTATATATGCTATGTATTTCATAAGCACACTGACTTTTTTATTTCCATCATACTTATTGCTATTGACATTGACCCTAATTTTGCAACAGTGACTGGGAATCAGTTGGACTTAGCCAAACAAAGTAGTTTCAATCTATGCAATAGGTTGCCTTCTGTAATAATTTTCAATCAATGAGGCTTTTCGAAAAGAAAACCAGCCCCTCAAGTCAGAGATTTTTTGTGTTGATTCTCTTGAATATTTTGGGATTCAATGCATTACAGTTATTTTCAAAGTATATGTGTACTTGCCTTCATGTTTCATGACAAATGTGTCCAGAGCTTGATTTTATAATTGAATTGACATTTATTTTGGCAATAAGCTTATTTCTTATGAGCCTGTCTTCGGCATGTGCTCTGTGCTACTTTCACATTAACAATTAACAAGGCACATTTAACTGAACCCCTACTGCTGCAATGGGATCTGTCACTAGAAACTTTGTAGGAGTCTTTACTCACAGTTAACAAAAGTGAAGTCAAAACGGACTGACTGACTAGGGTGTGTTACAAGAGGAAGCAATCAGGAATTTCAAATTATTTCATATGAATTTTGTGTGGTAAGATACAACACAGGTAGAAACCAATACCTGGTAGTTTTGGAAAACATTTTTTTCCTATTTCATTTCAATTTCCTGATTCAATTAAGAAAAACCTGACATAACATGGGGAACACTTTTGATTCACCTGATTTCAATGATTTGTTTTATACCAAAAGGCTAAAGGCAGTACCCTCCAATAAAATATTGCATAGAAAAAACCTCTCTGAACTGTCGATAAAAATTTTGTTTCCATTTCTAAAATCAGCACAATGATCTACTGAACAGGTTAAGATTAAATTTTACTAAGGCATAGTCGAGGCAGAAAAATTGGAAATCTCACTTCTAGGCAGATGCAGACATGAGCATAAAATGTCTAGAAAGCACCAACATTCAAATACAGATGTGAATTAAAAAGTCTGTAAGGTTTCTGCATCTATAGGACACATTATCCACAGCGGCTGCACACAGCAACTTCCTGGGCAAACCTATTTACATGGTCTGTTCTATCAGCCAAGCTTTTTCCAAAACATGAGGTTAAATCAAAAGTGTTAATGGCATCTTTCAGTGCTACTAGCTGTAAACCTCTTTTATAATAACATTTAAAGCATTAAACAAAAAAATCTGTCCTTACTTACAAGGCAAAGCAGAAAAGGAAGGTCATTCATTACACCCCATTCACTATTTTCTGTTTCATTCTGTAAATATTATAGTGCTACTGAGAAAAATTATAATGTCTGAGGTTCTCAGATCTTCCTTCAGAGTTTCAATCACTTGCTTCCCAAGAAGGGGTTTAACAAATACCACACTGTTCTGTCAATATTTGTATGCAGCACCACATAGGGCAAGCTGCCAAACTTGCATGGTTTAAAGAGCCAAGGGTGGAAAACTGACACCCTAACAAACACACTCCCGGCTTTGTCTCTTTTAAGGTGGTGGTAAAAGTGTCATCTTTGCCTCTGACTGCAGTTTCGGAAGGCTCTTTTGTTTGCTTGCTCTACTTCTCCAGAAATGCAGTATTTAATAATCGCTGTTCACTAAACTTCAGGGATTTGTTTCATGCTCAAACATTTCTTACGCAATTATAAGCCTTTTGCTCTCCACCAGCTGCACTTTAAATGTATTTTAATTGGCTGGAATTTAGAAGGAATCCGTTTGGCAGTCATTTACATTTGAAGCACGCCCCTAGCAGCTGAAACAGACCCCAGAAGCAGCCTGATTACTTCATCAAAAGAAACTGCTTGAATACCCTCAACTCCTACATAACTACAGTGAACTCTATTATATAGGTGTGTCGTTGTAATTAATAATTCTCTGCTACGTTTTTGCTTATATTGGGACCAGAATGGATTATCACCTGATGCATTTAGGGAGTGGTCTCAGGTTTACAGCACTCAGCATTAGTTTTCAAACATCACTGTCTTTCCAGAGAGGCCATTCTTGTGCTGTTTCTCTATCTGATGTAGCAGCACTGTGGCCCGAACACTGGTATTATCGTTTCTATACTCGCAGCACAGCAAGAATGTCACCAGCTGGATTTTTGTGTATAATATTATTTTAAAAGCTTCTAATGTGCTAGTTATTCATGGATCAAAGTATAAACTAAGTTTAGGACATTACATTAGGAATGGCTCAGTTTTCCATTTCTCTTTATTTTTGGGTTCCTAATGTGTATTGCAAGCCAACTTTGCAGACCTTGATTTAATGTAGTAAATTCACCCTGGCCTGCAGTTTGTAATGCAGAGGTTTAAGAGCTGACAGCAGCAGGGAGAGCTACCAACAGCTGCTCAGAAAAAAAAGAATGAGAAGACATTAAGGAGAGAACCACAAGAATTCCCACTGTAAAATGCAGTATTTAGGATGAATGTAGCGACATTAACAGGTCAGATTCAAAAAACAGAGGGACATTCCGAGTGGTGCTGATTGAACGCGTGGTATCTGAAAAACCCAGAGCTCTGCAATCCATGAAAGCTCCTGTGAAATTGTAACTGCTTGAGAGTTCACTTATCATCAGCGTGCCACGGAGGATGAAGGAGCAAAAGAAAAGGGATTATTCTCTAGCTGAAGTACAATGAGAACTGTTTTCTACATTTAAAAGGTGAATAGTTCTTGAAGGGAAGTTATGACAATACTTGCCGCCTACAGAGAAAAGCAGCATTTCAAGTGCATTGTATGAAAAGGAGAAGGATTAATGCCACAGACAGAGACCATTATACCATAGAAGAGCTGCATATTTTAATAATTTGACTCCATCCAACTCTAGAAATTTCCATAGTTAACTGGCTTATATTCCTAAGAAGTGGAAACCCTCAGTGTACTGAGCTCTTAAGGGAACTTACTGGACAAAATACTTTAAAAAATCTTGAAAACATGCAGAAATAGCCAAAGCAGATGATAAAACATGAGAAACTAAATAATTTGTTGTTTTTCAACCACCTTATGATACTTCACTGAGAGAGGGTCAAACAGCTCTCCAGACTCTGCATTGTTATGGTAACCCAGAGTACCACGCTCACTGTTTCATCCTCAAATATATTCATGACATACAGAAATATTCTTGGTTTCCTCCTTTTGAAGGCACAATGCCTATAACCAACCTGGGACACGACCCCAGTTCCTCCATGCCTTCCTCAGTTTATAATTGTCCCATGTAGAGACACTCGTGGCCATAACCCAGATCAGAGCTGACTCAGGTTAACAGCTGAAAAGCACAAGGAAGACTCCTCGATCTCTGAAAGCAAAAGGAAACAGAAGTGGGGGCTTAAATCCAGAATTCTTTCACCCTCATCCAAGCAGGAACAGAAGATTAGAGAGCCTCATACCTTTGTCTCATCTGTAGCCTACCAAAACAGATGACAAAACTCCAACCGAGTTCAAAAGGTGACATGGAAGGGAGAAGAGAAAAGTTGCAGAACTGTCTGTGACCTCAGCTATAAATGAAAAGAAAATCCTGTATCATTTCAAGCAAACAAAATACATCATAGTTGAATTCTTACTCATGCATCATTGAAAACTTCACAGCTTTGCCTACATGACTTTACATATTTGTTTAAAAAAACATAAAATCTTCCTGATAGAAGGACTAGAGTGTAAACATGTGGAGGAGTGTTAATAAGAATGGTGTGATGGATGAAGAGGAGTTCTAGACAGGAAGGCAAACGACAACAGGCATAACAGCCTGCTCCTGTCCTCCTGCCTCTGCCAAGTGGCAAGCAGCAAACTTGGGAAGAGAAAGGTCAGGCCACTATTCATGCTGTCACTCTGGGAATCCCCTGCATTGTCATGGACTGCATGATGACAGCCATGAAGCCCTGATGTGTCCTTGACTCTTACAGGACACTGGAGACAATTGGCCATTATTTAGCTTCAATATCTATCTTCACCATTATTTAAATGTGAGACACTGGCAAATGTTTCCAAAGAAACCGTACTGGTGTGATTTTCTAAAGAGGGGGACTGATTTATTTTCAAGCCTTATCTGAGATTCGAGTCACAGCAACAATAAGCCTCAGAAAAGCTGTACACTAAACTGATTTTCTGGTAGCAGTTCTGCAAGAAAGCCCTTGGATTGACAAAACTTAAGCATAAGAAACATTTACTATTAAGACAGTTAATAGCCCTAAGCACAGGGAAAAGGAAAAGCGTTTCTTTGAAATTTCAGAAACTATTAAAAACAGAAGACAGAGAGAGAAATATGGGTGCTACCAAAGGAAAGATAATCAATTCTTCAAATGCTGAGGCACCAAGCAGTAAAGAATACTTCCACCATGCCTAATGGCAATTCTTTGCTGCCTTCCTTCCCTAACTGCTCTTGGCATTCATCTGGACAAGAGGGAAAAAAAACCACATTACAGTCATACACACAAGCGAAAACGAACTGTGGCAAAGGAGACACCCCACAGTGAATGAAAAGCTGGTGTGCTCTTATGCAAATTCTATGCATCAGTGAACCAGATTCCAGTCTAACAGAACCATCTTCAGGAGATGCATAAGGCTATTAGTGTGACTGATACCTGCTTGAAAATGAAGGAGGTGAGGGGGATAAGAATGCAAGCATGCAGGATTTATTAAGACAGCAGCCCAGCAGAGTCATAGTGAAACATATGAGAAATGACAAAAATGATGTCTCTGAGGAGGACTCTAGGAATAATATGTCACCTAGCCTGTATGCCAGAAACCAGGAAGTGGAAGTATTAAAATGAGGCTTATTGCAACCTTTTGAAATCTAGGTGAGAACACTGGCCACTCAATTATTTTTCTTTAATCCAGAGGTTGCCCAAGTGAAATACTCTGAAGGCAAGTAATTGGATGATTAGACTCATCCTGATCCTAACTGAAATAGGCAGGCAGAAGGAAACCAGAGAACAAATTGCAGCCTTTGTGCTCACAAAGTGGGATTATCTCTGTACTTCTCACATCATCTTCTGCCTCTCCATCTTCCTTCTGTACATTTCAAGACTTCCAAATCTGCACAGACAAGTGTAGGATAAGAGCAGAGTTAAGTTCCACTGACGTGTAACACTTTCCTAAGCATCACCCAAAAGGTGTCACAGCACATGCACAACTCCCTCCATGCTGTGGTGTATGAGAGGGGATGTATATTTATTAAAATTCATTTCTTTCCCTGATCTTTTTTTGAAATCTGGTCCTGCATCCCTTGCTCTCTTCCTTCAGGGAATTACATCCAATTCAGCCCTGCACACACATAGGGTGTATCTTCATGAAGACTAATAAAAAACTCTGAAACCCACAGCGTGGGTGCCAGGTCCTTGGCACAGTTATACTCCACTGCACCACTCCTGCTGCACTGCACCACTTATCCATGCTGACATATCTCCAGTGGGAACGGGGTTTAACAAAACCATGACCAGTTATGAATGTGTCTTATGCTTCTGACTAGTAAAGTTGAGGCCTTGTAAACAAAAGAATTTATACAAAAGGTATCTTATTCTTGTTGGATGGCAGTGACCGGATTATAAAACCTTTTATGCTGTGCAGCAGTACAATGGGTGAGGAAGACACTCACTTTCCCTGTGCATTAACACTCCACCTTCTTGAGAGCAACTGCAAGGAGTTTGGAGATGTTAGAAACCAACCCCCTCCCTTGCAGTAAGCAGCTCTCTGAGAAATGCTTCCATGTCATCGGTCTGCTGGGAGTTCAAATGTCATCTGTCTGTGACTCCTCTGAAGGAACAAAATCTCTGATATTGGAACTGGAACACAGGGTATGTTAGAGAATACCAGGAGCTGAGAGGACAGACACCCTTTGATAGATCCGTTCCCTAAAGATAAGCTGCCTTCATTGCTGGTCTGTTATCTGCTACACACACTCCTGAGATAAGGTATGTGTAGCACTATTACATTCTTCTAAGTAGGCCTCAGTGATAAATATGGAAAAATTTTTTCAAAAAATAACAGCTAGTGTCCAAGGTTAAATCCATACTATCAGCAAAATTGGCTGGGTACAAAGCCATATTATTCAGCCTTAAGACAAATTTGGCAGCTTATCATGATATTTATGTCCCTGGGCTTCTTACTACAACTTCTCAATTTTCCCCCTTAAAATACTATGACTTCCTTGTTGCCTCCTATCACTTGAAAGGGGAAAAGATATTTTAAATATGAGTTTGGATTCAGAGTTGATGGAATCATATGCTTTGCAAATCACTGCTGTCAGAGAAGGCAGTGATCTGTTCATGAAGAGGAGAATAAGACCAAACCCGGTTGATACAAAAAACTCCAGAGCATTCCTTTGCACGGGCATGGCCTCAGAGTTCAAGTTTTCAAGGCAGAAGACACCAAAGTCTGTGGGATAATGCAACCGACTACAAACAGGTCTGGACAACATAACTGACTGGAGGGCAAAAGTAAACAGGGGTGGAGCAAAAACAATCCAAATTATGCATCCTGCGTGGATGCACATTCACCTTCAGGGGAGTCAGTCTGCTGCCCTGGAGATGTGTCATCTCCAAGTGAACAATATTTACGTTGATGCATAAAGACAAATGTCATTTTCAGTTGCTGCAAGCTGGCTTACCTTTTAACCAAGCAGATTCACATGTCAAGCTGTGACAACTTGAAAAATAGTATACAAGAACTATAGAAAAACTATTTTAAAAAGGTATCAATGTGTCATTCCTCCCTTGTGGAAAACATATAACACCTCACTGTAGATATTTAAAATATTTTAAAGACCCACTGCTTTTCTAGGACTTCTCACTGAGGATTAACTTGCAAAAGTTGGGGGAGACACAGAGAAGCCAATTACTGTTCATTCTTATTACTTTTATCAGCTTAAGTTTCTATTAAGTTAACAGTTAGGTTGAGGAAGACTAATGGATACTTGGCACAGGATGTCAAGGACCTCTAGAAAATGGAATGTTTTGTTTATGCACATTTCTAATAATCTCTTGCTCATAAGCACTCCCAGCTTGTAATAAAATAATGCCTGAAAGTTCATTTCAAGGACATTATTTTCAACAAATATCAGAAGTTATGACATTCTCATTAGCTTAATTAAGGTAAGACAACCTGCAAAGAGCAGGTGGTTTTTAATTAAACTATGTATTGGAACAGCACAGAATGGTAATGTACAGTGTTACCAGTGACTGGTAAAATACTAATTTTTGTGAAATAAGGTTCTGATCCAGGACACCAGCCATACCAGCAGATCATCAGTGTTGGACCACCAGTGCTGCAGAATTTCTACATGAACACAGAATTCTCTGATGGAAGAAAGTTCCAGATCATACTTTAATCACTCAGATTTTCACCACTACTTAGCAATTATTATAACAAAGCATATATTAATAATCTTGTTTCAATATTCATTTAATAACAGCAATTGGAACTTTATACAGTATTAGAGGATTCAGCACCTAAACCTTCCCAGAAGGCAGGGATATAGTAAATGACATGTTCTCATAATGCATTTAGGTACTGCATAGATGGGATGTAATTAAAGGAACACTTAATTAAAAATTTTCTTCTCCAGAGACAGACAGGTAAAACATAACTTACTGTATTCTCAAGCACAAAAGAATCTAAAATTGTCTTCACAATTACACAACAGTAGACTCTCAGTACAGCAAATGAGAAATACAGTGACAGTTGGTAATAAGTGTTGTTTCTACCTCTTCCCGTTTCAATCTGAACTGATTCCTAATGCCTTGAAACAAAGCAGTCAGGTTCTATTCTGCTCAGTATAGAAAACTTGACTTCTGTAGCCTACTGCTGAAAGATTATATAGGTGATTCTGCTCATGCTAAACTGAACTGCTTTCAGTGGTGTACCACAAAAATCCACCTGGGTGGAACAGCCACTTCAAAGTGCATCCTTGGGCAAGTTACATAACTTTCTTGGTTAACAACTGGTTTTCTTTGTGGCAGTACTCACCACTTACTGTCTGCAGGTACAGAAAACAGTGCATCCAAGAAGCCACCACATTAATGAGCACTACATAAACTCAGTGGTGGTCATTTTAGGTCTGGTGTGAGATCTCTGAGATGATGGCTGGCCTCAGTGTCCAGTGTGATGCATGGGGAGAGACTGAAAAGAAAAAACAAAAAAGAAAACAAACAGCAGCACGTGCTGAAGTCAGGACTCTGTATGGAGCCACACATTGAACTTCAGTCCCTCTGGTAGCTGAAGCACTGATTCAGGGTTCTCTAGAACTCTTTCTGTCTACTTCTACTCTAATTTGTGCCTTCATCTCTTAAAGACATTTGGCAATAAGAGTTCTCTGAAAGCCTTACACAGAAAACTCCCAGAGGAAGCAACCTACTCCTTTCTCTGTGTCTTCCAAGGAGCAGCTAAAGTGTGCTAAAGGAAGGTACCACCAGTCAGTATTTTCCATATGAGCACAGAGCCAGCAGCAAACACCCACCCCAAGAGTGTGGGTGCTCCCACAGAGGCCCCCAGTCAGCTGTGGTGAACTGGATGTCTCTGCAGCCCACCCCTGCCACTGCAGGTGGGCAAGGGAAGGGCAGTCTGCCTGCTCAGAGCCCTCACCAGGTAAAACTGTCCACGAGCCATGTCAAGGGAATGTAACCAAGAAGGTTGGGCTGCATTAACACTGAGAGCTGATTATTTTACACTGCTTTGGGGCTGCTGTAGAATTATTCCCTTGGGCTAAAGGAGGGCCTAAAACAAGGTGGAAAAACTTCTTTTGAAACCTAGTCAGTTTGTGTTAAAACATGAGCTAAAATAGTGGAGTTCCAGGTGGCCTTAGGCTTGGCTGACAAGGTCTGAATGGCTGTGCTGGGTGTTGAACGAGTGCAAGTGACTGGACCTCCGTGCAGAGGATTTGTGCCCTCAGCAGTCGTTGTGCAGTAGTTGGTTTGGGTTGCAGGCTGATGCAGAGGGAAAACCCAGTTTATCAAGGCAGAGCTGGGCCAGGAATCACAGCCATGAGGTGGAAATGAGCGAACGGACATGTGCCACTCAGCACAGAATTACTGTCATTGTCTCTTCTTTCAGTTCCTTGCTCTGCAGAATGGGATAACCTCCTCCTCAACATACTGTGGTAGAAAGAGGCAAGGAATTTAGCTATGAAATCCTCTGCTGGAAGCACTTACAGAAGCTGAACATTGTATTATTACTTGAGAAATATCAATCTTTTAAAAATCTATTCTAGCCACACAGCTGTACTAAATTTTCCTGAGCATAGGTGATTTTTAGCACAATTTTCTTTGTTTATAGTGACATGGGAAAGAGAGTGGGACAAAGAGTTGCAGAATGACTAGTAAAGAGATCCAAATTTTCTGAGGTCACAAAACTGAAGCAGGACACAGAGCTCTGTAAGATCTTTCAATTGCTTCACTTTTCCTCCAAAAGCCACTGAAGCTTTCTGAGCACAGCAGAGAACGATACGACCAGTTCTCCTGCACGAAATAATTGTGGTTGAATTCTGAACAAACAGACCTCTGTCAGATAGTGCTATTTACAGTTACTCATATTAGTGAACATGAGCATATATAAACACTCCAACCAGAACAAGAGCATTTTGGTCAATGAACCAGCAAACAACAGGAAGAAAAAGGCAAGATCTTCGCCGAAAAAAGGATGAGAATAAAACAGCCAGTCTGGAAAGAAGCAGCAAGTTTGGTATTTCAATTTATCTGACCTGAAATTCAGGTTTAAGGTATTTTTTCCTTCTTCACATTATTCCTCCATTTTCTGAAGCCCTTAGGTGCTATAGTAAGGGCAGCTGAATTTTCTCTTCTGTTTCTATTTCCAGGGAAACAATAAGCATTCACCAGACCAAATCTGATTTGTGCCAGCACAGCTTTTGCCCTGTGCCTCCTTGACCACACAGCCCACAGATGGGTTTTATCTAAGTTCAAAATAATATAATGGATTACTTAAAGCATCTCCTGATGACAAAGCACTTTTAAGCATATTCATGGTGCAGGACTGAGAAAGGACAGCTGGACGTCTGCAGGAACAAATGTGGGGTTTGTTTATAGCCAGAGTTTGCAGAGCCTCAGCAGTGATGCTCTGAGTCAATGCATCCTCCAGCTACCCAGGTCAGCACCTTGTGTGTTGAGGTCACATTAACCCTTCTGCACTTGCAGCAGAGATTCAAACACAGTGCTCCTGCAAATGATTGCTTACATCAGCTTCCCACTCCAGAAACCCTGTATGAGGGTCTTGTGTTGATAACACTGGCAGTGAATCAGACCCTGAGAATTTGACAGTAGACCAGCACTTAACTTTTAAACATACTGCCTAGCTGTGGACTTATTGCATCTAAATAAACTGTGTGTCTAAGGCAATTTTCTTCCTTGCATGACAAACCTAGGTTGCTTTTAATCTGATCCCTAAATAGACCTCTCCCATTTGCATTTAGCCAAATATTTTGCTGTAAAACTTTAACAAGGGGAATGATGATTCACCTGAATTATAGCTATATATCTGCAGTAACTGTTTGCAAGGATGCTTGGATGCTCAACACACCCATGGGACAGCTTGCAAAATAATCCACAGGAATGTACATTAGAAAAACACAGCCATAAACACAGCAAGATGAAGGTTTGACTGGGAACCAGTCAGTTAAAACAAATATTTTTGCACTGAGCGATTAGAATCACAATTAAAAGGCATTCTCTTCACTATGAGGCACATGCATATGGTTCACATAAAAGAGATTTTTAGCTCTCAGATCAGTAAGTGCATTCTTAACAACTGTGAGCACAAGGGGCAGATAAAGAGCCCAAGCCCAGGTCAGCCTTGTATCAGACATGAAGATTGATTGAGGCAGAGCAATTGCAATAACAAGCATTTCAATCATGCCCTAGGCCTCGCTAGAAAAGCGTTTTTAAAAGGCAACAATAGAGACACTACTGCTGATACAGGAAAACTCCAGTGTGTATCATCTGGATCTCCCAGATGCTAGGCTGTGCACTCATGATGGATTGACTTGTCTATACCACGAGAGCACGTGGGGAGCATTTCATTGTTCTCTTCTGCTGCCACTATTCTTTGGATTCAGCCCCCACAGTGATTGGGCATGGGGCCTCAATGGCATGGTGTGACTTCTGTCCTCAGCTATCATCACCGTGTACTGGTTATTACTTTTCTTCCAAAAACTATTGTACAGGTTCTGCTTTTCATGACTCAGAAGGCAGCTGAAAATGAGGACGATAAGCCTTAACAATCCTAGCAGATAAAATGTATTTGATATCCTATTTTTATTCTACTGTCATGTTGCAATTAAAAGGAAAGATGTGCCACCTCCTTCTTCCCAATTAAAAATCTCCAGATGGAAGTTGACTGGGCATGCTGTAGGGGAATAAGGACTCACATTCATCCAAGAATATAGTAATGCTTTTTGTCTACAGCATCAAACCAGTAGTCTGCAGGTGCAGAATGGGAATTTACAGAGATTCAGCAACGTTTTTGTATAGAAGAGGCACACGTTGGATGGAAAATATAATAGAAGGAGGAAAGATTCATTTGGTCAATGATCAGAGAGACCCCAGAACTACAAATCACTGTACAAGTGATACCACAGCTTTGTAGCACATTGGTCTTTGAGGATTTCCAGGTTGTCTGAGCTGTTTCCATTCTGTATTGTGGGATGGATTCTATCTGTCATAATTCCTATTTATTCTGGCTGTACAAGAACAATGCAGTGCACATTTGTGGCACTTAGTGTCATTTCTTAGAAAAAAAAATGCAGAAAAGCTGACCAGGTCAAAGAATAATAAAGTTGATTTGGGAGAGGAGAAAGGAGAAAAAGCAATTCTTTTATAAAAAAGCATCTTGGAGCACTGGAAGCCTGCTGTAGCAGAAAACAATGACCTGAGTGGAAAGTAGAGCTCTAATAGATGAACAAGAGGAATGATGGGCTGCTCAGAGTTGCACGAGGAATAGTTCTGCTTCTCCTGCTCCATCACCTGAATCCATGTCATCTCCTAGAGCAGAAAGAAGAATCTCAGGGCCCTGGGTTGCTGCTGATTTAAAAATAGATCTGCTAACCTGTGGTTTAATAATTACAAGCAAAGAGTGTACAATTTGTTAAGTTTCAGGCCAAGTTTAGTCATATTTCCACAGCACAGCAAATCCACCTACCCCTCTGGCAAGAAAATGAGAGATCACAGAATCAAGAACAAACATGTACTACTGGAGGAAGCACATTACATTTTTAAGCTCAGACACTTAAAAGTTTTCACTATAAAGCAGTTAATGATGGGCCAAAACCCCAAAGGTTTTTTATCCTCCTTCCCCAGCTGTCAGCTTCAGACTGATAAAACAGGATCCTGATTCAAGCTTCGTAGATAAAGCCAGCAAAACATGCAAAGTCAAGATCATTCACACAAACGCTGGTAAATTCCTTACGCACAAGATCATGGTGCTTCTCAGTGCTCCTTTTCTCCTGTTTTACAAACAGCAGAAGTACCAAATTTTCATAGTTGTGCCCGGGAGATTTAGTTGTTTCCATAAATCTGTGAACTTGGCCCAAGAGTCAAAGGCCTCAAAGCAATTGTGGCAAACTGAGACAAGAGCAAGTGTTACAGTGGGTGTCTGATGGACGGAAAGCAGCCCCAAGTGCACACAGGGGTGTCACCAGAGATATTCCCATCAAGTGGACTGGTATTGTTTCTTTCTATTGACTTCATTACCCACTTGATTTCAAACAGCATGTTCTAATACAGTTCTGTAACCAAAATCTTGTATTCATATTGACTGAGCCTGTGAAATCTGTGGAAATTAATATTTTTACTAAAAAACGGAAGAAAAAAAAACTCCTGACTTCCTCAAATTATGAAATTTCTAACAAAACCAAGATGATAAATTTATGTGTCTCAACATAAGATCTGATAAGCTGATTTACTGATTAGTTCTGAGGGAGCATAGGGAATAAAATCACTTCCAGAGATTAGAACATGAGTTTTGGACAATGAAAAGTGTATCAGTCATCCATTCCTCTGAAATAAGTGTCATTCATCTCAATATGCATTCCTGTCCTCTTGCTTCATTTCAGTTGGAAAAGAATCTGGTAAAACTCGGTATATTTTTTTATGTAAACTGAGCAGTGAAAGAATTATTTGCTGTGAGTATTACTTAGGACTGAATATGTAGTAATTTTTTTTTAAACGTGGGTTAGGATGAAGACTATTTTTTTTTCATTTTGCACATACAAGATCTACAAAGGAAATATACTTTTAGAATTCTAGCATGTACTTTTTTGAATCTTCAACTACATGAATGCTAGTGTTCTTCATATTTGAAAAAAAAAAAAAAGACAGGTTATTAAGTGATTTAAATCACAGCAGAGCCTTTACAACTGACTCAACAACCAGCTGTGAAAAGAGTCAGATTCTAGATGAAATGGACTGTAACGTATTTACAAAAGAAAGTAAGGAACATAACCTTCGACTTTCCCTTAGGCCTCATAAAAGAGGTTCAGATGTGATTTAAGAGACCTGAGGCAGGAAGGTATCACAGAGCATAGCAGACTTGTTTGATGAAAAATAAAATTAAAAAAAAAAAAGATAACCCTCCCCCAAAATTTAGTTACTTAAAGCATTATAGGCTCAATTATTTGCAATTAATTATATATCTTTCGTTCTCTCTTCTTCACCCATTGCAAACAGTGTAAAAATCTATTACTACATTGATGTGATTCCATGTAAAGTACTCTTGAAGAAGAAAAAAAAATTAAAAAGTAGAACTATTCTTTGCAGTGAGTTTAGGGCAACAGCAACTAAACAGAAGTCCTGCTCTATCCCTCTGGCAGTGAAGTGAAGTTCAGACCTGCACCAAAACTCTAATCGTGCCTGCAAGAATGTTCCCAGTACAGTGTGAAAAACTGAGGGGAAACTAGAGGGAAATTCAGAATTTACTTAATGATAATTTAACTACTTCATTTCCCCATAATATTCCCCACCTCCTTAGTGCCTCACACAATGAAGAAAGCACTAAAATGCACAGGCTCCAATCAGCTTCCACTGAAGATGGGCCTTGAAGCCTTTATTTACAGTAAAAAAGGCACTGCCCGTCTCCCCATCTCACCACATGATTTCATTCCAGATGGACCTTTTGTAGGTCTGTTTGTTGGTTTATTTCAGTGTATTTCAGTTAGCTTAATGTCACCCTGTGCATTTCTGCTTCACTTATGCAAAATTTCACCAGACCCATGTTACCCATGGTATCTTCCTCCCTTCTTCTAGTTTATCAGACACCATCACAAGCCTTCTGAAAAACCTGATGTCCCATAAGATATTTTCATATTCAGTGAAGAGGAAAAAAGAAACTGAGAAGCAAAAAGAAAAAAAAAATCAGTCAGGTGCTCTATGAATCATGGTGTGGTTTGAAGTCTGAATTCTTTAATAATAATATTTTTGCTGACACATAATGTTTTTATTTGCCTTCAGAACTCTCTGTGTTAATAATGAGTAATTCCACTTGGAAAATATTTACATTAAAGTATTTATTCTTATGTCACAGGCATAGATAGTGTCTTCTTTAAAGGGAGAGAGCAGGCAGGAAATGACTAATAGTGTAGCCAATTTTAACGTGCTGCCCTGGGATATCCTACCAGAAATCTAATACACACATGAGGGCTATGACTCCAACCTCAGCCACCACCACTTGGGAGACACAAGGCTGGACTAACCCTCAGGATTTGGACACTACACTGCATTCAGTCAGTCAGACACAAACCTTTTAGGAGTTCCCAGCACAGCGATGGTTTTCGAAGCCAGTCCATTGTGGCCTGCAAACGCAGTTTGGAGTCGTGTATAACATTGACAGGATGAACTAATACCTCAGGCAGAGAACTATTTGCTATATATCACTAATACCACACCATTTTCTTGTACCAATCCAAAATTCACTCTACACAGACGTTCTCATTTGCAGACAGAGGGAGTGTAATGCACTGTAATGTGGGTGAAGGGATTAATGGTCTCTTCTGGAACGACTGTCTGTGGAGAACAGAATAATCAAGGGCTATGCTGATTGATTTTAGACGTGAGGCAATAGGGACCACGATGACTCTGAACTCAGAACTGTGAAGGCAGCAAAGCTCAGGAAAAAGCTGAACTGACCATTAGCCATTAACAGTTAAGTTGGGAATCCAAAATCAAGCTTTCAGACTAATTTTTACACCTCATAGGAAAAAAATCTGAGAGAGCAGGACAGTGAAAGTAAAACAGAAGAACCCTTACAGAATGTGATTCCTACTAATTATTGTCTGTTATAATATGTAATCACACTTTTCTAAACACCAGTTTGCATTTTACTAGAGAGTTTGTACATTACATGGTAAGGCAAGATTAGAAAGATCTTTACTGATGCCTTTGTTTGCCAAAGCATCCAAGATGCCTTTGCATCAGTTTAAAGATACTCAGTTGTAGGTAAGAAATACAACAGCATCCCTTTGTGTCAGGTTTAAAAGTTAAACTTTAAATGGTCTACAGTGGTTTCAAAGCTGCCAATTGCAATTGAATATATCCCTCTGGAAATAAAGTTGTTGCCTCTGTTAAAAGTCTTGCCCAGAAAATTTTTTCCACTTGCTGTTTGCTGTGAAAGGGCTGCTCAGTTCAGGCAGAAACAAGCTCTTCTGAGAAGCTGGGAAATTGTAGTTAAATGGCATAAAGAGTGGGCTAGAAGGGAACTTCCCAATGATGAAAACAGGGAGTAAGGACAGTGCAATGTGCTGCTGAGCACCAAGAGCAAAAGGTTTCCCAACGTTGTCAGAATAGGTTGTAGGCAAACCCACCAGACTGAGGTGCTGAATGTGACTCTGCCTATAATACTGATTTAAAACTGAGAACAGAGAAATAAAACTGAAAAAACAGAATAAAACATTACCCACATCATGTGGTTTTCTTCACAGCCATATCCAAAGATGAACAACCCAGGAATTCTGCAGATGTCTCCCTTAAATTCCTAACAGAAGATAAATATCTGCTGGGACTGAAAGAGAACCAAGCAGATAAATATTCCAGGTTGAAAATGCCCAAAGCACTTTGCATATCTTCAATACCTCTTTGGACTCTCTGACCGCGGGAGACAGCAGTGAAATTCAGTGTGAAGCAAAGCCACGTAACAGAGCCACAATTAAGATATGCCTTAGTCTCTAAAAATTCTGGCTTCCAAACACAGCAGGTCCTCTGTTTGCTTTGCATGACTGAAGGAGAAAATCCAAACATGATACATCACTTTCCCTTTTGAACTTGCACTTTTAAACATTTCCAACAGCCTGTGCGGGAGGCAATCAAGGAACTAATGAGATCGCTACATATGGCCTTTGGATGTTGTGGCCATTGTGTGCCCCACAAGCCATGGTGCCTGCTGTCCATCACTCCTTAATGACATCTGTCCCCTCGCAGGACAACCCACCCAGCAGCACCTACGAGCTGGAGGGACAGTTGTCTCTGTTGTGGCCAGGGACAAAAGGTTGACGTGGGCACCATTCATGCGGCCCCGTGACAGATTGTGCGGCACAGCATGGGCTCCTGGCACCGTCCTCTGCCCCGAGTGTCCTCCTGAAGGGAGAGAGTTCAACACAGAGTGTTTTCCCAGCAGTTATTATCATTTCTAAATTATGAATGGATAAACTGTGCAAAAACTTGTGTTTTGTCAGTGTTCCTGCCCACAGGCCATCTGAACTTTCCCCAGTTGTTTTACAGACACGGAGCAGGCTGCCTGTTGTGCATAACCTGTACAATGGCCTGGCTGACACCTTGGTTGTTGGCAAGTTGTTTATTTGATCACTCACCCATGGTTACAAAGCACATCGTCACATTGTGCTACTTTTATAAATGTTTCTAGGCCTGCTTTTTAAAAGTGGCCATTGTTTTATAAAAGTGAGCAGTCCACCGTGCTCTTAGGTGAACCAGAGCTGACAAAAGTACAGCCCTGCTTCTCTAAATCTCCAACAGTTTGCTCAAGAGATGGATGAATTCAGCAAAGCTGGAAAGCATTGTTTCTGAGAAAGGTGACATGAGACAGATGCTAGTCATCTTCCCCAATTTTTTTTCCCTGAGACACACAACTGTGAGACTGAATTTACCTCTGCCATGATATAATATGCAAACTCTCGTTTTCTGTCTCTCAAAAAAAAAAAAAAAAAAGCTATTTTTTTTTCTAGGGAAAAATATACAAAGACTTGCCTGAATACGGCCACAGGCACCTTTAATAAAGATTTGAAAGACATTTCAAATGGAAACCCTGGCAAACCTTTCCTCCTCCCCAAAACAATCAACTGCCAACAGCAAATATTTCTGCTGGCAAACACTTTTCTGCTCTAAAAAATTCTTCTCTATTAGAAACCTCCTTCCCCAAAGGCCTGGTAAAAAGGGTTTAGAAAGCTCCATGAATATTGTCTAGTGGAGGCTGCACTTTGCCTTAGGGCCAGAAGGGACCATTAGATCATCTCATCTAACACCTGCATTAAAAAAGAAAAAAAACAAAGCCCACACCACAATAGAACAGCACAAGAAAAACCCCAGAATTTCACCCACTCACTTCTGTATACAGTCAGCAAAATGTGCTTAGTTAGCAAATATCTTCCACAAAGTCATTCCTTTGCCCTTGATCATCAAGAAATGGAGACTCCATTCAGCAGTTTCAGCAGTTTCCATATTTTTATCTCTATGGAAAAACTACATTATATATCTCAAGAATTACTTACCAGTAATGAGCTCCCCGTGTTCTGGTACTGGTACCTGTGTTGGTATCTCTCAAATGCCTCCCTGTGCACACAAATCCTACATCACATGGGGATGTACCTGGACATTAGGTGGATGTTGCTGTGCAATATTGAACATATTAGTAATTTAGCAGCCAAGTTGTTATAATGTTTGCAGTTTCCCCACCAGTGATTGCACTGTGCTGAGTGTGCAAGGTGGACATATGTTCTATGGGTATTGACATATGTTCTGTGGGTATTGAGCCTAAGCCTGGATCTGCAGACAGGTTTTGATTGATGCTGACCTGCGTTGATTTATGCTCATCTGTAAAGTCAAAGGACTCCAGCTGTTAGAGCTTCTGGGTATGGCTTCTATGTTACCCCTGCTCATGCAGAAATCTTGTCTTTTTCATCTCACAGAAATAATTCTTAAACACAAAACCAGACAGAAAACATATTTCACCACATATTTGTTCAAAAGTTTTAAAAAAATGTTTTAAATTTCTAATAAATTCCTATCTTACTACATCCACATTAAAAATCATTGGCACTGGCATATAAATTTCACAGAAAATTTATGTTAATATCTTATGTATTTAACATTATAGCACATTACTGAACAATTTGCTAGAACTTCCCATTTATAATTCTTTACACGTTCTTTGCCTACCCTTGTTTGCTGGAACTTTTCCCACTTGGGGAAAAAATCCAGATTGGAGTTTTGTTCTCTATTTATCAGCATATGATTATTTTGGCTCTGGGTCTGTATAGCTATGTTGGTTTCCTGCAGTATAAAGAAGGAAAGACATTTCTGCCTTTTTGAGAGAAATTGTAATGGTAATACAAAATGACAACCATTGTCCTCATTTAAAAAAAAAGATAAAAAATAATGAGGAGATAAAAGGAGAAGGAGAAGTTTAACCAGGAATAAATCCAACAAAAATGGAGGAATGAGAGCTTTTGAAATGGTATTGTGCCATAGACTGCAGAGTCAGCACAATTAAAGCTTGTGTTTGGGTGCACATGTGACATCTCACTGAATCATTGTCCAGCCAGGGTTACTGGGAAGAACCTTTTGTGGGGTTGGGCTGCACAGGGTCAGATCTGACACCTAATAAACAGCCTTAATATGCAAGCTCTGCTTTGTCTGCTGTGAATGGTTTTGCCAAGAGAAGAGCTGAAGGATGATAACACCTGAAAAAATCTTGCCAAATTACACTCTGAGTGATAGTCCCACTCACAGGTTTATGCTGTTTATCTACAACAGCTGTAAGGATTTCAGAACAACCAATGCCAGTACTTTTGAATTTGCATCCTTGACCATCCACAGATAAGGAATTATTTTGCAAACACTGGCTCAATCATTTGGGGAAATCCATTCATCCTCAAACACCACCCATCTGAGGCACGTAAGGGAAATTGCTTTCTCCAACACTGATGCACATACACTTTCTTAAGAAGAAATATAGATGAACTTTTATACCACACAGCCTTCTTATCTCTGCCTAGCATCATCATAAGCTTTCTCCTGTGTCAAAAACTATGCTAAGCATTTGCAGTAGGCAGATTTTTTTACTCTGGGAGGAAAAAAAAAGTAAAAAAAAGATTTACTGGTTTATTATAATTTATGGAAGAAACTTCATCATTATAGAAAAGCCTTCATCTTTCATAGCTAGAAAAAAAATTGCATTTTGCTTTGCTTTCAGATGCCTCCACTGGGAGGCATCCCTCAAACACTAGATAACACTGGCAGGCATAAGATGAACTCCAGTCTCCTCCAGGAGTGGAAGAGGAATTGAAGTTCAGACACCAGGATTTATAAAGTTGCTTGAGGAAAGCAACTGCAATTAGAAGACATATGTTTAAAACAAATCTTAGAATTTGTGAAAATCTGCAGAGCTGAGGCACCTACCTAAGGCTAAATATATGCTTAAGTATTTTATTGATTTAGGACCACAGCTGGGAGCGAAGAGTTTCTTGTGAGAGTCAGCTCCAGCTCCCAAATGTCTGTCAATGAGGAAATTAGAAAGCAGATACACATTTGCACATTACATTCATGTTCTATTCTAAACAACCTGCACTGACTTCAGGCTTACAGCAAATCTTGCTCAAAATCATGTGCTAGCTGAAGAAAGAAGTCACTAGTATAAAATTAGGGACTCAGCATTAGGAACATATCTGGGAAAACCTACAGGATGATACTGCTTCCTTATAGTATTAAACAGGTCATTTCTGCAGTTCCTATGTTAGAACTCTATAAAGGCAGTTCAGCACTTTGCACACAGCATAATAATTTGCCACAAACAGCTACAAGATGAACCAGATCAAAAATAGCCCATTTATATGCAGAGCAATTGAAATCTCAGTGGGTATCAAAGCATTTAATAAATTACAGCCTACAATAAACAGACAGAATAGACGGTGAACTGTGTTGTAGGCTCCTGGACACTGCAGAAAATCTCCCACAGCCTCTTCCAGGAAGATAAAATAGCAGGTAGGTGGTTGGAGTTAATTCCCTCTAGTACAGTATAAGCTACTTATCCATATTAATGAATAACTTAATGTTATTTTCAGTCCTGTTGCAAAAATACGCACATGGATCATCAATATTAAATTGTTTCCAGTTGCAGAACAACAATTTATTATCTGATACTGTATACAAGCAGAATAGTCTCCTCTCCTCAGCTACATAACTTCCCCTCTGGCTGGAAGTTTGTGGGTTACCTGAAGTTATATCTCTTCTGAGATTCAGACACACTGAGAAGATTTTGTTATTGTTGGGAACACAAAGAATCATCACTTTTAAAAATCCTGACACAGGTGGGGAAAGTGGTCTGTTCTGAAGATCAAGTCATCACAAAACGTCCCTATCCACGAAGAGCTGTATTCAGCTAAAGAATTAAGATCATATTGTCTTCATTCGATCTTAACTTGCTAATTTTCTTATATTGCCATCTTAGAAATATCACAGTTTAAGTGAAGTGATCAAAGCTCACTGAACATAGATCAGCTGTAGATTAAAGATGAATTAAAGTTTTATTTTAATTAAAGGTTAATTATATACTGTGCATAAAGAAATCTCCAGACCAAGTGCCTGTCATCCTATCTGAGCATGGCTATTAAAGTCATTTCTACAGCTTTACTTTCAAATCTTTATACATAACATCAATGTTGCAATTCCTCTCCAAATCTTTTCAAAGTGCCAATCCCATCTCATTTTTACTGCTTTTCTCCATAGCCAACTTTGTCAGACACAATTTTTTCCTTATGAATCAGAAATAGTAAGTTTTGTCAGCTGATATTTCTCCAGATGTTTTGTGATCTCACATCTTTATTAACGTCTCCAGGATATTGCCTGCCAGTAAGATTAGGCACATAAACCTGTAAGTGTTTGTCTTGCCTCTCCCAATGGCTCCCATGCCAACAGGTCTCACCAGCAAGGTCAGCCAGAGAAGGCACATGGAGAGCTGTTCACATGTCACATGCAAGGTATTTTTCCACTTGTTCAGTGACCACAGTATTTTCAATTTTATATATTGAAAACATATATCTACTGGCACAAAGCCTGCTAATCCAATGGTGAAATGGGAATGAAACAGTTATAAATAAAGAAAGGACAAAAGAAGAAGGGAAGATTTTTCCCACACCTATCATGTGAAATCTCATCATTGTAAGAAAATCTCTCTCTGTCTTGCAAATACTCTTTTGTGTCTGCTGGATTTCAAGTTGCTACTAGTCTTCAGGTTATGCCCCGAAAGGAGCCAGAACAGTAGAAAAGCAAGATGTGACAAGAGAGCTGGCAGGAGTCCAGAAGATATCATTTGCACTGTGTAGATTTGAGACAGTTTTAATGTTGGGGATAACCTACTCGTGGTTGAAGTCTTAGGCATTCAAATCGTATTTACGCTAAGCTTTAATGCACATTTCTGCAAGGGTGGTGTCATTGCCATCTTTGCAGTTGCCTTAGACCAGGTCACAGTGGAACAACCATGGTGTTAACTACACAGCAAATGTCAGTCCTTGCATCCTTTGAACTGAAAGATCTCAAGTACATTTAGAGACAGCATGAACATAGCAGGAAGCTCAGTATGAATTATCTGCTTATAAAAAACATTGCTGGCACTAGATAGCTACATAAAATCTTCATCTCCTTCTGCTGCTATTCCAAATGCAAGCTTGCCTCAGTGACATTAAACAGTTTTCTTTCAAAATCCAAGACTTCATGTAGTTTTAGAGTACAAAGCAGCATGTCTGTGCTTGTGCAGGTGCTTCCCTCATCTCCTCTTCTGAATGTTTGAAAACTCCAGCTGCAGGTATCTCCCTACTGACTGACTATACATCCTTGCTATGGCCACACAATTTCATCTCTTCATTCATATGATATGAGGGAGGTTATTTAGTTTATCTTAAAGGATGTCATCAATATTTTTGAAAACTATATTAAATGTTACTTTACACGGATTATCCTTGATCTTCTGTACACAGCAGCCCTCAGAAATTCCTTCATTTCTTCCTCTCATTTTCTCAGAAGGGCTGATTATTCCTTGATGACACTCCATCACCTACCACTGCTAGCCTTTACCACTCACATCCTCTTTAGCTGGTTACTGCACTAGCTGATCTCTCCATCATCCTTCCTCGCATTTACATGCTTCCTCTCATTAACCTCCTCACAAAAGGGCTTGCTGTTTAGATCCTCTCGGGAATTAGCTATCTGCACCTTTCAGGCTTATCATCAGGCTCATCCCCCTCAATAGTCTCAAAATTAAATTAGAAATCCCAGGACTTTCTTTGATTGCCTCTCCACAGATATTTCTGTCCACAAGGCTTATTAAGTGCTCTTTCATAGCAGCTGCACGATTCCATAAATCCTGTACCCTGTATGCTTGTTTGCCTGTATGTCACGTATGTCATGTTTTCAAATTTGATTTCCTCTAATGCTGCCATTTCAATCTTCCTTATCCTTACCAGAAAAATAGATGGAGATGTCTCCTCTTTATTTATATAAGCACTAAAAAGCTCATATAAATTCTCACACACAGAAATTTGCTGGCTTGTACTACTTGCTGGACTTCTGGTGAACACAGTCTGTTGTGCTTTCAAAGCCCTCTCCCTCAGACAGATCCTAAATAAACATAACCTGTGACCACAGGCAGAAGAGAGGTGCCAAAGCTGACAGCAAGAAAAGCCTCCTGTAATAAACCCCAGAGAAGGATTCCACAGACAACCAACTACTACAGGTCGAGAGCACCATACAACATTAAAAAATTTGCTCCACAGCCAGCCTTTGTGCAAACCCTCTTTTCTAACGCTCTGCTCCCTCTTTTCCACTGGTTAGAGGGACTGGAACATCTTTCTGCTCCTCCTGTTAAAATGTGCTTGTGAAGGATCATGATCCAAGGTGAAATCTTGGCATCAGGAAAGCCAAGTGGCCATTAACATCAAAAGGAAACAAAACTTACTTTGCCCAAAGGTTCCTTTGCCCAAAGGAACAAGCACAGTCATCTTGTCAAGTTTCTGCATGCAGAGCTGGATTAACTCTGTAGATTAAGGCACTCTATCATCTCTTGAGTATTTACAGTTTATTTCATCTAATACCAAGTATGAATTTTGTGACTAGCTATTGCATATTAGGCTCCTTCATTTTTGTGATTTATGTTGCTCGTCTCTTGGCATCCACCTCATAACATAAATCAAACTATGTATAAAAATCATTGCCAAAAAGAAATAAGATTTATGCACAACTCACAGTGGTCATGCAGCATCTCTAACTGTAAAAGATGTTCTCTAATCAATTTAAGATGCACCATCTTTCTCATCTCAGAGGTCTAAAAATATACATTATATTGAAAACCTATTCACAGTACTCCTCAAAAGCTGCACTTTAAACCCTAAGTCAGTTTCTGCAGCCAAAAAACCACAGAAATAACATTTTTGTCCTAATTTTTATCAAAGAATTATTACTAATAGAATTCAGTGTTCTTGAAGCACAAATGAAAGGTAACACTTAATGATAAGTACTTTCATCACCTCTTATGTGTTTCATAGTGGTTTTTTTCTATTGCTATTGTTGTCTTTATGTGAATGTGATTACTTCTACATTACAGTTGTACATAAAGTCTGTAAAAACAAAGCAAGCTGTATCTACCATAGAGGTAAATATGAAAAAATGTCAGTGCTGCTGCTCTCTAAAATTTCTCACTGAAGAGCTGCATATCATAAAGGGTAAATTTAACTTTACTAAGAGTTTTAGTTTTTTACTAATGTGGAAACATTATTTTGTATGTTTCCAAAACAGGTAGTTAAATTTTCTAATTCTTGACACGATTTTTTCTGTGGCTTCTTTTTTTTTAATTTTAAAGCTTCTTTAAAAGTGTTCTAAACCCAACTAAAATTACAAGTAAAACTCAGTTTAAAAAACTTACAACATCTTAAGTTATACTCTTACGCTATTTGTGGAAATACAAAAAACCGCACATTTTTCATGCTCAGAAACTAGAATGAAGTCATAGATATACAAGATCAACAGGTTTCAGCAAAATCATCTTCCTTGTAAAAAAAAAAAAATATATATATATATATATCCCCCACTAAAGAAACACAGCTTCAAATATTTTATTCCGACCTGTCGACAGATACAGGGATGGAAACACACTGCACCCATCCTCTAGGTACCTCAGTGCTATTAAAAATGTAATTCAAGAAGCATAAAAGCCCAAGGAAAATGAGCAAGAGAGACCTCTCATTTATCATAATCATTAATTAAAATAAAAATAATTGCGTTTATATAGATCTCTAGCTGCTGGGTGAATGACACAGATTCCTCGACAAAATTTCCACCCAAATTATTAAGAGCCCTTTTTCCAGGGCCAGGGAATGGATGACAGCCTTTTACCCTGTATAACACTTTCTCAATTTAGTAGGCTGCTACTACATATAATTATAGATATCTTGGGAGATTTTTTCTGGATCATTTTCTGTTCACAGACCTTTTCCTATCCTAGACTGAATAACCAGAGAGATCTATCCCTCCTTAGTGGTCTGCCTGGAGCCAAACCAGGGGAGTGCAGCACTTTCTCTGTAGACAGAGACCAGGACTAAGCTGCACCCACAGAATCCCAAAGTCCCTCATGGATAATAACTCCAGCTCCTGAGAGCCCTGAGAGAATGAAGCCCAGACTGCCTACATGGAAAAGCCATCCCCAGTCCCTGAGCTCAGAGTTAATATTCCTTCACCTACATGAAATGACCTCTCCCTCTCTCAGGGGAATTTAATGGCATTGCTTCCATCTAACCTGGACATCTTAAAAGCCCAGCTGGACAAATATCCTGCAAGCCTGTGCGTGGATTCCCATATATTTCTTTGTGTGGCTCACTTAAGGCTTGAAGGGTTCAGGACTGAAAAGGGATCTCTCTCCAACTGACTTCCAGTTCTCATTCCTAAGCAAATGTCTGGTGACTTTAAAAATAAGACACTCGTGTTTTATGGCCCTGACCAGGCATTTGATTTTCACAAGGGAAATACAGAAATACAGAAATAATGATAAATTGTCCAATAATTTCTCCAGAAGGAATCCAGAGAGAGAAGACATGGAAGAATTTAAAACTGAAGGCAGGACACGCAATTTAACAGCAGAATGGTTTTGTTTTGGAAGAGTGCATGTGAAATGTTACTCGACTGTTCTTTTTACAGTCTGTTACTTCTACTGAGAATATTGGCTGGAAGTAACGGAGACAAGTGACACTCGTTCTTTAAAGATGCTGTGGCTTTCTGTAGCTCAGTGTGGCACAGCCCTGAAAACTGGGGTTACAATCTTGCACTGCAATTGCAGAAATAAACATCAGTTTATTTAGCATGTCCCTTAATCACCATGTGAACCTCAGCAGTCTGCTGAGGTCCAAGAATTATCCCAGCACCTGGAGACCTGGCTAACCAATTGCATAGTTGGAAAAGCTTTCTGTGTGTATTTGTACAGCAGCAAATGCACGGCACCGCAAACTTGTGTCTTTGCTGTAGAGGAGAACAAGTAACCCTTACAGCAGGAATATTATGGTCCTTCCCAATTTGAAAATCATACTGCTGAACTCCAGTAGAAACGAGCTCTCTGCTCTGAGATCTGGCTGTGCCTCATGACGTTTAAGCACAATGAGAGAAGGACAGTGTTTCCACCATGTGAAAATCTTGGCTATACTGACATCAATGCCAAACCTCCCATTTGACTTTGGAAGGGTCAGAATTTTAGCTCAAATCTCACTGAGGTGCTGATGCAACACCAAGGTCAACCCTAAAAGAATCATGAATAACTAAAAGTAGTTGATTTACAGAACTGAAAACTAATACAACCAATGCCCTCCAGATGAAAGCAGTGAATTATACCAAAATATCTCATCCCAACAAGAGAGAGATGGCAGGAAAGCCTCAGAAAAGTTAAGCAATGATCTTTGCACACTTTTTCATTCCTGTTACTTTGCAATTGTAAACCATATTTCAATTTATTCACACACAGCCAGCCCGAAACACAGTCCAATAACAGCTCTTTTCCACAGTTCTGCATAATGCTGGGAAAGGAGAACTGATAAATACTGTAAACGGCTTAACTTAGACAATATGGGTATTCATTTCATTCCATGGTATATGTGCACCCAACAAAGCAAACCCAAATAAAACTCAAATAAAAACCTAAAGTGATCAGAGCCAAGACTTATTTCAGAACACAGGGTACTTTAAGGTAATGCAGCATTAGGAGAAAGACTGCTCATCCTTTTCAGTCACCAAAACATAATTCCTTCCATTCTCATCCACCTTAATAGAGGCCACAGAGCAGATGCAGATGACACTTCACAACTTCTCTCCCTTTTTAAACACTGAATGTTCTGAAAAACTATTTTGTTTTAAATCTATTTTTTCTGCATTTTTATATAAGGCAATGGTGCTGGGGCACTCACATCCCATTGTAGCTGGAGAGAACTGTGAGAACCTTCTGTGAGCCTTTCATCAAAAACTCCCTCTGATCTTTTGTATTTTTGTATCAATGCAAATTCTCTAGGAATACTCTAAATTGCTACTCATGCTTAATGTCTTCATGCAATTCAGCACCAAATATACCTCCATTATGCATTCAGAGCCTGGAATTCATTACTAAATGCTATTTACCTTGGAAATAAAGACTCTGGAAAGACCTATTACCTGGTGTGAGCTTTTCTGCAAGGTACTTATCTATGTGCATGTAAGCAAGCAGACATTTCCAGGGTCCCTTATCTGTACCACTGACACTGCACAGCCTATTTAGGCATCTGCAGGGGGAGGGTGATGCCTCTGTGACAGGTTTCATGTGCATATTCTAAGAGTAACCACTGCAGTGATGTCAGGATGACAGGCAGAAGGAGCTATTACTGACTCCTTTTGTCTTGGGTTGCAGACACAGCACTCTTAGCAACAATCCTAACATTTCACATTTACAGTTTAAAGTGGTGAATCAGTTTATTCATTAACATACCATACTTTTTTATTATAAATTACACCTATAAAAGACTGCCAGAAATAGCTTTTAAATGATAGATGTTCTTGCTGGTTTTTCAGGTCCATTGTATGATGTTTTGGTGCATTTCTGACTGGCAGGGCTCTGTGCAGGGGATTTAGGATGATAGGATAGACTGTAAATGGTCTAAAAAAATCCTGAGAAATATGGGACAACTTCATTGTGGACAAACTTCTATTCATCCATTGAGTGTAATACAGTGAGTGACAGCTGATACAGAACTTGGCAGGCTTCACCAACAGGGAAATAAAAGAAAACTTTTAGCCTGTGATGAGCTTTATGACAGGGCAGTAAAATCCTAATTGAGATACACTGAACCATACAAAGGAGTTTGTATAATACAATAGAGGTTTAAATGAATAGACATAGTCATAAGAAGATGAAAGAAACTTTCTTTAATGATAGATCCTCCTCTTTTTTAGAGTATTAACTTCTATAATTTTTGCATTTGCTGATTTTCTTACCTATTCTTGTAATTTATATTACGCATAAGCAGATAAATTCTCATATTTGCTGTCATTATTGTAATTATTTTGACAAGCTTTAATTGCACTAATCATTTTTAATTCCCCTTTTTATAGGAATACATAACACAGCCTCAAATCTTGTATCATCTTGCCTTAAAAATTGTGTTACCACAAACACCATTCTAAATCTGCTGAAATCAAACAGATGTTTAGTTCATTACCACGTAGGGAGTGTGGGAATAGCTTTTACCATAGTTCTATTTCAATGCATCCTCACTACGGGATTTGGTATGGCAGGATGATTTTTATAGAAATTAAGTCAGCTGCAGTTATAGAACTGGAGATATTCAAGCTGAAATGAATAGACTTCAGCACAGCTCAGGTACTTGTGCAGACAAACCACCTGAAATGGTCACATTGCGATTAAAGGATTCATAAAGGAAATAAAAATAAATACCTGATGGCAGAGATTTATTTTATATCCTCTTTTGCAACATCCTGACAAGGCATCTGTGAGGACGTGAATGAGCTGTTGAACTTTAGTCTCTCTCAAAAAGTGCCACAGTCTTTGGTCTGCATGAAATAATGCTCACACAAAAGGCTGCATGACCTAAAGATACCTCACTGAGCCAGCACCCTTTCTGAAAGTTGTTACCCTTTGAATAACAACTCAAGCTCCCGTCCAAAACCCAGCTCAAGTTTTGCCAGTTGATATTCTGTCCTCAATGCTATCCCAATGGTAAATGATAATTTACATCTGCCCTGTATCCATCCCTACTTCATCAGCCCTTTTGACCTCCAGCTCTCCCCTCTACTCCTAATTCAGATTTGTCTACATGTACTCTACACCATGATTTGTACTCTCAGCCCAGGTTTGTATCAATCACTCATCTTCAAATGTGCTAAAAAATTATTTCTGAAATGAATAATGGGGTCCTGGTTGACAGAAATTTGAATATGAGTCAGCAGTGTTCTGGCAGCCAGAAGGGCCAACCATGTCCTGGGAGGCATCAGGCCCAGCATCATCAGCCAGGAAATGGAGGGATTGTCCTGCTCTGCTCTGCTCTGCACTGGTGTGGCCTCACCTCGAGTGCTGGGGGATGTTTTTGGTGCCAAAATATAATAAAAACATAAAACTATTAGAGAGCATCCAAAGGAGGGCCGTGAGGATGGTGAAGAGCCTTGAGAGGAAGCCGTATGAGGAGCGGCTGAGGGCACTTGGTCTGTTTAGCCTGGAGAAGAGGAGACTGAGAGGCAACTTCATCTCAGGCAGACACTGATCTCTTCTCTGTGGTGACAGTGACAGGACCCCAGGGAACAGCCTGAAGTTGTGTCAGGGGAGGTTTAGGTTGGATATCAGGAAAAGGTTCCTCAGCCAGAGGGTGGCTGGGCACTAGAACAGGGTCCCTAGGGAAGTGGTCAGAGCACCAAGTCTGACAGAGCTCAAGGAGCACTTGGACAATGCTCTTGGGCACATGGTGTGATCCTTGGGGATGGCCCTGTGCAGGGCCAGGAGTTGGACTTGATAGTCCTTGGAGGTCCCTTCCAACTCAGCTTATTCTGTGATTCTGTGATTCTATTCTGTGAAAAGGAAATTCAGTCTAAATTGTTTGCGGTGTCTCCACTTTTTGTTAGACCATGTAGCGGCTGCATGGAGTACTACTTCAGAAACATGGCTGATACAGTATCTGGCTGCTATTAGCTTGAAATTAAAACTGACTATTATGCCACCACTGTCTGGTCAGAAAACACGAGACACAGATGTTGATCTTCTTGAGACCAGGTACAGACTGAACTAATGTCTGTCACTTTCTGGTTGGTAACATTTACCACAGTTCCTTTCTGTCAATTAGTCCTTAAAGTTAGGAGCTCACTTTGCAAGTGTATAATCCTAACATTTTGTAGGGGTATTGCTTAGTCTCTTTCATCAGACACTGATAAATTCCTCTCCAAGATAAAGGATCACAGGAATACAGGCTTTCTTGATTCTTTCATTTTAGCTTCAATTTCCCTATTGAAATCTGAGCTTTGAGGATGAGACAAGTCACATCCACTTCAACGTGTTTTGCTCGGTGTGATGGTTTTGATGTCTGCATGTTATAAACCCACATTTCTGACATATTTTTTAATTTAGGGAGTGACCTTCCTACCTGATTGCCATGTGCAGTTCATACACATATGCCAGTACTTGGAAGTGGAATGTCTTCCTTCTGAAGACTGCATTGAAAATACCTCAAAATTTAAAATCATTAGCACTTTCTGTCAATTATATCTGCATAAACCATTGCCATTACCCAGGAGCTGCAATAGGATGAAAAATATGTACGTAGTTGAAAAGAGACCATTCTTGATCTGAAAAACTTCTACCTCACAAACACGAGGCTGGGACCCCAAAAGACCTTTATATTTAATTTTGGAGAAAACAAGGAGTGAAAGGGTTAAAAAAATCCAGGGACAGATTCTCACCTTGCCATTTGGCACTGCTTCACTAATTTAAACAAATTTATTCGCTCAATATCAGCTGGTGAGGTAACTCTCAGTATTCAATAATTAAGGTATTACTTCCATTTTAGCATGGCCACATTTAAAAAAAAAAAGACAGATTCTGTCTGGGAGAGACAGACTGAAAGGGAAGGAGAGTGTGGAACTGTTTCCATGGCAACTCTTGAGATAACAGCAGCAGCCTACCTAGCCTAAAGGGATAGGTAAGTGAGACTAAAATATGTGTAAGAGAAGCACTTTCAAGGTCCTTTTCCAGTTTAAATACATACATTTGAATTTAGGTACTGCCTGAAAACGCTAGATGTTATGAATCCTATATGTTCAAGACAAACAGTAAAATAACATCTGTTTTACACTGTACTGAACAATTTAGGTGAGAAAGTGTTTTCTGAGAAAAACCTGGCGTCTTTCCATGGAAAAAAAATCAAAACTATATCTTCCCTAGGTAAGTTGTACAGGCTTTGTGTCATTTAAAGTCCCCCCAAAAACCACAGTGGAATGGACCTCCATACTACACTGCTTTTGTTTCTGCATGTAAGTGGTTGACTTAGAAGGGCTAAACAATCATTTTGTCACCATTAGTGAGAAAACTCCTTCTGGCTTCCAACACCAACATACTTTGCACCAACACCATGAAAAAGTCCTGTGGCTGCAAGAATTTGACCAGCAAAGAAAGGCCAGGAGCACAGCTGACAAAACCAGAGCAAGCAAAAAGCTTGGAAAATACGGAGGAAAGAAAGGTATTAGTAAAGAGAGTCAGATGGTATTAGAAGGGTATTAAAAAAATAGAGTACTCTTGGGGAAATAAAGCTCAGAATAGATCATGGATAACACCAAGAAAATCCCCTTCCCAGTGGGAATGTGCTGAACGCTTCGCAGTTAAAATCAGGAACTGCAGTGGTGAGGCCAGTCCCAGCCACACTTCAGGATGGCTTAGGAAGTACACTCTGGGCTGCAGAAACTTTAGCCCAGTGTATTCAGACAAACACCAAACACAAATTCCTCAGAAGCATGTTCAAAGTTATCCCACGAGGAGTTTAGTGGTTGCAGTAAGGCTTCACAACCTCAACTCTGTCTCTTCTCAGACAGTCAGCATAAATCCAATTAGAAATCTTAAATCCTGTGCAAATATTTGCCACAACTTAAGCAATTCCTTTTTTTCTGTGAGGGGAAGAAATAATTATCACTTATCTCCAATCTCCTGTATTCTATACCACCTGCTGTTCTCATTACTCTACTCTCAGCTGTTTCTAAATCTTTTTGGAAGTGTGGTGCCCAGAGCTGAAGGCAGGATTCCAGCTGAGGCTTCAACAGCACTGAGGTGAGCAGAGTAATTATATTTGACACTCCTCCTACAACATTCTGGAATGTTATTTGCCTTTTAACAACTGCATCATATAGTTGGCACACAGATGAGTAGTCAAAGCCTTGTGATACATACGTATTTTATTTCCAAAAACAGAATGGCACTTTATTTTCACTTTCGTCTTTTTTCTGATGCCATCCCTCAAGATGCTTCATTCCCTTCCTGTTCTTCATTTAGAGTCATAACAAATTTTGTAAGTGAGTTGGTTGTTTCATTGTCTAAGTTGCTAAAGTAAAATGCTGACCAGAACTCAATATAAAACAGATCTATCTGGTCTGCCTCAATTTCAGAAGCCTTCCCAGTTCCATACTAAGCCATGGCTTAGGACTTATCCTGGTGAACAGCTGGTTTGGCAATGACCATTTTGTTATGGCTATAGAGTACCTCACCTAACTGGCCTATGAGAAATGGCATTTGGGACTGTCAAAAAAAAAATCTTGGGATTTTTTGGAGAGGGCTTAAATCCTCTCAGATATATCAACGATATTGTTTCCACCCTATCGGCAGTTCAGTTATTCTACCACAGGTCCATTATTTTTCAAGATAAAGTCTGGGTTGTCTCAGCTCTTACAGATAGACACTAACAGTTGAGAAATTACTCCAATGAACTCTTGAGGCACTCTAGACCAAACCTAAGGTTCCCTGAGCTCTTTAAGAAGAAAACACAAAACCTACTCTTTCCTTGTACTGGCCTTCACATCTATCCCCTTATTAAAATTTACTTCATGAAGCATCTAATCAGAATTAACTGTTTGGGGAAGACCAAAACAAAGAAGGCATTGACTGCTCCAGTGCTGTCTGCTTCACCCTTCATTTCCTCTCTTTCTTTGATTTTTTTCTTTTTTCCTTATTGCCAATATATTCATAGAACCCACCAGTTATCTTTCACACACTTTGCAGGCAAGACATCCAGAACTTTTCTCACTAAATGAGACCAACATGACTGAGACTCAAGTAAGTGGGTAATTCATTTTAAGCCATAAAACCGTTTTTCAGACATATCCCAACTGCTCACCCTTGTGCTACTGGTAAGTGTCAGCTGTGAGTCAAGTAGACTGGAGTAGATTCCTGAAGAGCCGTTCATCAGCTACCAAATAGAATTCCACTCACGCAGAACCCACTGCAGAAAGCTCAAAGGAGACTTCTGCACTGTATAAAGTGTCGCTCTAATCTGCACCTTGTTGTTAAAATGTCAAAGCTCAGACTTAAACATTCCCATCCTTGCACTTCAAAATGCACCATTTTCCCTAGAATCAATGTGATGAGTAATTTTTACCACAGAACTGTAGGGAGATTAAAAGTATTTCAACTTCCATTTCAGAGTTAGACTTTTAAAGTTTTTGCCTTCTAGGATCCTTGTGAACTTGTTTCAATTTTTTCCAATACTCAACTACTACCACTTGGCTTCTCACTTGCACCCAGCTCCCTCTTCATAAATTGCCAAGTAACTGCCTAAAGAGATTTTTAAAATCATGAATTCTCAGCAAAGATTTAAATTATTTATCATTGGCAGGTATCTGGAAATTAGCCTACATATGTCTGTCCAAGAGATAAAAAGAAATAACATTTTAGTGCTGGGGAAGGGCTGGCAGTACTAAAGATGGAGGTGTCAGGGGGGAAAAAAAGAAAAGAAAAAAATCTGCTCACTCCTTCCTTCCTTCCTTCCCTTTCTCCTGTGGTGACATAAGTATGATTTGCTAGCAGCCCATCTTCTCCAACCCATTGCAGATTCATTGCCCTTTCAAACCCATCCAACAATCTTATCTGCAGCACCTACAGCACCAGGAGTGACAAACACAAATTAGCAGAACACCAACGGCATTTATCAAGTACTTACAACTCCCTCTGTAAACTTCTATAATCGATATTCTACATTCTGTGTCTGCTCAAATGTAGACCCTGAAACAGTAATGTTATTCCTTTTAAAAAATGTTCATACCAGCAGGTTCTGCAGATGAGGTTAAAAGGCTGTGAATTTGGTCTCATTTAAAATATGAATGTATTCAACAATTACTCCCCTATTCTTCACTCTTGAGGTAGGTTTTAAAAGGGAAAAGAAAAGGAAAAAAAAATCAACACTATGTAAGAATACATAAATTCATACAGTTTTTGATAGATATTACCATAATAATATATGCTTAGAATTTCTTTAGCAATTAAGCATTGTGCAGTCAAGAACATGAGCACTGTAGTTTCTTCAGAAGGCTTCATTTCACTTCAATTTGTGCCTCACTCTCTCCTGATTCTGCCATGCTTAACAAGCAATAATTACTATACTACAGAAGAATTACATTTGAAAGCTTAAGTAACATTTTAGTGACATGAAGTCTGATTTAGCATTCCCGACCCAGAAAAACCCCAAACCACAAAAAAAGTGTGTAGGATGTCTTTGCACCAGTGAATAGTGACTGAATGCAAAGCATTGTAAGAATTCTTAAGAGGAAGTCCTGTGCAATGAAAGGCGGAGCTGTATCGGGGTTATGTTCTGTCAGTGTAGATGCCTGCACTACCTCTGAACCATCTCACATAGGCCTGAGCTGGCATCACAACTGTATGATCACGATGCTCTGCCTGTGCTATTTAACCTGCCCCAAACCATGGTACCCAAGAGCCATCAAGCAGCAGTATTTCTTCTGGGATCAAGGTGGCACAAAACCACGTTGCAACAGACAGACATACACAGAGCAGTGGCAAAAGTGCAGTTTGAACGGGTAAACTGTGCCACTTTTCAGTTAAGTGACTTAATGGATGCAGCACTTCAAATCTGTTCCCATGGCAATGTAGAAACAGCAGTGGCAATACAGGCAGTTTCCTCTTAGACTCGAAGTACAAGGAGGAGAACAAAAACCTCTTCTCCATTTGAATGAACAAAAGGAGAAGCATTTTCCAGTGCAAACATGTAAAGCCAAAATCTTTCCCATGTCCTGACCACAGTAGAATTCATGAATAAACAGAAAAGACTTGCCAAAAAGGTCAAAAAACTTGGGTTTTGCTTTGTCAGACCAAAAGAGGTTAGGACTGATTCACAGAGAACATCCTGCTCCCATTCCTCCTGAGCTAAAAATCAAAGCAGTGTTGGAAGAAGAGTCCCAGATGTTCTTTCAAGAGGGCGAATAAAAGGAGACAGCCCATAAGGTATCTCCAGCTCTGCTGACTAGTCATTGTTTTCCACTGTGTTTGGAAAGAGATACGGCAGTAGAGGAAGAAAAGAGATGCACCACACAAAAAGTGGTCACCTAGAATAACTTCAGTCCTGAGGCCAAACAAAACATAGGCAGCTAACACATAGTCTGCATCAAAAAACCCAGCAAATTCCTAGACAAACAAAATTCAAATCAATTATCCTAGTTGCCTCTGCTGCCTTAGGAATCTGTAAAGTCCTATCACTCCTAAACAGAAAATATATCTTAAGATGCTGACGTCACTAACCAAGTGGATTTCTTTGGAAAAAGATCCCTTTCACCCCGTTTTCCTGGTGTCTAGCATCATCTCAGTCTAGTCTGACTTAATCTTTGGAAGAGACTGCTTTTAGTCAGGCCTCCAAATCAGGTGTTGAGAAAGCAGCAAGGCTGCATTGTTGAGGGGAATGCTGTGGATCAGGGTACCCAGCTGCTCAGGTAGGTATCTCACTGCCAGAGATAATTCACAATTCCAGTTGTACCTAAAAACACCCATCAGCAGCCAGAATTCCAAGTCTGCCCCACTTGTACTTACATGAATCTACAGCTGTCTCACACAGACATAGTGCACACACTGAGGTTGTACAACAGGCTCTCCTGAAGGACGAACTTGAAGATAGTCCTTTTGCTAACTTTCTAAACTCAAACACTTGAAAAACTAATGCAAAGCCTTGCTAAAGCACTTGCAGCAGTAGTAGCAAGTTTGTAGGAAGATTCCTGAACCACTTCCTATGAAACAGTAGATCCTGAATTTAATCAGAAGCCTGACCAAAGAACACAGATATTTTATTGCACTTTCCTTACGGAAATGCAGAGTTTCAAAGGGAAGCAGATGATGTCTCAGAATTATCATCCTAACTTACAGTGGTCTGTAAACCATTGCTGTCATCCCACACACTGTCCATCACCTATTGTCTATCTTCAGTGGCCCAGGTCAAGTTCCCCTGTTTCTCTTGTAGAGTCTAGGTAACTTGTTTCCTTTCCTTTCCTAATGGTTTTGTCATTTAGAGCTTCATTCAGGCCTTGCTGCAGTCATCATTTCAGATCTAGAGCTGGCAGCAAATCCAGACCAAGTCATATCCCCAAGGGTAGAAAACCATAAGGGTAGAAAACCAAAGTGTGACAAAAGATTTTTGAAATCAGCAGTAAAAAACATTCTAATTACACTGTCTGTCCATCTTATCTAAAAGTCCTTTGCCTGCCTTCCTTATTTTCTTCTCCCGAGAGTTAGTCATGAAGGAACAAATGCAATAATATACATCCTTTCAATGAACACACAGGGCTGTCACTGTGCCCTGAAACCCAGGACACTGCTTGGGCAGCTGCTTTCTGTCTCATACCACCTGACACAAAGTTGAGCACTGAAAAATGAAGGGCTCCAACAGAGGAGATGCAGGTCTCCCACTACCCTGCCTTTTAATGAAATAATAAACAGGATTAAATGGATCTTAATCTAATTCCATGGGAAATTCACACCCACTCCATGGGTGTGCATCACTTGCTAGCAGTCAGCACTGTATGGATGTCTCTTTTTATTAATATATGCTCCTCCATCCCAGAGGCTGTGCTTGTGTGTCTGTCTTCCTTTCACTCTCGACGTGTGGCTTTCCTAATCTCCTGCTTATAAACCCTCAAAAATCCATCATTGGGGTATTCTGAAAGAATTAGTACTGGATGTCTTTGCACATGTAAGCTGCAATATATTCAATCGTTCACAATACCTGATTGAATTTAACCCCGTGAATGCAAATGGGTATTTTTTGTTAATATTAATGAGACAATTATTTACTTTATAAAGGACACAGAGGCAGCTTCTTTTTGCTGACTGCACTGTGCCAGCCCCTACTTCCCAGCCACAAGGAATAGTCCTTATACCCACTGTGATTCTTAGGGATAAGAATTTGGGATGTTCACTTTGCAGTGGTTTTCTAACTGCATGAGCTGAGTGTAGTTTGGAGACCCACTGTATTTGGGTTCACATAGAAGCAGTGATACTCTATCCCACTCCATCCCTCATGTAACATTATCTGAATGAGGGGAACCTAGATGGCCCAGATATGATTTATGCTGTATAGACCACGGCAGTAATTTCAGAACAAGAATATCACAGTGACCTTGACATGCCTTCTGTTCTCTGTTGTTTTTAGCAGTTTTAACGAATACATCTTTCTTGAGCAAAAGATCAAGATGTGGTCCTTTAGATTACCCACACAGATGATGGCTTCTAAATTCATTTTAAAATCTCAGCAAATGGATTTAGGAGTTATTATGAACAATTCAGAGATGGTGCCTGCCTGAAGCCTGATTATGCTCCCAGACATCATTTTTCAGACATGGGGAAATCTGCTAAAGTAAAGCTCCAATTAGGATGCTTGTGTTCTTTTAAATTAATGCTTCATTTCAATTTTGTTTCCTAGTTCCTCCTGTCATCTTCTGAGAAATACATGTGTTGAAATCATTCCTTTGATGAGGCACAGACAAGAAGCTTAGTGTGCTTTGATGTGGAAAGGGAAAATGAGCCCTTTTTGTTTCTATGGAACCAGCTTACAAATCAAGGAATGATCACAATCACTGTAGTTGATACAGGGTAAGCCCAAACATTTTTCTAACCAATAAAGAAGGCTGGAAGATGCAGCTAACCCAGAGAGTTATGAACAACCAAGTAAGGATGAGACCTTCCATAATTATCTAAGCTTCTGTTTCCAGTTTTTTCAAATCATCATGAAGCAGTGAACTGGAACAGCAAACTGTGTTTGGCCAGGGAATTCCGCAGGACAAAGCTATGACAGTGAGACACCAAAGAGATTCAGACCTCTAGCATTTGACCCCATATATGTGCAACCTTTTCATCCCTTAACTGGTCAGCAACAGGACTGAATCACAGTGGCAAGTCCCTCTTTGGCTGCATTTGTTATTCTCACTTCTCCATGCCCTGCATAGACAGGAGAAAATGACTGAGGACAGCCAGAACACTTTTACTTGACATATCCCAACTGTGCAGAGGGAGCAAACTTTGGATAAAATACAGTTCTGTAAGCTGTAAATGTACTTTGATATGTAAACAGAAGAGATCCAACTGTACAACCACAATCTCCCCCTATAAATACATGTTCTTTAATTTCATATTTTAGAAAAATCAGAGGCAAGGCTCAAAATGGCCTCAGAAAAGTCAAGAACAAAAGTATTTTTGATGCCAGTGTGAAAAGGGTCAAGTCTACTCTCTACCCTGCTGATGAAAACTGGAAATGGGAATTTCAAACAGTGTTAACATACTGAAAATTGTGAAACCATTTTGTCTGTCTAGCTAACTTCAGTAGCTGTAAACAGAGTAAAGGAGGTGCATGCTCAAAAACTTTGTACTTTCTGACCCCACTGCATCTAGAAACATTAGCAATTGCATCACATTGCTGGGTCGGGTTTTCATACGCCATATGATGCTCCAAAGTGAAAGTCACATTAAAAATGGATTAGATTAGATGTGCTAAGTGCAGCACGCCTTCAACTCCCATGGACTTCTGCGAAAAGGGGAAACACAAGCCCTTTGCAAGAGAAGCCCTTTTGTGAAGGGCTGGTCCCCTCTTGCCCTTTCAGCACTTTCTGATATGCATTCTGTATCAGTAAAAGGGATAACTTTTACTGGTATTATGAGCTAGGGCATATATTACACATATACCACTTATTCCTCACATACTTCTGTAGTTCGTTTTACAATTGAAAGTTCCCAGTTCTGCTAAGTTTTACTGTTCCTTTGACTGATTGCACATGGCTGCTACTTCACTTTATGCTACTTGGGAACTTTTGATGCTTTTTTGAGCAAGTTTCTTCTAGGTCAGTTCCATGTACAAAGTAGGCTGAGAATTAATAATATTAATAAAAATGCGCATTAATCAACCAATTCATTTTTAAAAGACACTCTTAGTCAGCAAAAGGTGTCATAATGAATGATATATTGTCACCCTGATTCCACAAGCCACCTGCAGCTCATCATGAATCTATAAAGTAAACTCTTCAAAGAGAGAATAACAATCTTCAGATCCAAAAATACAGCAAGAATGAAGGCAGAATCATCTTCCCTCCATTGTGAATCTGCTCCCCTGCAAAATGAGAAACCTGTAGCAGCTACATTTGGGGAGCTCTCATGTTCCTACTTCTGTATTCATTTCCCTTTCTTTGATCTAAAATATCTCAGCCACTGGGGACTAAACCAAGCCAGGAGATTTACATGGCTTCTCTGTTCGCTTGTGGGTACTTATCACATTCTCTACTGTAGGCACTTTTAACAATCATTTTAATTTTATTCTGAAAAACATGGATGCTATTATGGAACAGACATTAGCAGGAGAGACTGCATCCAAACCCCCACTGACCTCCGGATTAAGAAACTGAGATTCTGTTCCTGGCTGTGCCACAGGTCCATGAAAATGCCTTCAGTGCTGGGCTCCTCACTCTTACTACAGTGCATCCCATTTTTCTTATGCTGTGTATCATTGCTAAAAAGGGTCCAAATTAGTAATACTGCAGTTCTGATCAGTCAAACTTTTTTCCTGAAGGCAATTTCTTTTTCTAAGAGGAAGAGTCACTACTTCTGGCCATTGTAACGCCTACAAGGCCCCGCAGAGGAAAGGATATGGAGACTTGCAGAGAGGAAGACCTTACACCACTAAGAGAGGGCTAAAAGCGAGCACTTTGTCTCACGTTAAATGACTCTTTCTGCTAAAACACTCCCAGGCAAAGTTACAGAGGGTAGTAGCTGTTGTTGGTATCTCACAAACTCAGCTACCCAGCTGTACCCTGACTTTTCCTGCCAGGTAACCCATGAGAGAGCACCTTAAATCTCAGAGAAGCCAAAGAAACACATGCCTGCAACAACCATCACTGTGCTGGCAGGCACAGAACGCAATGCCACAAAAAGGAATGGTGTTAGCAGGAGTGAGTCTAAGTGTCTGTGCCATAGAAACAGAAAGTATGTATTTTACCTACCTGGAATTAGAAAATCCTTCCAGTACACTGCAAGACAAACTTCTGAGAGTGACAAGTTCTGAGGCACTTTTAGCCTGGGATTCTGCTGCCTCCTCCAAGTACACAGAGACCCCTAGCTGCAATTTTGCTTAGGACAAGCATTTGCCTGAGAATACCATTTAATATAATTTTAATTGAATAGTCAGGTTTCATTTTTAGCAGGCACCACATGAAGCTGCAATACTGTATAATGCTATTGTCCTGTACAGAATACCTGGCAAGGTCTTACAAATTTCCATTGGCACAATTTTGTCAATCATCCGTGCAGTTCTCCACTGAAACTTCTCGGTGGAAAGATAGCTCAAATGTATATTATTCCCTGCAGAAGTAATCAGAACAGCCCGTCTCTGAGCAGTATGATTATCTACCTCAAAGCCCTGTGAAAACTGACGTATCATCAGGCATTATTTGATTCTTTGGAGAGACGCACCGGGAAGCCCTTTAAAAGTCAGTTATCAGATCTTTTATTCTTAGACAAAGTGCTGACTCCCCATTGCTTTCAAGACACTCAGCTCACAGGCTGTCCCAAGGATGGGTTGCACGTAGCTCTGGAAGCACAACGAGCACAGGTCTAGGGCTGACTGTCAGCACAAAGGGCAGGACAGCGGTGGCAGGTCTCCTCCATAGACAGCTGCTAGGAGAGCCCAGATGTGCTGGAGCTCCTCTACCCCTGCCAGATTCCTACCCCAGTGCCAGCTGTGCCCGGGCATACAGGTCCCTCCATGTTCTGGCCATCCCCCACCAAGGGCTGCCCAAGGCCAGCCACAACAAATGACAGATGTGGCCAGAGCCAGGCACAAGCTGGGACAGGTTTGTTTTGGGGGCAGTTTATTTGTGCCCTTGTTCCCACCTCAGGGTACCACTACTAAGATTTCCCCTTCTTTCTGTGCTCTTGGAACAGTGTTTGTTGCTCCTCTCTGGACACAAACAGGTAGTGCTGCTGATTCAGCAAGGCCATCCTCGCCCTTACACTGTCATTTGTAAACTGATTTGCGTGAACCCCAAGAAACACATGATCCTGCAGAAGTGATGGGGTGTCCTTATTTCTCTGGCTGAAACAAAACAAAAAAAGATCTTAAATAATTTATAACTTCATAGGATCAGCACGTTCAGCAGGAGAACTGCTTATGCAGCTGTCTCACTTAACACAATAATGAGCTTTTGGCCAGGTGATAGGTTATGTTCAACCTGACCGGATCAATGTGAAGAGGGAAAAGCTCAGCTTATTTAAGTACTCCATCCTCTAAATGTACACAGCAAGATGTCAAAATGACCCATACATGCCCTGCAAAGGAAATTGTAGCTAATTCTACCATATTATATTGCCTTTTCCTATCCATCTTGCTTTCTCTCATTTATGTTCAATGTATTAGGATTTCAGCAAGTAGAAGGTAAAAGAAAAAGGCTGAGACCTCATTACATCTTGCTTCTAAATCTTCTGCCACTTCAGTTAAATTCAATCCATTTTCACTGGTAAAATATCTTTTGGAGAGGATCAATGGAATGATGAGCTGAAATACTAAATCTCTGTTTGAGCTCAAATATTGATGAGCAAATCTCTTCAGCAAAAAATATGGAAAAATACATACAAAAGGCAAATGAGATTGTGCTTGAGCATGCTACTGAAGTAGAAGTGATGTGGAAGCAGACAGGGGGATGGCAGACTGTAGTCCTGTTCCTGTTGCCCATATAAAGATGATCATAATCAAATTTTGCCCTAATTTAAGACAAAATTTCAATATCAAAGCAACTTCTGACATGTTCCCCATGGAAAGCAAGCTCCACAGGGAGAGCAGGAACACCTGGGCAAGGGCAGCCCATGAGCTGCTCTACATTTTCCCCAGGGGCCTGTTTTCACCTTCAGTAATCCCAGAGGAGCTCTCTGAACCACTTCCATTTAGACACACACAGCTGTGTACCACACCCCAATGCACGACCCTTGGCTGGAGATACCTGGGCAAGCAGGAAAAGAAGGACAATCCACTGTAATGCCCAAGAGCTTCCCCGTTGCTCTAGTTAGGGAAAAGGAAACACTGAAAAGAAATTAATTTATTACATGTGAATATATTCAAAGAAGAAGTGTTCCATTAAGGACAATGGTAAGATGCATTTGCATGTCAAAGGAGATACATTTTTCTTCCTAAATTCTAGAGTGTCATGAGGGGGATTTCCTACGAACTCTGCCTGTCATTAACAAGAAGTCACTCGTCTGACAGAACTGTCCAGAAAAGAAATGGATCATGGAAGTGCTCAAGTCACAGAAAAGTATGCATTTTGAAATCTGCAAATGGAAAGTGCTGTGGCACAAAAGTAGATATGCAGGACAGTGGTTATTCATCATCTTTGCCTTTCAATAAGACAGCTTTCCCAACACCCAAGCAAATTCTGAAAATAGTTTCAACAGTTTTGATTGCATGTACAGGGTAGCATTATTGCTTTCCTTGTTAAAAAACAGATGAATATTCTAAAACTATCTATAAACATGCGATCAAGGCATATGTTAGAACATGTCTTAAAACAAAGCATTTCTTAGTTTCAGTGCAGCCTCCAAAAATGCTGTCATTAGGTCACACAACAGGCACATTCAGGCTAATACATAACTGTTTACACAGCTTTTGAAAAGCAAGGACTGATACACAAGGATTAAAGGGCTGTAAAGACAGCTCATCATCAGCCTTGGTTAACTGATGGAGATTCTGAACTCTCATAAATCTTTTAATTTACAAGTTAAGTGTAAAAATCACATGTAAGTAGAGTGACATAAGGTTTGGGAAGCAACTGACAGCTGCTAGAAATTCATTGTAAAGTATATGAATTTTGACCTTCCCTTTACAACCAAGTTATCAGCAAAGGCCAAGTACTTCCCATTCTGCTTTTTCCTGCTTTAGGCTACAAACATTAATGCTATCTCAATACACATTATGAATTCGTGCACTTCATTAGGAATAAGTAGGCAGGGAAACACGAAATAGGCACTTTAAAGGCTGTACAGCATTTCTCACACTGTGAGGAATAATGCCAGGCAATTTTAGAGAGCTCATTTACAGTGGGCATACACCAGCTCTGAAGCAAGGGTCACTCCAGAAACGCAGCTTGTTAACACCTCGTCTGTAGACTATCAAAACGCATTTGAGGGGATGTTTTTACAAAATAAAGATCGCGATTACTTGTGCCACTGCAATTACTCAGTGCGGCATGGACCCTGCGTTCCGTCTGACCGGCCGGGAGCCCGAGCGAGCTCCCCCGGACACGCGGGGCTCCCAGCGCCGCTCGGAGCCCGCGGCGTTCGCGGGGCTCTGCTGACACCTGCCGGGAGCCGCGCTCCGAATTCCTGCCCTGCCTGGGGAGCACCGGCCTCCACCCGGGCCTCTCCTGCCTCTCCCGATCGCCGCTGTGCCGGGAGCAGGGTCGGAGCAGGTCGCAGCCGCGACGCCGCGGGCCTTGCCCGAGCTGGGACAGCGGCACCGGAGTCGCTCGGGTTCCGACACGCCCCGGCAGTGAATCTCCGAGCTGCGAGCCTTTGCATGGTTCAGCAAGTGACGGGCGGGCACGACTGGCTATTTTTCACCCAGGCAGCCCCTCTCCTCATTCATGCAAATCAGCACACAGAGGGGTTTATGCCCATTTCTCATTCGGAAGTGAGCTAGAAGAGTATAAATTTGTGTCAGTCCTCCTGTTCACAACTGGACATAATTTTCATTTACTGTTTGTGCTGTCCTTTAAAACTAACCACACTTTGCTTTTTCAGCTTCCCATTTCACTGTCTCCTGTTTCTGCTTGGGAAATGGCAGCACTTTTCCAAGGAGTGACTCAGAAAGGAAAGAGGAATAATGTGGTGAGTGCCCCTGGCTGATGGCAGCCCCCGCCCCACATAAGCAAGCAACAGCTCCATCAGGGTCAGGGCAAGGGAAAAAAGTTTTGACTTCTTCTTCTAATATCTTCAGGTGTGTAAACCAAGCCAAAAAAAGTAAAGAATTTTTCTAAACACCAAAAAACCCAAAAATAAATATAATAACCCACTGCTGTGGGTTTGGCTTCGAAATGGTTACAATAATTGAAGTTAATGAAAGATGGCAAATTTATTAAGAGGGCCAGAAAAACACTAAGAATTTTCTACTGGACTGATTTTCTGGTTTCTAGCATAAGATTTTTATTTTATTAAAACAAAAATGGTCCAAACTACTCTTTTTTATTATTATTATTTTCTCAAGATTATCCCTAACTGTATTTTTTCAGATGAGTCCAACAACATTGAAAGCTGCTACAGAGCTGCCAACACACAGCTCTCCAGGATCGGTACTTTCAGTCTCCTTCTTCCTCTCTGGGCCAGATTCCCAGGAGGCTGCAACTCTCACAGTTTGTCTGAGACTCACTAGGATAAAAGGTAGCAGTAGGATCTTAATGGCAATTTCACTGAGGCAAGGCACAGACCAGAGCTGAAATGAAGCGTTTTGCAACATTAAAAACAGGGAAAAACCCCTCAAGCATGTTACTTTGAAGAAAAATACAGTGCTGTGCAGGTGCACCAGAGAAAAGACAAACAAGGAGCTTCCACTTTTAAAAATTCATTTTACAGAAGAGATGAATGTGTTTAAATATGAGGTTCTTTCCCAGGCATCTCACTGGGAAGAAAGGGATTTAGAGCAAAGTGAATGCCGTCTGGAAAGATTTTTAAAGGCATTTTCTGTCAAGAGAGGTTTGATGTGTTCCATCTTCTATTGCTGCTAATGCACACACAGAGGAAGGGCTTGGATAAAATTGTGTCAAAACAGCAAGGCCAGAACAAAGAAGGGCTCTCTGCAGAACACATAAATAGCACCTGCAGTGTTAGATGTCTCTTGTCTAAACCTTACTGGTGCTTTTACTATGGAGCAAGTGGCAAATCAGCCTGGGATGGCCTCATATCATTACTCAAGATGGCAATGATTGACCTCAATTAAATGACTCAGCTAAGGTCCCCAGTTAGAGGTGAAAAGAGCCATCTTTGTTTTAGTTCGTGTGTCTTTGTAATGAAGAAACAAATAGGTGATGAAAGTCCCCTTGTAGGAAAGTCTCTGTTCATTTTTGGCACTTCCTCAGAGACACCTTCAAAATCAGTCAAAACAAGCTTAGGAAGAATCGCCAGACCCATATGGCTGGGCCAGCTGGTCATGTTTCACTAGGAAGTGTAATTGCTCATTTAGGACTGAAGTTACTACTGCTGCCACATAAATTTTGTACCCTTCTCACTGTTGTGCAAACTTTTTAGCGTTAAAAAAAATGGATACAGAAGTGCTGAAACAGAAGTACAAGACAGCTGCTAAGAGCAAAGAGACACATTCAACAGGGCATGAGCTCCCGTGTGTTAGCATTCTGTGAATCTTGTGTGAGATATTCAGAAAAGCCAAATGCAAAGTCTGGAGTTATGTGTTGATTCCCCTGCCAGAGGAAGTGGCATTCGCTGTGAAGGCAGTACCAAAAAAAATTAAAAAGTGATTGCTTCAAACACCAGATTTGTTAAATAATAAGTAATTTATGAGACCTTGTCTGAAAGGAATAACTAGAACACTTCATTTAGCAAGAAGAAAATAAGATATGATGAGAAAGGATTTCAGAATAACAAAAGAAACTCTAAAATCATCCTTCAGAGCCTAAATGGTGTCTCACATTATTTTAAAAGATAAGTTACTGGGGTTGATCCTTCTAAGAATTGAACATTCAAATTTAAGAAGTACAGATTTTATTAGGCCTAGCCCAGTCCAGCAGAGAATAGAAGCCACTGCTCTTATATACACTTCTTTCAAACTAGACGGCAAATGGCTCCAAGCTTCTCCTAAAACTCCTTAACCTTGAATGAAGTCTCCTGAGAGCAAGGAAGCACATTTCAAAAGCATCAAAGTACTTTGTGAACAGAAAGCTCTTTAGACATTGATATGTCTTCACAACATTTACATTGGATCGTTACAGCGAGTGAGACATGGGGGAGTTAGATTGACACCTTGTTGGAAAGGCACCCACCAACTGCCTGTCGACTGCTCTCACGGCAGAATGAGGCGGAGAAAGACAATCACTTGGTGAGAGGCACAAGGTGACTGCAGGAAGATCATGAAAAATGCAACAGACAGCACATGCAGCGGCTCTAGCACCCAGAGGGGCCCCAGCTTTCCAGACAATATGGTGGAAATGCTCCTAAGAAGGCACAGAGGTACTGAGCAGTGGAATGAGAATGGTTGTTGTAACGGTGAGATGTCTGTACAATGCCTGCCTCCATCCAAAAACTGTACATTTTAACAGGCACAAAAAAGAGTCACTGCATGCTCATTGTATTCTCTTCTGTTTTAGTACAAACTATGAATGGTCAAAAGGCAGCTTTTCTTTGAACTGGAACGGAACAGAGTGGCTCACAAATGCAGAAGCAACTGAAAGATGTTTAAAGAGATGACAGACTTTGATCTGAGACCACTTCCTGACTAACACTGCAGACAGATGAATACACATTATCATCAAACATGCAGGTATGCTGATAAATATGTGACTGAGTTCCCACTACACCACACTACCTCTTTTGTGTGATCATGCAACACACCCCATAGTGCTATTCTACAGGTAAATTTTAAATGTAGGATGAAACCAATGAAGTATGTTGATAGAAAGAGAAGCTTGATCAGAGCTGGGTGACAAAGTTTTTCGTGTTTGGAGGGAGGAAATGTCAGGACAGCCTGAACACCGTGGAATTTCGAGTTATGTACATTCTCCTACTCTGAAACCAGATAGGCAACAGATCCTTCTGGTGAGAGGAAGTAAAATGGAGTTTCTTGCCCCAAAATGAGCTTGACATCCAAAACCTTTCAAATCAGTGTTTCACAAAGCTCTGAGAAGCATGTCAACACAGCAGCTTTGCAGACAGAGCTTGCATTAGGGTGGGAAAAGCCTGATATCCTCCATGCTTATGTTCTTTATTAGAGAGTTGACATAACGGTGTGATCTAGACGTACAGGGAAGCTCTAAGTGCAGAACTTAACATCTGTGGAGAAAATCTGACACTTTAGGATATAATCTCATTGCATAAAAATTAAGCAAATGTTTCCAAATTCTGTGCTAAATGTTCTATTTTTGTCTTGAGGCAAATATTTGTAGCATTCCAAATATTTAATAGAAAGTGTCTGTATTTGAATAGCTGAATAACTTTATTTTTGCGTCAATCATACCAAGATGAGTAACCTCAAAAGAATTTTACAGAGAAGTTTACAAGCAGAGATACACCTTGACTAGTGAAATCAACATTTTTCAGTGGCAAAACATTACAGTGGGGTGAATGTTCAACCAGCTCTAGGTCACAGTAATTTTAACAACATTAGAGAAGAGGAATTCTCCAAGCTGCCATAAACGCTGTAGGAAAGATTTCCTTCACTGCTCCTTCATTGCCTTCCTGGGCAATCCAGGAAACATGTCCAAATCATGCATATGCACACATTCTAGCATTCGTTCACTCGGAAGCAGCAACGCGCTTTACCTGTCCCTGCACATCTCAACTCACTCTTCCAGCACAAAGCAACACTAGCACAGCAGGGTGCAGAATAGATCACTGTGCCAGCTGTATGATTGGAGCTAACCTTTTGATTCACAGCACTTCTCAGCCCTTTATTACCATAGAAAAAGACAAGTGGGAAAAACTTTAGGCATTCTGTTGTGTCTGTACATTGCTGCGGGTAAGAGCTGCAGGAGTCCAGAAAGCAGCTCTCCTTCACTGCAAACCCTTCAGTACACTGCTGGCAACTCACACCCTGCAGGGGATGCTGGATTTGGGGAAATGAGTTCTCACAGTTAAATTAGCAGCAGTCACAGAGGTACTAATCTTCTGGTGGTGCCTTCCCCAGAAGTTATGGAGGGTGATGCCTACAGGGTGTTTCCCTTCATGGGGCACTGGTTAGACCTCCAGCCTAACACAAGAAATTTAGGTTCAGCTGTGTGTTTAATCACAGCTTCTTGTATAACCTTGTACAACTCCCTCAGTTTCTCAGCATTTCTATTCCTTTACTGGAAAATGTCACTTCTGTGCTGGAAGAGGTGTTTAGGTACCCAGAACATATGGATGTTGGAAGAGAAACGGATGAGGCAGATGAGTGCAAGGATAACCCTCTGACATGCATTTCTGCATACTACAGTCTGTTGTTCCTTTTCCTTTCAGGAATTAACAGCAATAAAACCTTCTACCACATCCAGCACGTGCCAGCATTGCAGGTAAAGAGGTCACCTGGCAGTGAAAGGAGCACTGCTGGCCTGGAGGCCCATCCCTCATCCACACTGCAGTGATCTCCAGCCCCTGTGCACGCATGCTTTCCCCAGCAAACAGCTGCAGCCCCTCCTGGCTTAGCAAAGAGACAGTTCTCCTCCATTAGCTTTCACCCCCACACACTGCTGTGTTCTGATACTTTTGGGGAACAAACAGGCCTTTTTTAAGCCAGCCATGTCACCGGAACCCTCAGTCAAATGAGCTTCAATTTCTGAATCTTTCCATAAGAAAGTGATCTCTGTCCCAGGCAAACCCAGGGCAGCACTCCAAACACTCCAGCTCTGCACACGCTGCAGCACAGACCAGTCAGGCAAAGCCAGGGCAGCCTTCTTGAGTGGCTCTTCCAGGACTCTGGTGCCACAGTCACAACAGTATTGAAGCTGTAATGCTTGGCCTGGCCATCACCCATCTTAGCGTACTGGTTTCAACATTTAGGATGAAAAATATGTCCCAAAAGTGCCAAATGCTGGGTAGAAAAATAGTTTTGAAAGTATTTCACAGCTTCTCCTCTTGTTATCTATTGCACTCAAGATCTGAGTTTGACTCTGCTGTGCTGAAATATGGGTATAATAGGTATTAGATTTTGTTAGTAGGGATTATTTACTCTTGCAATCATTTAAACATATCTGAATGAAAAACAAATGGGAATCTTCCTCTTCTCAGAAAGAAAAGTTTAAAGCAATGCTGTTGGAAGGAGGGATACCCAAGAGACCTCATTTCCTCTTCTCTCCCACTCACAAGTGGTTCCTAAAACAGATGTTCCTTCCCATAAACTACCTGGTGTTTTAACAAAAGTTCCTTCAACAGAAGGTAATACTTTCATTCATACTTTACAGGACCTAGGACACATTTGCTACATGCTCCAAATACTACCATCTTTCTTAAGAAACTTGAACAGAGACAGAGAGATCACGTTTGTCTGTTTGACCTCCCACCATCAAATGGGTACTTGTATACAATGTCTGGGACTTTCTGCTCCTGAACACTGAACAACAATTATTTTTTGGTATTATAAAGCAGAAAGCCACCAAATATGGTAGCATTTAAGAACCCATACAGGAACAAACTGTCCCCACCATAATGGACACATCTCTCTAAGGGACTACAAATAAAGACAGAACTTCTTTTTCCCAGAATCTTGAGCTAAAGAAACCATTCAGAAAGTCCAGCCTCTAAATTTGACTGGCCACTTCAAAAAGCAATGGCTGAGAGAAGAATCTCAACCCTGTAAGAAATTGCCCATTCTGTTTGTTTCAGATTCCACGTACTGCAATTATGAGTGAAACACACATCAAAAGCTTATATACATATTAAAGTGTTAGAAGTTCACTTCAACAATAAGCACATTCTATTCTCTTTCATACTAAGTGGAATTTTTCTTTTAATCTTCTTTAATTAATATCCTTCACCTAATTTTTAATTTGCCTGTATATTATGTGCTGCGGTGCGTCAGCCCATTTTGGGCTGTACATCAGAGAGGACATCTAGTGGGTGGATTTCCCTGCCTTGGGTTCCGCCTCCGAGGGCGGATCCGAGGAGGAGACATGGGTTTTCCCTCTCCACCCACTGGGTGTCACTCCAAGGTGCATCTCCTCCCTTACTTCTAGAACCCTCTTAGCTCCTAAGTTGTTTATTGGTTAAGTTAGCTTATGTTTAATAATAGGTTTATTGCTTAGTCAATTAATGTCTAGAAAGTTCTGTTCTGTTATGTTTCTCATTGGCTGATTTAAATAAGTTCCTCCTCTTGTATTATGTTACTGGTTACATGTCACCCCTTATCATTTCCTTATTGGTTGTACCTTTGTTCCTCCCATTCTCCACCCCGTCTATAACTGTCCCTGCAACGGTCGGTTGGGGCTCCACTCCATCGAGCCATGCCATCAGGCTGGTCCGTTGTTGCCTCCCCTTCATGTCTCCCTGTTCTCCCGGCCCCCGGGATGGGGAATAAAGACTTGGATTGCTGCAGCAAGGAGTCCCTCTCTCCTCCTTTGCCTCCGCCGTCGCTCCTTTGTTATTCGACTGCAGCCAGCCCCTGGCGGGGGGTGCGGACCTGCCCTTCGAGTGAGGGCAGGATGCTCATGGCTGGTCTCCGGCCTGTTTGTGCGGTGACCGGAGCACCGAGCTTGTCGCCTGCCTGGCCCCCGGGCGGCCAAGCGGTCAGCAGGACAATTATGGGCAGATGATTCATAAACTGATACAGCATTTCAAATACTATTTAATCAGTAGTTTGCATTCTTAATTATTTTGAAATTTCTATATTTGTTGAAACCCACACTACATTATCTTCATTTGTATTATGCCTGAAAGTTTCAGTGAGAGTCCATAGTAAGTAAATGACATTTTGATGGAGCTTAAAAAGTTTGAATACATCCTTTTTGTTTGTTTGTTCATTTGTTTGGTGCTTTTATGTTGCACAAACAGCTGCTTAAAGAAACATGAGCTTGACATGATGCCTGTGAATTGTACTTCTGTGGATAACCCTAACATATAAATATTAGATAAAGCAAATGGTCAAATTTTAGTCTATAAAAGAGGGATTTTACCTGCTCAAATGAAAAACTAATACAGAAACACTTGCTCAACATTGAGACACACAAAGTGCCTTTTTTCAAGCAATAATTTCTTGACAGTCTAGGGTTCTGTACAAAGTAAATGCTCACAACTGACATGCCCTACACATCTCAACATTGATCTTGTAGGGCTGAGCAAAGAGCAAGACAGAAGGAAACAACTTCGATTGTTTGTGTGAAAGCTAATACTCAGCTTTCAATATTGCACAAGTAATTTACATTAAACAATAATTAGTTCAAAATAACAACTCACAGAGCAGAGTGTAGTCACAGGAACTTGCCATGCCAGCCAAGCACTTCAAACACTGGATGCTCACAATGATGTTCATCTGTTTGAACTCCTCTTAGCCCCAGAAATACTGCACAGCGACCCACTTTTGAAACACAGAAAATCAGACTGGGCATGAGATTTCTCCCTCCACTTATTCCCCAATTTTGAGAGATGCTGGAGAAAGCAATGGAAAATCAGAGACATTCAACCCACTGGCAGCTATACTTGGTAGCAGGTTGGGAACTTCAGAGTATCAGCTCTCTGCAGATGCCACAATCTCCCTAAACAAGAGGAAAGATATGGATGACAGTATGTCCTATGGTGTACTTCAAGCCTCTGCAGACAACACATATCTGAGGTACCATTCTGAATTGTACTTTTATTTTGGTTTGGCCATTGTCTCTAACCCCTCTTTTCTTTCATGACACATCTCACTCCTAAACATGCCTCATGATCACTACACTGCTTCCACAGCCTCAGAAGTCTGTAAGCCAGTCCCTGTGAGCTGTGTTATCCACAGAGCATGAAATCCAAGGGTAAAAGGCCTGAGCAGATCTGTATGTTGCCCCAATCTGAAAATCCAGACTGTAAAATCTAGTTCTAATTAGGAGTGAATGGTCAATGCACAGATGAAATGCACAGGAAGCGTCAGGACAATGGGTCTGTTTTCAGGTGCATGCACATTTCTTTAAAATTGTGTGCTTCAATTGAATTGAAGTGCTTCAATTCATCTTAAAAGTTCAACATGGGCAAAAAAAATAGATCTATTATTACAATTTTGTCTCTTGAATGCAAACTTTGAGAAACTGAGGATACTAGTTAGTAAGGTTGTCCAGAGTAATTCAAGTGTGTAAATAATGAAAAAACCTGAAATCAAAACTTAAATGAAAGGAAAACTTGTCAAGATAGACATTCATGAGAGTAAGAGTGGGGTATCTCATGGGAGTGAAGCACTTACCACATTGTATGTATTACTAAAATTTGTATGATAACAACAAAACTGAAAATAAGGGGGTAAATATTACTCATCCAAAGGTGTAAAAAATCACCAGTATAGCAGATGGGATATTTTTCCTATAATTTGACAGCAATATCCTATGACTCAGAGCAAAAGAGAAAAGTACACATGCTATGTGTACTTTTAATTGGAGCAAGTGAGAGGATATTATTGACATTTTGCAAGACTTTAGTACCATTATTATAGAATAAGTAAATCTAGGGCAGAGAGCTAAATGAAAACTGATAAAATGCCACATGGCTTTATCACGCTACATTTTGGTAATCTGTAGAGTCTTCAATAAGATAACTGGTTTTTTAGACATGCTCAATGCACTGGAACTAATCTCAATATACTTAATCGAGAATTGCTTTCACTGCCTCAAGGGAGATTAATTATTAAAGTGGAAAAAATTGAGATGAAAAGAATAACTACTAGGTAGGTAAAAAGCAGCAATTGCAATTGTTTATACTATTGGGAAGAAAAGGGGCATTTTTCTGAAGTCTGTTCCAATCCCAGCTCTGCTTAGTATTTTAATAAAAATGTTGGTGCAAAGAGAAGATGGTCCAAGAAGGTGCATGGTACTGAAGTTTTAGGTAATACAGAATAGAAAGGTAATGCCAAGTACAGAGGACAAGTTTTCATGCAAAGAGAGTTGCACAGCCCTGTGGTGCAGTCACAGAGATGGAAAGAAAGTCAACAATGCCAGGTCTGCAAGAATAAACAAGTATTTTGCTGCTAGAGTCTGGGCCTTATTACATGAAGTTGACAGTAAAGAAAAAGGCAGACACCCTCAGACCTGCCCCTTTTAAAGGGGAAAAGGGGTAAACAATATCAAATTAAAAGTTTGCAAACTCAAGTACCAATGACATGGACAGACACAGAATACAATCTTGATTTGAAGAATAAACTGATGTTCATGGGATGAAACTGAACTTTAGGAATGCTTCAGTTTCAGCCCAAATCTCAAACTCAAGAACATTGAGCTCTGAGGCCAGAGTCAAGGCTTGTATCACTGACTCTATGTTTTTCATCTTGGAAAAGGAGGAGCAACACTAAGCAGGCCTCAAAGGATAAGCTGCTCCCCTTCTGCAGTGCATGAACAGTTTATTGATTAGACCTAGAAAAAGGCAAGATTCCTTTCTCAGCTTTACCCAAGGAACAGGCAAGATGAGTTGGTGAGCACGAGAGGAATCTAGGCAGCTACCTCAGGCTCTGAACAGCGTGGAAAGGGATGTCCACTGCTCATTGAATGAGAAGGTTGCTTAAAACCTACGTGTGCCTTTAACCACATTCTCCCTATCCTGTGAAAAGCTGTTTGGAACAAACACCTGCATATCAGATAACAATGTTGGGACACTATTCTCCCTGTTTACTTGCTCTTATTTTCTTCAACATTTTCATGAGATTTGTTTTATAGTTTAGAAATTAGGAATAGTCTTCTCTGTCATGTTTACCAGAACAAGAGGTGAGCAGGTCCCTACTTCCAAGCATCTCAGTATAAACAAAAAGTAAGTGGGAAGATTATTACAAATGCTCAGGGATTTTCCTCTGCTCCTTTAATGTGTTTACACCAGAGAGGTGCTACAAGGGATGAAAGCAGAATGCAGAGACCTCAATAAAGACTATGAAAGCCTTAAGCTGCTCTAGTCCAGCTTGCTATATCCATTCTGGAAGGCATCCAGCAGCGTGAGAGGAGGGAAGCACTAAGAGTCCTTGGCTTCAGATTATGGACTATTTATCACAGTGGAGGTAAAGCAGAACAGAGAGGAGCTCTGAAGCACCTGCACTTAAATAACTGGTCACCAGATGTCACTGTCAAATGCGTCAAGCACAACAGGAAAAACCATCCCGCCGGTAAACGTGGTCTGCCCCACCCAGCACCTCCAGCTACGACTGATTGTTCTTCAGAGAGCTGGGAAACATCAAAGTCTGACTAGAAACGGTAAAACACTTGCAGAATCAGATAGCCACTAAAAAGTTTGGACGTTGAATGTCCTGGACGTTAAATGCAGATCTCAGACCAGCTGGAATTTCACCTTCCTCAATGCCAAGTATTAATGGGAACAAAATCCGTGGTCAAGGGCGGCTTATACACACTGTACTAAAGCCTTTGAGCTTTACTCTACACCTATAAAATGTCTGCTTGAACCTTTAACCAAGGTTATATCGTTCTAAGGACCATAAAAGCTGCAATTGAAACTGTATCTTTATAAATTATTAAACTCTCTCCCAGCAGAAACACTCAGTAGCAGCTCCAACACAATCACCTGGGACATGTGCACTTCATGGGAATTATGGCAATTAAATTTCTCTCATCTCTGAGAGACCATTCTGGACAACCCTCTTGCAAAAGAGAATTTTTAACACCATCGTGTTCACAGTCCTTGTTACTGCTTCTTGTTCTGCATTAGTAACTGGAAATTTTAGTTTCTTGATTATGAATGTGATTCCCGTGGTACTTCCTTTCTAGCAACAAATTTCTTGTGGGCCTGTTCCAACAGAAATAAGTAGCAATTTGGGGGGGTTCACATTAATAACCAAACAGGAAGTTTCTTGTCATTTGGTGTCTGGTGTTTTTCCCCCTAACAAAAGAAAGATCAAATCTCAGTTCCTTATTTCATATGAAACAGTCTTTGATGGTTTGCTGCTATAAATACGGAACAGACAGAAATTCAGCCTTCTGTAGCTCTATTCCCCACAGAAAATTTAACCACTGTCTGTGTAACACGGGGGCTGCTTTTCTGTCCCTTTATTGTTTTAGTCCTAGTGAATTTATAACATACTTTGCCTTCCCCTATTTCTCTTCACACTTTCACTCCCCTCTTTGTAGAGGCTATGAATTACTGTTTGTTCTTCTTTCTCACAAACCTGCTCGTTTTCCCACCTACAGTGGAAGAGGCTCAGTTCTTGTGAAAATGTATTTGTTTCTCCCTCCCATCCAGGCGTGTCATCTACTCCATGTGGCAGCTGCTGGCTTCTGTACCTCTGTTTCCTTCTTGTTGAGTGCTTATCAAACTGTTCAGTTTCCAGTAATTCTCTTTCATTGCTGCATGAGCAGTTTTAGCACCTGGACTTACTTGTGCTGATATTCCTTTTACAGCAGCAAGAATCAGGGGTAAATCCATAAACTTGCTGCAATCAAGAGTAAAATTCTCACTGGTTTCAAGAAGATTTGGATTTTTAAGACATTTATGCTACTAGACAAGAAAGAAAATAGGGCTTCCATTTCTGGATTCACCCATCTAAATTATTAAACAAAACAATCAGCAATAATTTCAGTTTAGTTGTGATTTAGCAGCTCATTCACAGTGGATTTGATGAATGAATGATTTTTTGTTTCCTGCTCAGTGCTGTATTTTTGACAGGTCTCATGATGTTCCCAAACCCACACTGTTTATTTGTTCCCATGATTAGAGAGCATAATTGTCTAAATAAACTTGAATGTATTTTTTAATGGTTTGTACTTTAAATACCTTCATATTGTTTTAAATTTTAATGTACAATTTAATTTTCTTTTTCCTTGTTTTTCCTAAGTCACCTCAAAATACCACTAAAAGTCAGTAGCAGCAGCTGTACCAAGCAGAGCATGGCAAAGGTGGCATTATTTCCCTCAAAAACTGAATTAAATATATATTGTAGAACCATTTTTACCTTTAGTGAACTTAAATTCCCACTTCCCAGAAGTCTGCCTGCATGAAGGCTTCAGGATTGATGCCAGAACTTGAAACAATAAGTGACAACTCACAGAGTATTTCTTAGTTCTTATCTCTGTATTACATACTCAAAAAATGTTTTAAAAATAGATTTTAGAAGACTTCACAAATCTGAAACACAGACCTTTCTCCTGAGTACAGTAGAAAGGCAAAGTAGAAAGGCACAATCTACAGAAGCAGATTGTGCCTTTGCAATTTCTATGCATTGAGGGATACAGTCTCCCAAACACAAATAAAATCTGCAGGAAGTATATTTGTCTCTTTCATAACTAGGGAGCTGAGATACAAGATTGCTGGAGTGCCTAATTTAAGCACCACGTCTGGCTGGCTTTGGTTTTGTGTCAGGACTATTTCTCACCACAGACTGTATAGGAAGTCTGACTCTTGACAGCTGAGGAGAACTGGCAGACTAAATCACTTGTTGCTCTTTTGAACCGTGTACCACAACACCCAACGCACCTTGTCCTAAGCAGACAGAATTCCACTCTTCAGCATTGTACCTCCACAGGAGCGTGGGAACAGCCAGCTTTAAGACAAAGACCCTAACTTGTTGGACCTTCAGGGCCAGCGCAGCAACCTGTTCTTGGGTGTGGGTTACATCCCCATTCTACATCAGTAGGGAAAAACAAACTCCAGGCTGACAGCTTTGGATCCCAGGGTGAGCATGCACTTCCTGTGGTCATGGAGGATGGGAGAGAAGAAAAACATGATTGTCCATAGAGAAAGCTACAGATTTTGAAACCAAGAGATCCTAAGGTGACCACAGTCACGAAGCCACTGATCAGCACTTAGCCCTCTGGTACTAAATGAAATGGATTGCTTAAATGTAAGCATTCCAAGCTTAAGACATTGGGAAAAAAATCACTGAACATTTAATGAAGAATCCAAAGAAAGAAATTTATGCCTGGCTTGGATGATGCAACTGATCTAGTGACAGGAAATAACCAAAACATTTTTCATATATGATATGAAGTCTCTTCACCCAGTAGCATTATGTCACTGGCTGCTCAGAACTGGGCTCCTAAACTTCCCAATGCAGAGATCTCTGGAAAAACTGCCTGCTTGGATTCTTAGCGTTGCCAGGCCTGAAGGAGTTTAACTGGTAAGGTCTGCCATAGAACTAGTGATCTTGGAAAACTTCATTTTCAATGCCTGTATTCCAGGAGATTTTGTTTTGATTTGGTGGAATGAAAAATCTTGCCATGTATTGCCTCAGCTGAAGAAGAGACAAACAACAATCTCTAAATATGTGTTACATGTAGGAAAATGAAGACTGAAATTACCCTGTAAAACAATTATGTGTGTTGTGCATTTAAAACTTAGAGGAACCGTTCAAATGCATAATCTTAATGCCTTGGTAAACATGATCTTAAAAGAAAGCACATTATTTCTATTTAAATCATCAGAGAAAACTTTCCCTTTGGAAATAGGAGAGAGAGATAGATGGCTGTCTGAATCCTAGGAAATGTGACAGGGTAATGTGTATCTTTGTTATGTAAAATAGGTAGAGATATATATATATAGCCTACAGGATCTAAAATAGGATTTTTTATATAGACAAAAAAGTACTGGTTTTGTCTCAGTCATTGGTACATAAACAATCTTAGCAGCTTTCAGTGTTTCTCTGTGTGGCAGCTGGTCACAAGTAAAAGGCCATTTCTTGTTATGGAATGACTAGCAAAGATAAACTCTTGGGAAATATTCCCAAAGGCAATTTAAAGAGATTTTGCCATTGGCAGAAGGCACTGTAACTGTTTAATTTATAAAGTTAATAAAGTGATTTCTAAATTATTTAATAAGGTAAGGAGTAATCAGAAAGTTAGCACTTGTTTGCTTTGATAGTGCTATGAATCATACACCAGGTTCTGGTCATGAAATAAACAACTATAACAATTACAGTTTAAATAAAAAATAATTACAAAGAAAAATGAGTCAGCTTAGAACTACAAAATTTTTACTCTTTAACACATGCATTTTTACATCCCTTATTCTTTATTATCATCATGCATCACTAATTCATAGCACTATTCAATGCAAGCACTTTATCTCAGGCTTTTTTGAGTTGCCACAGTATTTCTGGGGCAGGGAGATCTGAGGACAGAATGAAACCACTTATGGTTCCAATCTGAATATAAATCCTTGGAAAGAAGCAGACAGAGGAGAGGGGGGAAAAGAGGGAGAAACAAGGATAATTTTAATTCCATCCTTTCTCAGTCTAAAGATCAAGCCTTTCAAATCCCATTTAACACACTATAAAAAAGATTGAAGTTGCTACAAGTGGCTGAGTGTTCGTGGGTTCAGCTCTGCTCTGGTGCCAGGTGATAGATACAAGTTCATACAATCTGTGTACACTTAGTGTGTCTGTGTGTACACAGTGAGGGATTAGGACTGACTTTGTAAATAAGTCAGTAATGTCTAAAATAGATGGAGAGCTTGGTGTTTTTCATGTGACTAATGCTTATGCTGCTGTTTGTAATGTACAGAGCTGTTATTGAAACTTACCAACAATCAAACCCTTTGTTCAAAGGTTTAGAAATATTTGGGGAATACTAAGGGAAAAAAATCCAAATAATTCTGTCAAATAGCCGAGACCTGCATTAAAAAAAAAAAAAAATCCTGTTGTTAAGGAGAGAACAATATCTCCTCTTTTTCAGCAATTTTAGTTTCCCAATCAAGCCTGCAATTTTAGTTTCCCAATCAAGCCTTCTCCTCCTGGAAGAGGAGAAGTTTTCATTTGTGTCTTGGATTCGTATTTTAATGAACAACTTTTATTGTCTACCTCAATCTATTTCTTCTGGATGTGCACAGTGTCCACAAGAACTTCTCAGTAAATCCAGAGTGAATCTCTCAAATTCCTGTCCCAGTGTGACAAATTTCCATTACAATTCAGTCCAGCATTTAGCAAGAACAAGCAGAGCAAAGCAGAACAAAAAAAGACTCAGAAATCAAAGAAGAGTCATCTCTAAGTCATGTAGATTCTTCCTTCCAGAAACTATTCTAGCAGCTGAGTCTTCTCTCCTGGCCATGTTGTAGTAAAGTAATAAGCATGGAAAATCAATCCTGCAGAGTCAAATCCTTGATTCCCACTGATTTCATACAGGTTGTGCAAAGAGGGGCAGCATCCATTGCTGTCTCTTAACCAGTGGTCCTATGAAGTCAAAGTTCATTCAAGACTTACCTCCTGGAGCTCCTTTTTACTTGAAATGATTGTTGGTCTGGCAGGGCCATGTGATGAAAAAGGAGGAGGAAAAGGACACTGGCTCCTCAGGCACATTTGGCAGGATACTGGAGGGAGCATTCCAGCCTTCAGCTCTTCTGTGGCCAGCTTAAGGCTCTGGGAATGAAGACTCTTCTTCCCATTTCCCTACCTGCAGACATGTCTGTCTTTGAGCTGCACAAAACCCACTCCCACCCCAGGGCATTCCCTCCCCAGCCCTCTCAGCAGTGATCACCAGAAGCACCATCCTGTTCCTGGCACAGCTTCACCCAGAGGCTCGGGGTTACACTTGGCAGCCCCGCACCCCCAGCAGCAGCAACAGACTCCAGTGCCTGTCTCTGTGGCAGGCCTGGGGGGCTGATTCAGCCGTGTGGGCTGCTCCCTCCCGCCATCAGCTGCTCCCTGTCTGCTCCAGGCAAGCAGTGGTGAGCCAGATGAAAGCATCACATAGGTCACAAGCTGAGCCACGCTCACCTAGAAGCATTCCAAGGGCCTTAGCTCTGAACCCCAGGGCAAAACTTCTCAAGGAGCTTGTATTCAACAGCTGGCTTTGCTACCAGTACACACTGGGGCTGATCTCATCTTGTTCCTTCCTCCCCTGTCCCACTGGCCCACACCAGGAGCTGTTGGTAGCTTGAACACATAAAAGTCTAGGTCACATAGTCTTTCTTCCCAACGTGTTTTTTCTTGGTTCAGTCAATCCATTTGTCAGTCACTGCAGCAAACTGTATGTACCAACTCTCATGCAGCAAAGGCTTCTACATACCCCTGACAAAGCTGCTACTATGATTGCTGTTAATGTGTTAGTGCTAAAAAATACATAATCTTATGCCAATGTTTGTTGTTATAAAAACTGCAATATGAAGCTGCAGTTCAAACTAGGAATATGAAGAGGGTTAGAAGGTACCTCCTGAGTCATGCAGAGTTTGTTTTTCCTGATGGAGACCAGATATCACTTAATTCCTTTGATCCTTTTCTCCCATATCACATACATGCACATGCACACATATTCTTACCTCACTCCTCTTACTAGTAAAAACTTTCCTTTAAAGGTATTACACCTGGCTGACTTATGATAGAGATTTCAGAGGTCAGGGTGACACACATGAGAGCTAAGGATAGACCATGGTCAGTCAGAAGGATCTAACTATGAATATTGCAAAGGAAATTAGATGATTTCAGAGTCCAGGCATCTTTAGAGAAGATAGCAAGACAAGCTCTCCTTTAAATAAGTCCACTCATGACAAGAACAACTCCCACAATACTGACCAATCTCTGCTTCCCAGACACAAACACTTCTATAACAAGGGGCAATGAGGGAGGGGCAGGGGGGAATATAAATACATTTTTAATTGAAACCTTAGAACATTGCAGTAAATACACACAAAATTAAATTATTAAAACCTGAAAGTTAAATCTTAACCTACATTAATTTGTCAAGCAGAGCACTGTCCCTGAAAAGGGGAGAAATAGGAAGATATCATGTAGTCCTCTTAGGGACTTCTTTTGCTGGATAAATTACAAGATACTATTCAGAGACCACAGCATTCAGGAGCAATCTGAAAACACAGGGTATGGAGCCAGATATTACTTACCCTGACTTATGCTGAAGATGTAGCAATGATAAGGACACTGCTTTCCACCAACCTGAGCCATGGACATCGTTTGTACTATGATGTGTGCGCTAATTTTAGTTACAGGTACATTCCCCGAGGACTTCTGACAGGTGATTTATCAGCAGTGAATGTTGTGAAGGCAGACACTCCTCTCCAAATCAGTCCTTTTCCAGTCTTGATAAGGTAACAGATAAATGCATTTTGTAGTCTTTCTTTCTAGTAATTGGTTCTCAAAACTTGCTTTTTCCAGACTGCTCCTTTAATACTCTGTAATGCCATAGACTGTCTTTGAAGAGTGAATAATAATGAAGAGTTTAAAAGAGACTTGTAAAAGTTATGAAGTCATAAAACTCTATTTGATTCGTCCTTCAGTCTGTTTTCTGGGAATGTGCCGAATATAAATAGTGAAGTGATCTTACGAGCTTTGAATGAAAGATTCTTTCTCCTCTCAGGCCACAGTTCCTACTGCACTATCCTCATGGATATTTCATTGCCTTCAGTATAATGGGATGTATATAGAATCTTTTTCCAAGTCTCTTATCAGCAGTGTTTTGGGACATTTGGCTAAAAAAAAAAGTATTCCTAGTCTCTAGGGTTTCCTTTTCAAATGCGTGGTGTAAAACAATTCTGTGTAGAGCTATAGTCACTGTGATACAGAAGGTACATCAAAACACACTTCTTCAAATAAGAGTTGTTCTTGTTTTCCTTTCCTTCCTTGTTCCTGCCAACTGTGTATAGGAGATCCCCACAAATTGAGTTCATTTCTCCTCCTCTTTTCGTAAGGTGTGGCTACGTTGTGAAAATTGATAATTCTGCAAAGAAAAATAGTTTTCTTTATAATGTTGCACAGTTTCAACTTGCACCAGCCCATTAACTCAAAATAAACTCCTAAGCATTCTACTGTCTGATCAGTGTCTGCACTGTGACATTTACCAGGAGAGGCAGACAAGAAGTAGTCAGTGACTGGAGATTTTTAGACCAGAATAGTGACACTGTAATCTTGCTCTTTCCCTCCCTATCCCCATCGCCCCCCTTGCCAATCTCTGCACCCTTTTCTAGACACAGCTGAAATGACCGTTAGAAGTGTCCCTTGACATGTGTTCAAACCCAGAATACAGGTATTAGAATTGACTTGAAATTTAAAAAAAAAAAAAGGAAAGAGAAAAAAAGCAGTTAAGTATTCTCTGGTTCCAAGACATAGCAGAAAAGACATCATCATTACTTAGCTCATTTCTGAAGCCAACAGATGGTTATGCTACATTTAGAGCACTTGGAAGCTGTTTTCTCTGTTGTTTGTTACAGGCAAAAGCCTTGGAAGTGGATTCAAAAGACTGTATCCAGAAGGCTTTACGCCAATCCTACTTAAACCAGCTTTTCTGATACAGATGAAAACAACTGTTACAGCTGTGAGTAGGTATAAAGTCACAGGACATTTGTAAGTACACATGAGCCAAATAAGAAACAACAAAAGTCTGATGTTATCACCCTGGTTTATTTCATGCACCCCGTCAGTGGCAGCAGCTCACAGATGCTGAGCCTAGAGATGCTTTAATAAATAGAACAATTAGCAGCATTGTGTGAGCCACCAGCACAGCAAAATAAAGTTCTTGGAGATATTGGTTATACCTCTTCCCCAAAAAAATAAGTTGAAAAGCACAAAATAACTTCTTATCTGCAAGAGTGGATTAGAAACTGCCAGTACTGTGCCATACAGGTGGAACAAGAGTTTTTAAATGGGATCTTACAGGGGTACCATGCAACAAGTAATTAATACCATGCCTTTGTATCAACCGTCTTTGTGTCTTGTTTTAAGGGAAAAAAAATCACACTTTTTTCTTGTCATGGTTTTACACTGCCATCAAACACTGACACACAAATGATCAATGTTTAACATTGTTCCCTACCCTGGTTGCATTCAGTATATGTAGTAATTAATGATCCATTCACAATAACTCCTTGCAATTATCATAGCAAAGGCTGGGGACAGATAGGCATACAAGGTACTAAAACTAAATAACCACAAAGTATTTCACCCATGCATTCTCCACTTGCTTCCTCCATTTATGGATAATGACACTATTTGCAGACAATGGCAGCAAAACTTTTCTCCAGGGATTTATTTATAACATTTATTTCTTGGATTATGGTTTGTATTTTTTAGTGTGATAAGTGCCCCAGAGAAACACTTAAGTGAAACAATCAAGAAAGGAGTTTGTTCTCCTGTCCCATAATTCCTGCATCCTAAACATTCAACAGAAGGGGAACATTAACCTCACACTGTACTGTGAGCTGCATTCATCCTTCCCCAGCCTCCACCTCTGCCAGCAGAGGACAGAGGGGTTGCAGTCTTGGTTACTTAAATGTAAATAATTCAGGAACTCACCTGGGCCATGCCCACAGTCTGGTGAGAAGGAGGATACAGCTTCTGTGTTTTACTAGCGTTTGCATTCTCAAATTAAGACCTAAAGCTGTTGTTAAAGTCCACCCAGAGAAATAGCTGGTGGGTGAAAAATTGGTCATTGACATGCCTCTCCTGTGAAAACTTGAGGTAAAGCTGAGAGAGTGGTCTAATTCATCATAATTTTTCCTGAATTGATTAAAATAACAGATGAATGTACTCTCAGTGATGCCCTATGCTGCTTATGTAGATTATCATGTCTACTAAATTACGAGTTCCTACTCGCTAGACTAAATAATAAGGTCCTTGAAACAGCAGCTGAAAGGAATAAAAACCAGCAGCCAAAACCAGAGCTTTTACCTCCTTTCATCCTTATTTTTCACCTGTCCCTTTAACATTCAGCATCCAGAAAATAAATGACAGTGATTAAATTATTTGCCTGCCAGATTATCTCAGTGGCTGCTCTTAGAAGAATATCCATTCAAGTCATTGAGAGAGCAGGACATGAGCAAGTGAATCAGACTCTTACTGTGTTAGCTGCTTCCTGGCATTAGAAAAACTCTGAAAAAAGATAACCAACCTAAATGGATGTTAAATATTGAACTAAATCAAAGATAATAGTTATGAACTTTGATTATCTGACAAATCTGACCTAAAAGGAGCAGGAATTCTGCAAATGGAAAGCCTGAGAACACCCATCATGCTTCCACCTGCTCATCCTTTGAGGGACATTTTGTTTGGTTCCTGTAAAATAAAGGCGTGACTCACTAATAGGACATATGGAGCGTTAAATAGAAACTAAGATTGCAAAGCTACACTGTGTCTTCAGAAAGCTTAACAATAGTTTCTAAATGCTCAGTTATGGTGCGGTCCCGTGTTTCTTTCTTGCACACATTTTCTCATTAAATTGGGAAAGTGGTTGTTGGCAAAGTGGTGATTGGGTGAGTGGACCCCTCCCCCCTGAATTTTACCTGTGCAGTGCCTTGCACAATTAAATATTTATCTCCAAATGGAGGTTCCAGGCTTTATTACTCCCTGAATAATACATGCAACTTGAGTTATAACCTCCCAAAGACCTATTTACAAGTCAATTTTTTTCTGTCTGTTCAGCATTGTTTCCTGACTACAGCCACTGATAGTGTTTTAAATAAACTTTGGTCTATGCATGTGTTACCTGTTCTTTCTCCCCTTAGCCAAATTACACCACTTGCTTAAATCAAAGTACTTATTTAAAAAGAAAAACTTCTCTCCCTCCACTCAAGAAAAGTTGCTTTAAGCAGCTTAACCTAATGAGCAAGTTGGATGAGACATTGGTTTAAATAAAGAGCGAAAGAATTTGCTGTGATCACAGGGATTGCTTGGTAGGGAAAACCCGCAGGTGAAATAATTGCAGATTCTCGTGACAAGCACCTACAAAGACAATATATTCCACATTCCTGAGATATATGCTCTACCATTTATAAACCACTTCAGGGCATCAGAACTCTTCCGTGCTAATTTTTGTAGAGAGAGGAAAGAACTGAAACAACATGATTTGCTTGCCTATGCACTCATAAGTTTTCCATGATTCCGCCACACAACCAATGAGAAGAACATTTCTCAGGACTTTTAAAGTGCTACTGACAGTTTCTAAGGATATCCAAAGCACTGCTTTACTAAGACCTTAGCCCAGACACTCAGTCAGTTCTGGAAGCCTGTTTGTCATGCTAAAGATGCCTCACATCAGCTGCCCTCTGAAAGGCATTCACAAAAATAACTGAACTTAGTAAACAGACATAATAGTGTAAATCGAGAGTATTTGTGTTTAGTGACCTTGGATTTTTAGGTATTTTTAGGTAGATCCCTCTTTGTGTATTTAAGAAGATGTGGCTTTGGGAACATTAGTAGGCAGTGGTGCTTCAGGGAAGGGTGTACTACATAAAAAGGAAACAAGTTCCTTGTGCACTTATCCTGCGCTTTCTAAGGGAGACTCTGCCTTCCAAGGGAATGTCTGACTAAAACACTTAATGGAAAAGCTACCATGGCCTTCCCGGTTATATGGACTTCACACGTTGTGCATCTCAGACTCTCAAAATGTCCGATGGGCCAGAAAAATGGAAAAACTGAAAAACAAATGACACTTCACTTAAGCCTGTTGATCAGGCTAAAAGCTTCCAAAAGCTGAGAACTAAAGATAAGGCACATTTCCCAGCAATGGAAAATGGAATGAGTTGTAACAATTGCAATTGCCATTTCAGAGCCTTCTGAGTGGTGAGTGGTTTCATTATAGATAATGTTGACAGCATGACAGCTCTCTGTGAGAGTCAAAATACCTGTATACACCTCACACACTGTGCTTCCTGCTTCTGGCACTGAGAAGAAACTACCAATACAATACAGCAACTTGCTAGAATGGACTTCCTAAATTAACTCGTTCAGTCCCTGCTATCAGCCAGCTGTGTCGCACAATCCCCTTCATAAGCTGATTAAAGAACATCTCCAAAACTATCTGGGGACAGAGGGATTTTTACTACCATTACTTTTCCTAGAAGGACAATGTAGAACCTCAAACATCTGACATTTAGAAATTATTTCCTGCCTAAATGTAGTTGTGTCCCAGTTTGTTCTTATGCCAGATTTTTCTTTTAGTTAAAAGGTTGTTTTCCCTCTCTGGTGTTTTTCAGCCAATACATCTCTATGCACCAACTGCATTTCCTTTAAGCCTTTCCTTTGATAAGTTAAACTAACCAAGTTATCTTATTCCTGCTTTCTTATGACAGAAAAGATTTCATCCTAGACTGCTTGCCTTTTTCCTGTCTTACATTCCAGCATTAATTAGTCTTTCTCAAACAGGAGCACCTGCACATAGTGAGAACAGTATATATTACTGTGTCTAGATCTTCCAGGATGGATCATCTCCACTCACTCAACTCAGCAAATATTGGTTTTTTTCAGGGCTGCATCATACACTCAGGCCTGTCTTATTCGAGTGCTCTCTACTACTGAATTTTGAACAGGAAATCTTTCAGTTGACAGCAAACATTTTTCTGCTTTTCTACTTAAATCAGGATTTTTCATTTTATATTACTAAATTGATATGCAATTCTACAGGTGAGGTAGCTTAGCTCTTTCTCATACATTTGCAAGTCCTTTTGGAAAATTCAGTCTTTTCCATCTTTAGGGCATCATTTTATCCCATAGTTCTTAGCAAAAATATAAAATAAACCTGGTTACTACCTCAACTGTAGTAGTTTCACTATATAGTTTCACTACTATTCCTTCTCCAGTATTACGTTTCTCCTTTCAGCACCACCTCCTATTAATACTAAATGTGATGCTTTAAGTCATTCATCAAATCTCTTTATAATTCTTACACTAACAACAATTTTTAAATTATCTAACGCATAATTTTATGTAAAGATAACACGTTTTATCTCAAGTCTCTTCCTAGGCTCCAACTATGACATTCATATATTTTTCTTACTATAAGATGCCATTGCTTTTTGTAGGATAATCAGACCATAAATATAGTCGTTTCCTGCACAGTAGGATTTCTTAAGAAGTTCTTCAGGTAAATCATACAGTAAGAGCATCAAGAGTTTCTGATATCTCGTCATGGTAGACTAGATATATGGGTATTTTCACACAGTAGACAGAGCCTAAAATGTTATAATAATGAGGGCCCTCATTTTCTTCCCCACTCCTTTCCTTCCAAATTCCTTCTTGTGGTGGGTTGACCACATCTGGCAGCTGCACCACACAGCCACTCCCTCATTGTCCCAGCAGTAGGACAGGGGAGAGATTAGGGAGAACAGAAGTGAAAAAACTCACAGGTCCACATAAAGTCAGCTTAATAAGTGAAAGACAGTGGAAGAAAAAACCCAAAACAAGTATTGCAAAGGCCCTCACTCATCACTTCCCTCAAGTACACTGATGCTCAGCAGTCTCAGAGCAATGGCCACCTCCCTCAAGAGCCCCCTTCCCATAGCTTGGGAGCATTGCTGTGCATGATGTGATCTGGCATGGAACATCCCTCTGGGCATTTTGGGTAGCTGTCCTGGTTGTGTCCCTTCTCAATTTCTTGTATACCCCCAGCCTGCACTGAGGAAGCAGAGCAGGAAAAAGGGAAAGCCTTGTCCCTGTGCGAGAACTGCTCAGCAGCAGCCAAACTCTGGTGGGTAACTGGCACTGCTCCAGTCACAGATCCAAAACACAGCACCCTCTGAGCTGCTAGGAAGAAAATTAACTCTGTCCCAGGCAGATCCAGTGCACATCCAAAGCCAAAGCTGTCAAACTGCAGAGGAGCCACGCGCAATTTCAAGTATCTTGCTTTTTAGAGAAGTTGCCATACTAATTTATATTTTGTGGATGTTCTCAGGAACAGCACATTAGTGCTGCCAGTGTGCAAAGGAAAAACATGAAAGCTGTCAGGGTTTAATTAACTGAAGGACTTTTATAAATCAAAAGTGCATTTTGGAAAATTCACGATGGTCAGAATTAGCCTCAGAAACATAGAAAGGGAAAAAAATTGGAGCTGTCAAGCAAAATTAATCTTCTGTATTTGAAAGACATGTTGCTTGCTTTAAAAGAAAGGCGACAGACAATGACCTGCAGGGACACTGTACAACACAAATGCAGGGCCTAATGGAACCGCTAACATCCATGGATCCAGCAGCACTTCCTAGATTGATCACGGCTTGGGGGAATCTTTCTCAAGACAAAGAATACCTTTTTTTTTTATTGGCAACAAGGCTACTCATTTAGAAGGCCCCAATAACATCAGTATGATTTTAGAGCACTTCTAGGAGCTCAGGGTGTTGTTTCAGATCTCAGTTCATGCCAAAGAGCTGGGGATTAGGGGAAAAAAGTAGGAATACCAAATAATAAACAGCAGGCAAGGGTTTGATCCAAACTGTAAGACTGAAGGTGTAACTTGCATCAGTGCTTTCTGATATAACTGATTCACTAGCAACACCCTAGAATTAGATTAATTTTTAAAATAAAATTACCATAGTAAGCAATATTCCAGCACTTTATATAGAGGCAACGGGCTTGCTGCTCTTATCTCTGACAAGGTATCTTTTAATTTATTACAGTTTGAGAGAATGATGCAATCTTCCTGCAACAAAATACCTGTTACCGAGAGGTCCAAGAGAAAGGCAGGAAACTGGAGTGCTGGTGTACAAATGCAAATTATTTGCCTTAGGTGTAAAGAATTTGTTTCTTGTTCTCTCTTAGTCTAATTTCACACATTTCTTTTTGTCTCACTATTGCTCCAAAGGCATAAATATACATGAATAAACATGCATGTATGCAAGTGCATAACGATTTTTATTAATTGGCACTTCTGACAGAGATAAACTCTTGCTGTAGAATTTGACTGCACCAAATTCGGGCATATTTATAGTGACACATTTAGTACATGGAGTTAAAAGCCATAGAAACCATCCACAGAATTCAGATTTCTAAACAAGAATTGTGAAAATTTCACTGACAATTCAAAACAGCTCTCATTTTACCAGAGGTTTAAGCTGGTTTGTACTTAACTTTTTCCTCTGGTTTTATACTTATAAAAATACTTCATAGCACATCTATAACATTTTGTGTTACATACTTAACTAGCATATACAGTCATTTGTTAGTAACATACTCTGAGGTTTACAGAGGTCTGAACTGCATGTGCATCCATAATACAAGAAAGTGCTATTACAATGTATTTGTTGAGATAATGAGGCAGGAAAAACACACAAAAAAGACAGCACTGTTGTTGCTGATTTTACTTTTAAAACAGTCCATTAAATGTCTTTTGGCAGATTACTTATTTAAATCAATGGGCAGCACAGGGAATCATTTCTGTGACTCCTAATAGAATTCTAAATTTCTTTGTTTGATTTCTTTTATTGCCATTGGTTGCATCAGACCTCTGGGAACAAGTTAAAGAAAACCCAACAACAAAAAGGAAGCTTTTTGACACTGAGGTCAGAGAGTAGAAGGCTACACTGAGAGATCAAACCTACCAAAATGAAGAACGTGTATCCTGCAAGGAAAGGAGGGCCCATTCTCTTTTCCCAGGGCAATACAATTTTCCTACGTGATTATATACAAAGAGCTCAAATTATTCATGCAAACACTTCCATGAGGGTCAACTGGAGTGCAGTGAGCAGGATGTGTAAGAGTGTTTCCTTGGAATCAGCAGGGACCAGGAACTCTGTTGTGCTAGATACAGTTTATACACACTGAAAGGTCGTTTGGGCTTTTGTTGTCTAAACTACAAAAATAAGAGGAAGAAAGAAACAGAGGCACAGTGCAATTAGCACCTTGATGCGCCTTAAAGTAAATAAATGTTAGTTTCTAATTGCATAGATGTTTAAATTTTTGCTAGACCATGGCCAAATTTACTTGACAAAGGTCATATATATAATACCTGTGGAAGAGTTAAGCACTTAGTTCCATTATTCTGAAATCAGAGGTACATCAGTTCTCAGCCCCAGGCAATTAATCCAGGCAATACCATGCTACCCACGTTGCTGTAACCGCAGCTTTACTGTGTCTTTGTAAAGAGATACAAAAGATTAAGAAGAATAAAAAGGGCCTAACAATACATTAAAAGATTTTTAAATTATTATTTAAATGATGAAAAAAAATCTAGAAAGAATAAAAGCAACCAGATCAGATTCCTTGATAGCACCTGTTTATATTATTCATGTACCTAGAGCATTTATAATGTGTAAAATATCCCTTTCAAAATAAATTTTGTAAAGCTGCCTCCTTTACTATCATTTGAAATGTAGTTCCCTGTAAGGAATATGATAATATTCTCTATGACAGAAGAGAGATAAATTTTTTCTTCATCAAGCCAAGTGTCTGCTAGAACAAGTTACAATCAAATGCTCCTCTTAAGCAATATTTTCAGTACTCAGCATTTCCAGAACTGATGGTGCTGTGTTTGTGAATTCTCTGAAGCCACGGTGGGACAACATGACAGGATGTAGCATGAACTGTTTGACTGAATCAACCACAGTGCCGAAGGAAGGAACAGACTGTCACATCAAACAGGAGGCATCTGATGGAAACCTCTTGTGACAAATAAGAATGTTTGTGGTCTCTGAAAAGTGGGTACCAAAGCAGTGCCCTAAATAAAATTTATTATCCATCAGTCCTTGCATTTACAATGTTTTTCAGGCAGTTATTTTTGTTGCTTCTTCATTGCACCTAACTCATGTGGTTAGCAGGAACTACCAGTCCTCAAGGAATGTGGTATCTGATGCACATTTGATGCTGGATTTATTTTGTTCCGTTTATAACAAAAATAGATCATTTCAAAAGTAAAATCAGCTACAACAGTGATGTCTTCTGTTTTGCTTAGCATTTAGAGCTCTTGCAAACCTCTGTTCTAAGAGCTGACAGGACTTTACAGCACTCAGGATCTCACGGTGCTTAGCTCTTCAAATAAACAAGCCATCTATGCTTACACTTATGCAATTACATTCCAATTACAAAGACCCTTAAGAGCTCTTATACAGAGAAAACCAGCCATGCCCACTAGACGTCATCTACATGATCAACTTCCATGCATATCCTTATGCATTTGCCTCAGGAAATGCATTATTGAGGGCGAGCCAATCAATTTTTCTGGATTCTATTTATTTTTTTATGAAGTGCTGAGAAATTCTTACCATTTGTATAAATGTGAATTACTCTAACCCCAAACAATCTCCCAGTTTAAGTTTTGTGCCCCTAAAAAAGCTGCCTTATCTTTATTTCCTAGAGCAGTGCTTTCTCACATAACTAAGTAAATAAAGTTAAATATTTGAACTCTAGTTGTTACACTAAATTGTTTTATCTAGATTGCTGCCATTTATTGCCTCATTTCCACAACAGTGGTTCACTGCACACTGACAACTGAAAACTGTTCCTTTAGAAATCTCTTTCCACATACTTTAGTCTTCACTCACCAATAACTTAATTTTTTATCTTTCCAGTATAGACACTGACAGGTCACATATATCAGAACACAGAGCGTTGTCATGGCACATCAGACTACTGGCCCATCAAAGCCTGGTAGTCTGCCTTTACTGTGTCTCAGAGGAAGGTGCAAATCCTCACAACGTGATAAGCAATTATGCAATGGTACCCACAAGGGCAACATTTCTTTTTCATTTTTCCAGTCAGCCTACACCTAGAAGTGAAAGATGCTATCATCCCTTCCACAGTTTCCTATGGTGTGCATGACAGACTCCCTGCCCTTGTGATTGATATTCAACAGGACTCTGTGGCAGCTAATAGACTCAAAGTGTAATTTGGCCAAAGAAGAACAAGACTAAAAAGCAAGGCTAGCAATAAAACTGTTTTGAAAATGAGGACTGAAACGGTGAGAAAAAGATGGAATCTGTGGCATTAACTTTATTGAAGTGTTATGTGCAAGCTGTTCAATGAATCCAGATTCACACACAACTAATGAAGAAGACAAAGCAAATTTTAAGATGATATGTTAAAGGGCCATTTGGAACAGTCATGGAGTTCATGGCCTGGATTCATCAGCTCTCCTACAGTAAATTCTGAATAATAGTCTTTAATGGTAACAATCACTCATGAGAAGATACTGCTTTTATTCATATGTCCTGGTGGTATTTTGCATGTCAGCTCCCCTGAAAAGCACTGTCCAAAACTGCATTAGTGATGTTTTATGGAAATTAATCAAAGCCTATAATCCCATTATCCTGTGATTCTGGATTTCTGGACCTACTGCTTAACAATCTGCTGAGCTCAGAATAACTCAGTTTACGTTATTTCCAGTCTACTTTGTAATTATTTTCTGTAACTGACGGCAGATTATGCAAAATATCCCAGAGAGATCATCAAACCATCTGAGCCCTCTCTAGCTCTGAAAAAATCATTGAGATGTCAGAGGACTGTGAGTTCATATTTCCTTTCTCATAATGGGTAGTCATATTTCTATTCTTTCAAACCCATTTTTTGTCCAAAATTTGACATCTTCTTCCTTGAAAGTGGTCAGCTGTTAATCCCTGCTGGCATTTGAACTCAATTAGTGGGAAGAAAGAGCAGCAGAAGCAGAAAAACAAGAAAGAATATCCAGAAAACAGTTAGGGAAAAGTAATTTGTACAGGAATTTGTAATAGATAAAGAACCAAGTATGTTTTCAAGGACAAATTAGCAACCTATTGAAGGTTATCGGCTTTGTATCTTATACTGAAAAATGTTATTACCCAAAATATTTGAAAGATCAAAAAGGAGTGGAATTATTCTGGGTTATGTAAATGGAAGCAACTGGAAGTGATTACCTTACACTGAAAATGAAGGAATTAATGACATAAGAGGAGAAAGAGAACTGGTAGTTTCCAGAATATCAGTTAAATATGATACATTAAGCTAAACAAAGTGTAAGTATTTATAAAGTGCTTAAAAACAGACAAAATGAAACATTAATGTGAGAGAGGGAGATTCTGCATTTGTAGCAGGACAGACATGCCTTGACTGGTCTTTATAACTGCTATGAGTCTGTATTTGTAAGTACAGGAAAATGAAAAAGTTTCTGAGCTTTTTGAATAAGTACATATAAATGAATACATTTATGAGTCATTTCCATGAAAGCAAATGTAAAGCAAATGTTTTGAATATGATGTGCATTGGGTTTCTGCAAAACATACACACAGAAAGAAAATACACTGTCTAGAATGGAAATGCCACATTTACAAGGGTCAATATTGTTTGTTCAGAATTTGCCATTAAATTATTCTCTATTTTAGCAGCTGGTTTTGTACAGAACTTTTCACCAGAGTGAGTTGTGCTGAGGAATTTCAGTGATATGAAAATCTAGGGATGTAAAATAGATGTAATAGGATGTAATCTAGGGATATAAAATAGACAACTAAAAGCTGTCTGTATGTTCTCAGAAGGGACTTTACTATTTTTGGGTAACTTTACAATGAATGAACAATTCAAAGCTCTTCAGAAAATAGTCAAAGACCCACTGATGCATCACAGAGCATCTGAGCATGTGGGGTAAAACTGTGGTCACTTGACATGTTCTTCCTGGAGGAAGAGCCAGTTTGAACTTTGCTTTATGTCTGCCACAATCATCTGCATTTACACCTGTCTGAGCTCATAGGGTGGGCCTGGTAATTGCTACACTGTTGGTACCACCCCTCCTTTACCTCCTCAGCTTCAGCAGGCATGGGCAGGATGAGATTTATTAAAGTTAACATTTCATCTACCTGATCTGACAGACTGATGTAACTCAAACTGCAGTATTTTTAGGCAATGACTAATGGTAAATTAACCAGCATATGAAAAATACCTGCTTTCCTGCTAACAACCCATAGCTCATTGATCTACCTCCCTGTAATATGCATAAAAAGATGGCAATTCTTTCAATACTGGCTCTTTTGATTGAATATTTGCCTTTGTCACCTGTCAATAACCCTAGCTCCTAATGACTTTTTTAAAAAAAGTCTTCAAACACTAATTTGTATGTTATTTAGCCAGATTTTCTTGAACAGCAGGCATATCCTAAATCCCTTGCTACTTTCCCAAACTACATAAGTGACCTAAAAATATATAATGTGATTATGTGCAATATGTTAATAGTACTCCACTGCCAGCCTTAGAGAGACACATTTTCCAGCTTATTAAGATCTAAATGATTCCCTTTAGGGCCTCTACTATGTGCAAATGTGAGGCTGCTGAGGGTCACTGGGTTATAACCTGAAACTCTCAGTTTCACACCTCTCCAGCCTGGGCTGAAGAAGCTGCATTGAAAGCTTTTGTGCAATTATCCTTCTCTAACGACAAATAACAAAAGGGACTTAGAAGCTGGATGCTGAAACGATATCTCAGCTATAAAACTGGTCAATATTCAGCTCCACGCATTTGGATGAAGACACATAACCTTTGCCTGCATCTCATACTCGTTAGGCAAAATGTCTAAGGAGATACAATTACCTGTGAGAAATATATTCTAGAATGTTTAAGGAGACAAGGGAGCAAAGTCATTTGAAGCGAGGGACCTAATTAGGAATACATCAAAATTCCAGGCTCTCTGTTGTACTCGGAAGCTCAGAGCTTGACTGCATCTGCTTATCACTGGGATGTACCTCCAGGAGTAATCAAATATCTCTAAATAGTTCCTATCCACAGGGACTGGTATGGGTCAAAAAATGGAGTGATGTGAGAAATGGATTTGGAGACTATCTTCTTGAAAATTCTTGAGATTGGGTTTTGTTTGTTTGGGGGGGCGGGGCAGGTAGTTTATAACAATGGCAAAGAGAGGGGTGAAAAAAAAAGATACAGGATTATTTCAGTGTTTGGACAATCCCCTGAACACCTGAATTCCAGAAGAAAAAAGTATCTTCCCAATTTCTAGCAGACTTTTCATGTAGAAATAACATTAAAATGGACAAACTGCTGTAAATTCATTGCATTATGTTCCTCATTTGATTCTAGCTCCTTTCTGACTGCAGTTCAAGTTGGATTTTGTCACATTTACAAGACCTTGAATAGTCTGGGATCTTGGCATGTTAGAAAGTGATTTTCTTAAGCCTCACTGTAGAAAGAATCCTTTGTAAAAAGGTCTTCACCCTCATTTAGTAAAAGTACATTAAAATGGCAAGAGATTTGGGAGGAGAAGGTGGTGGTAGGACAGAGAAGATGTGATAATTCTTCTAGTAAGTAATGAAGATATTTAATTTGAAAAATTATTTTAAGAGTCAAATTAGGAATTGCATTGTATTTTTACAATTCTAAATATGTTAAGTGAATATTGACTTTGGGCTAATTTTTGCTTAGTCAAGCACCAAACTCAAAAACCAATAAAATTAAAGGTGCTTTTCCACTTTTTGCAATTGGAAACTTAATCCAGCAATATTCAGTAACAACATGAAAAGACTTAGAGGTCACTGCAATTCCAGGGGGATGAGAATTCCTCTGTGAATTTTGCAGTGCTTGAAAGTTTGCACACACAGTCCTTGTTGTACAAACTTGGTGGGACCACAGCTGCAAAGTAGCAGTTCTAGACAAACTGCAAGCATCTAAAAGTTAGTTTAATCTGATTCTCACCTAAATCAACTTAAAATTTTCCAGATGATACTTTAAATCCCCTCCAAGGAGACATCATTTAGAGTAATCTAAAAAATTCATTTATTATTTAGCAATTAAAATTCCACCAAAACTTTAATTTACCATCAAACAATGCAAACACATGCTCAGTGTTGTTCAGGTCTTAGCCAGCCTGATTTTTTTTCTTTATAAATAACACCAAACAACAATATAAATACACATGAGCCTGTAATTCACTGACCACAGGACTCTCAGCCTTTTCAATTTTTAAATTAGATGAAAGGAGACCTTCTAGGTCTGTGTAATCACTTGTAAGCCCACAAGTAAGCTCTTCTATGTAGTAATTCGATGGTCATGAACCCTGGTTTTATTGCCCATCTTGTAAATAACAGACAAGTCTTACTGCAAATAATTTTGTGGAGTTGGAAAATACGTGAATCAGTACCCTATATAAGATTTCCTCCATTTGAGGGGCTGAGGAGAAAAGTGTGTTCAAAACTGATGATGTAAATCTCAGTTTGAGTTTGTTTCTAATAACAGTGGCTTCAACTACCGCCCGTTGAAGCAAGATAGTCTTGTCACAGTTCATAAATTGCTGAAAATGGTTTCCTTTTTTGTGAAGTTTTATAAATATTCCCATTTAGCTTTATAAAGCAGACTCAGTTTAATGTCTTTTATAAATCAAATGCCTCCCACTTTCAAATATTAATTGCCAAGATAGGAACAACAGTTCTCTATTAAGTAGATAGAAAACAAACTAAATCTGGTTTTAACACTGTTGTTTAATAGTTTCCATAAGTGAAATGTCACCTGGCCACTTGAGAGAGAAGAGATGCCAATTTCAGTGATTGCCTACATGACCTGTTTTCTTCACCCTTGGTGATAATGCATTTAGTGTTAATGAAGAGTAAAAATAAGGTGCATTTCTGAGCCTGTACATCCTTTTGAGCTTCAAATTCACAAGTTTCAAAGGGAAAAAAAAACAAACAAAAAACAAACCAAACAATCAAGGGTTGCTTAAGAACAACTACAGGTTTGTACAACAGTGATATCCAGATTGTGAAGTCTGTCAGAAGTTCTGGAGATTTGTAGGAGATAGCCTATTCCTAGATGTGTTGTTGCTCAAAGCATAGGCCTGATGCTGAAATCGCAGTTGATATCATAGTTCAAACTGCAAAACCAGATTCAAAAATAAGGATTATTTGGCTCCTAGTATTTTCTTTGGGTATCAAGTAACAACATTGAGGATGAAAAAGAACTTATTTTTAATAAAATTTCAGATTGTCATTCACCTGGAGCCCTCTGTTACACTTGTGAGAAGGTAGCAGAGATCCAACCAGATACTTTGTATTCCAAATTCAGCACTGTTACACTGGCCACAACCACACTGTAACACTAAGGACGTGCATTAGTTAAAAATAAGGAATTAGACTTTTCACTACCAAGATTTTCCAGATTCTGTCCATGAGACACAGTTCTGTGAGATGCAGAAGAACAGCCACAGATGCCTGGGGCTATATTGGGAGTAAAGAATTATCGAATAGATGGAATGATAGAGATATACTTTTTTTTCATCTGAGATACAACAGAGTAACATTTCCAGAATGTTTTCCCAGTTTCCTATCAGTCAGACTTCGAGGATTCTTGAAAGTTGTTACCTATTTAACAGCTGCTAAAGGACCTCTTCTCCTTGAACTATGTGATTACTCCTTGCATCCCTTTATACTTTTGGCCTCCAGAAAACCCTGTAGATTCTACGATTTAACTTAGATTTTGGCTGGCTGAGTATTTAATTTTGTTTCTTTGAAATCCCCTACTCAAAACTTCATTGGGTGCCACACGGGTTTTTGCTGTGTCAAACACTGAGCAGTTCTGCCCTGCTCATCCTTGTGTGATCTGTGATTTCATAATCTTGCTTTAGTCAATCTTTATCACCTCCTTCCCAGATCGCCCCTTCTCTAATTTCTAGTCAGTTTCGTCTCTTCTCAGATGATGTAATTTGAAGTCTCTGATCACTCCTATCATCTTTTATTGCTTTACTATATATTTTCTGAAGTAGGGAGAGAGAACTGACAGATTCAAAACTGACTGTACCATGGATCTATACAGACAAAGGGATGTTTTGTTTTGTTCACAAATGCTCTCTTAATAATTTCCAGCTCTGTGGTTTTTTTGATCACTGCTGAACACTGAACTGCTATTTTCAGAGACATTTCGAAGTAATTTCACAATCTCATTTTTGATTAGTAACATCAAAAGTCCATTTGGTTATATAGGCAGTCACTTTTCATTTCTAATGTAATTTTGCATTTATTATGCAAAGTACTTCCAACACTAAATTATATCTACTGTTTCATTTCCCTGTCACGTAGCATCCCAGTATCCTTCTGCAACATTTTGCAATCAGATTTAGATTTTATTATCCTCAGTAATTTTATATCATCTGCAACTGTCACCTCAATATTCCTCCCCTTTCCAAACCATTTACAAATATGCTGAAAAGCAAGGCAGCAAAACAAGGTCCTGAGGGATTCTAAACTCTCTCCACAGCAAGAAGTGATCCCATATTCCTATTTCTGGTTTTTATCTTTTCTTCTACTTTTTTAAGCATCTTATAACATCCCAAGACAATCTCATTCCTTTAATGATAGTGTTTGCTCATGGTTTTGTGAAAAACTTTACTGATATCTGAATAGAGACTACTATGCAGATCAGAGAGATGCTTACTAGCTCCTTCAAATAACAAAACCACCTGTGAGCTTATTGTTTACCTCTATAGAAGAGAGTCACATATAGATATTTACCTATTATACCTATGCTATCTATAGACAGCCTAAGTACATTTTCTGTACATTCATCGGGGCAAAAGCCAAACTAAGCCATCCATTCCCAATTTTCAGAGTTACCACTACAGACCTTTCTGAATTTCATGCTTCTGGTAATTACAAAAAGAGGTCGATTAGACTGCAACAAAGACAACCACGCAGAACTTTCCTACCTAAGTTCCTTCAAAACCCTTGGACAAATACCATCAAGCCCTGGTACTGCTCATTTTACTTCAATAGCTTCATAAAAATTGTACTGGAGGGAAAATGTAGAAAATTACTAACTCCATGGTGAATGCTGAGACATACAACTCATCCATATTTTCTACTCTGTTCTTACTGCTTTTGTTCTTTCTTAGTCTTTCTCCTTTTATACCTCAGTAATTTATCTGCTGCACAATCTCTTTGGCAAATCTCCATGAGTGGCCAGTGACTTGTCTCCTTGGGGAAGTTTTTAATTCTCCCAGGTCCAATGAAACCTGTAAAATAAATCATGATGGTATTTCAGTTTGCATTCAAATGAGAACATAGAGTGTCCCTTGCACCTTGAGCTGTCATTCAAACCTGTGCAAGGTGGATGAACAGTATGGCCATTCTTATTAATTATGACAAAGGAAAGAAGACAGTGGAGAATCAGCTCCACCAGATTTATACTCTGCCTGTGATATTTTACAATTACATGCCACTTTGCACTGAAATGCTAAGGTGGTATCTGAAAAGAAATCTCAAATAATTTCCTGCAAATGGGAGCTCCTCAGTACACTTACTGGACACAAAAAGTACCTATTAGAAATGTCTGGTTTGGTACCTAAACCCGAGAGTTAATTTTTCTGCTTGATAACTCGGTGCAAAGTTAATGGAAATACTTGTACAATTTATATTTACAATATCTGTGGTAAGGAGCGGGTCTGAATATTTCTTAATATTCTCTGATGCTGGAAAATTTTATAGCCTAGTTGTTACATTTATGAAAAGAGAACTGAATAAAACTTTCAAAAGCACGACTCAATAAGTTATGGGGGGGTGGGTGCTGTTATTTGTTTTTAGCTGGGCAGAGTTTATAATACCTTTTGAAAATCTGACTTTTTACTATCCATAACAACTTGGTGGGAAGGATACAGTTAAATCCTAACTGCAAAATCTAACTCATGTTAAAAAACAGGGCAGCTGTCTGATTATGGGGGAAGGAACATTTTCTAATACCTACTCTTCTGATATTTAATCAGAGTTAAACCAAGGTTATTCTACAGTAACTTCAAATTGTGACTAAGAAGCAAAAGAGAGAGAGAATGTGACTCTAAGATTTCACTTTGTGATCAGAATATTAGTAGGACTGGATAGTATTTCAGCTTTTCAGAATTGTATTGTACTGCATTTCAAAAAGCATAGATGAGGTCCTGAGAAATCAGAGCAATCAAACAAAAAAGCAAGATACATTCTTGAACAAGAACACATGAGTTTTCTGATCTCTAGTACAGTGGTTTGAGTCAGCTGTCATTTTGCAGTAAATTCAATTCCATCAATAAAGCTGAGGTAGACATCAAACAGAAAGCTTTAAAAGCATATCTTGGAATCCTCAAGATATGATTATTTTGTTTAGCAATGAACAGACAAAGATATTTTTCAGGAAGGTCTTTTTTATCTTATCTCTGGTTCAAATTTCATTTTTTCTTGGTTTTTTTCCCCTCTTCTTTTTTAGCTTTGAAGTCGTGTTCAACATTAAAAATACAATACTGAGCCTACCACCAAAGAGTCCATTTAGTGTCTGCAAAGCTAAGAAGCCTTCATTGAGAGAAACATATGGGGGTGTTATAAGAGAAGGAAAGAAATCCTACATAAAGGGATGGAGTCCTTCCAGAAACCAGGCAACGGGGCTTTGAAGGAGATGCAGATTATAAAGCAGATACTCTCTAGAGCCTATCCCAACTGCTTTATTGCTGTGGTAATACAAGGATAACATGATGTAACACCGTGTCTGTCTACCTGACACAAGAGGGGGGCTATGAACCACAACGAAGGCAGGACTGCTGCATGTAGTCCACCTCACAAGAAAGAGGTTTCTATTTCTATAATATTTTCTCTATCTATATTCTCTAATAACAACATATAATTAATTGTAACAGATTTTACTACTATGAAAGGCAAACCATATTTTATGTGTTGGCTGTAATTTTGTTAAACAGTTTTGTTAAACAAGTCAAAAGGGAACACCTCTGACATGTACTTCCCTAGGGAAAGGTTTATGGAGGTATTGCCTGTGAATAATCACAGAGTTCTATGTTCTAGTCACGTTTCTCCACGTTACAGTAGTTTATTATTTGAACAAATGGAGATGGAAAATTCAACAAGAATGCTGCTTTAAAGGTGAGGTTAAGCAATGCTGGAGTTAGCACTGGTCATTTCTGTGCATTTAAATTTTATGTTATCAACCACTGCTGGTGCATAACCAGAATTCTCCAAAATTCAGTACAGAGAAGTGCCAAAGATTTGGTCCTACAACACAGACAGTCCCAACTGTGTTCAAAGTCTTCTCAGGATTATTCCTGTCCTTTTATGCTGAGAGCACAGCGAGCAAGCGGAGGTGAGTAGAGCTGTGACTTCTGCACCTCAGCTGCCCAAGTTCTCTGTTATTCCAAAGCTGTGACTGGCACACAACCACACCAGGGAATTTTTTGTCATCCATTCAGGGCAGGGCTGTACCTGCAAGTTTTGGACACAAAATCAAGCAGGAAAACAGTATCAACAGGTGATATATTGAAGGTCTCCACCACAATATAATTGTTCCCCTCCTTTATAACACAGGGCTCACAGTAGCCCAAAAGTTCTCCATTAGCAGCAGGTACAGCTGAGATGCTCAGTCCCAGCTTTACACAGTGTTTAGAGGGTTTCACGCAACCAACAGATGTATCAACCATCTTCTTTAATCACTTTAATTACTTCTGTAATGATTCCTCCTTGCACCAAGGGTCAGGGGATCAGTACGTGGAGTCCTCGAGAGATGCAAACAGGCAAGATGAGATGCCAGCACCAGGGCCCCGATTGCAGTAAGAGGCCTTAATGGTCCTAATCTGCCTCTCCTGGGGCCTCCACCCACTCTCTTCCCATGGTCACGGAATGAGCAAGCAGATGAGTGGAACTTTCAATGTGGGACAGGCCTGGCAGAGCTATATCTGAATAACTGGTGGCCTACTTGTCACACACTAAAATGAGGAATAAATATGTTAGTGGTCAGCTCAGATTCTCCTGATGCTTCAACACTGCAGAGGGTTATGTTTTCTCTTCTTTCAGTCTCTTGCTCACTATGATCCAAGAATCCAAACTTTCCCAATGAACACTCCTTGAGCAGGGAGCCCACTCATCTATGCAGTTTTCACTTCCCTAATCAATGCCTGTAATTTGATTAAAAATGCCAATTTTTTTCATTTTGTTGTGTCAGATATAAATACTGTGGAATATGTAGTGTAAAGTCCTGTTCCTCAGTGGAGAATTTTGTTGGTACGATCCAGCTTGAGAACTGTGAGCTAGTAAGGGCTACTGTTCCCTTTGGTAAGAGCTCTGCTAGGAGACCACTGCTATATAATATTTATATATAAGAACTTATCAAACTCAGAAATGACTGCAATGTTAGGTCTTCTCCTGTATATGAGCTATACAAATTAAAACCATAATAAATGGAAAAGACTGAAAGTGCTGTAGTTGCTGTTACTTCACCTGCTTTGTCTCCCTGTGACAAGAGCCCTTTCCACAAACCACAGCAGGTCATTTAAGAAGTTTCCCATCTCACACAGAAGGATGTCCAAGGCTTTGATCATTCAGCACCTCGCAAAATTCCCAAATCCCTAACCTCTCATTAAATGCCAGGGAGCATTTCCAAGCAGGAACACAGGATAATGCTGGGTGAAAAGCAAAACTCCAAAGTGCCCAGCATTATTGCAGATGCTTGTGGGTGGAGACAAGTACCCTTCAGCACTCACTGTAGCATCATCATTTTCTGTCCTGTGTGGAGAAACCCCAGAGGAATGGTACAAAACATCAGCAGGAATTTTTGTCCATCGTCACCAAAACCATGCCCATTTACTTGATTTTTTAAAAATTTTATTTTGTAACCATTTTCTGGTGATTCAAGGCATGTGATGAATATTGCAACACATATTGATCAGAGTTCTGCATCTTATTATAACCTACAGCTATGTTTCTTTAATTTATATTAGGTTGTGGAGGTAACCAGAAACATTTTACTTTATGTTGTCCTTATGAAAGAAGGTTCTATCCATACAGAAGAGCAGGATCGGCCACGAGATGTCACCCAGCCTCTATGAGCCCTTATGCAGGCTGGGCAAAGCAGACCATTCTGAAGCCGAGCTAAACGAGAGACTGTCTGGCCTCTACACAACACAGTCACCTCCTCATTGCAAAAACACACCAGCTTCCTCTGCGCTAATGGCCCTCAGAAGCGAACTTCTGGTGGCGTGTAGAGCTTGTTTTAAAGACAGCCTAAGCGGATGAGCAGACACAAATACCTGTTTCTAAAGCTTAGGAAAGGTGTTGGGTGCTGTAACGCGTCCGCTTAGCGCGGGCAAAGCCGCACTGCTGCCAGCGGCGGGATGCGCGCCCGGGCTGACGGGCTCGCCGAGGGAAACCCTCACAGCAAGGGGACGAGCCCGGGGAGGCAGAGGCTGGGAGCCGCCTCCGCACACTCACCATGGCGGGCGGCGGCTGTGACCGTGCCCAGTGCCCGGTGCCCGTGGCCGTGCCCATACCCGTGCCCGGGGCCTGTACCCACACCCGCGGCCGTGGCCGCGCCCGGGCGGTTCCCCCTCACGCCCGCCCCTGCGCGCTCCGCGCCCGGGCACGCACTTTGCAGACGCTCCCTCGCTCTGCCTCCCCCTGTCACAGGCGCTTCCGGCNGGAGGGGGCGGCCCCGGGCGCACGGAGCGGCGCGGGGAGGTTTCACCGAGCGCGGGTGGCGGTGCCGCGGGTGGGAGGATGAATCTCGGGCGAGAGTCTGTTGAAATCCCCCCCTTACGATGTCATTTACGAGCTGTCGGTTCCACCCGGTTTGCTGGTTTTGTTCCCTCTCCAATGCTTTGTAAACCTCTAGGAAGTGAATTTGAGAGAAAGGTTCCTGAAAGCTGTCATCTCGGTGCCAAATGTGCCTTGGGCTGCCATATCTACTACTTTTTTTTTTCTTTTTTTTTTTCTTTTTTCTTCTCCAGAGATGCATTGAGGTTTGGATTGGAAAAAACAGTGCTTTTTATTTGCCAGCTTCAGTATTTCTTACATATCAACATCACCTTGTGGTTTGATCGCAGGGATTCCTCTCTCTGTCAAAAGCAATGACTGACCTGATGTGATTGCATAGGTGTGCGGACCAGCATTGACCAAGTATTATATTGTTTGTCTTGAGTTTCAGCAACTGTTAAAGGCAAAGTTACTTTTTAGTATATTTGGGGGGAAATAAATGTCGCTCAGTTTTGAGGAAGTAAATCTTGGCAGAGGCTTTCCCCACTGTCGAGAGTCTGTAGGTTCCATCTTTTCCAGACAGGGTACAATATCAGTCTCATCTTTTGAGAACATATTTTTCCTTCTGGCATTGGGGTCAGCAAACCTGAGAAAATGAATTCTCGATTCTTGCACTAGATCTTGTTACATCGACCTCTCCTGATAGCTGCAGCAAGAATAGAACACTCTTTAAATGAAGGCTCACTCTTGAGATTCATGTTATTATACAGTCTTATTTGTCTAAAAAGCTCTGTCGCCTTGTCCCAATGAAATAGTATGATGGCTTTTTCAACAGCATGACTCATAATCCTAAATACAGGAATGAATTTTGACTTAGTGCTGTGCTAGTGCTTTATCTCAGCAAACAGCTTTGTGTGTAGAAAATGCAGGCAGGGTGGAGGGAGTCGCTGGTACTCATCTGCTAATCTTTGTCCTCAGGAGGACAGCGTTTAAAGTTGCTTCCAGGCTGGGGGTATGCCTTTGCTCCCAAATCAATGAGGTGATCTCAATTCTTTCAGAATAATTTTGCCAGTTCATAAAAAGCTTTCAAAAAAGGAGGAACTGGTTAGTTCTTGGTTTCTATATTGAAAGCATTTTGCCTGGGGACACGAAGTTCAATTTAGTCTGAATGGGTGATTTACCTTTTTCCTTCTTGATCTCTGTCTAATGACTCTGACTGTACTTCATGAGAAACTCTGCTTACTGCAGCACCCACGGTTCACATAATTACTGCTGGTTGTACCAAGCCTAATAGTAGGGAAAAAACCCTTCACCTTTTTTTTTTCTGGTGGTTCTATTGCATACAAGGTACTTTTGCTTCTGCTTTCTGTTCTTTACCTGTCTGAGGTGATGTAGGGAGTAGTTTACTTTTAAAATGGCCCGTGGAACAGTATCTGAAAGAAATGTCCTCATGATTTAACATATGCAGACTGTTTTCTGTTGCTCTCATGTAGAATATGGATTTATTTTGTACGAACAGAATAAGGATTAAATAAGAACATATGCTTCCTCTTTTCTGGGTGATAAATCCATCTTGCTGTCCCGGAGGACGGCAGCTTATACAGCCTGGACTGAAAAGATGCTGAAAGACAAAGTGACTGAATGCTGAATATAAGAAGATCAGGTTGTCTAAGCTCCCCAAACTAGACTGCCTAAAACTTGGGAAGCAGCCAGCAACACTGGGTGCAAATCATGTAAAATCCTTAATCTGCTTCATGAAATAGAATCTGGCAAAATAATGAAGTGTTCTGAATTCTTAAAATTACTTAGAATAAAGACAATTGCTCTCCAGTTTTAAGTCATCTCCCTCCAACCAGATTCCCTTCTGTTCCCTTTAAAAAAAAAAAAAAAAAAAAGAAAAAGAAAAAGAAAGCTTTGTGTTGTTAATTTCTGTGCCTCAGATAATACGTGGAATTTTATTAGCACCACTCCTTTCCTTTCAAGTTTGAAGGTTTTTGTTTTTTTTATTTCATTTGCTGGGTTGTGTTTTTGGCATTGTATGCTGCCGTCATCTTACAAGTTCACTCTGCTTTTGCTTCTGTTGGATAAAATAGCTTAGCATGCATTTTCATTCCTCATCTTGGCTCCAAAATTTTAATAAAACTTCAGGAGTCATTGACATTAACTGCCCCTAGCACGTATTGTAACTTGATTATTAGCTATGTGGTAGGGGTTTTGGAGGGTTATGTGAATGCAGTGTTCATGTTTTGAGAAGATGGAGATATAAAGGAGACTTAGTGTTTTAGGAGAGAATGGGAGAATTAGTTCAGGTTTTTTGTTAGGAAGAGCAGTCCCAAGGGAAATCCAGTGGCAAACATTACGGTTATTTGCCAACGGATTGACTTCATGTTTGCTCAGTCTCTTAAGAAGATGTGGAAAGAAATACACTGATGAATATCAAAGTGCCAGGTTCTGATAGTATTTTCACTTAGATCACATCATTCCCAAAGTGTCTGCAGAACTCTTCTGCTTAGCCTGTTTTGGAACCAGAGTACTCCAGCAGCAATTCTTGGTGAAAAACATCGGAAGCATCTGCTAAGGAAATGAACACGCTGCACAGTGCTAATCAGCTGGGAATCTGATGAGTGGAAACTCTTTCAGGAATCAAGCAGTTTTGCTATTACTGTATCTTCAATTTCAAAATAATTCTAAACTGTTTGGAGTGGAATAAGGTCATTTTTTATTCTTCTCTACTTTTGCCAAGTTAATATTCGTGCATCTCTGTTTTTCATGTACCACATACACACATGAACTTAAAAAAAAGCCAAACAAAAAGCAGAACACCAAAACCTAACAAATCTTTTGTTCTTCCTCAGAAGAAAAAGTGGAATTTTGTATTTGCAACCCTCTGTATGCCTGCACACTCAAAACCCTCTTGTTTTCGTCTATAAGACTCCTATTATTGTCATAGACCACTGAAGTTTGGAAGGCTTCCTTATCTATTTGACTTTTCATTTCCTGAGGAGTCCACACCTATAATGTAATGAAGTATAATTTCTCTGAGGAATAAATCTCATTCAGATCATGTTTTGGTAGTGGCTTGATTTCCATTGCTTTTGACCCTATCTTTTTTTTTTACTATTTCTTCCTTGTTCCTGTGAGTTAGTAAGTTACTGTAATTTATGTCTACAAAGAGAGGGTGAGTAGAGTTTTTTACAAACTTAGACTAGTTCAGTGGAAGGTTTTGGTTAATGTCATAGGCCCTCTAAACTGGATGTCATTTGAGGAGGAGCCACCATAATGATGAAGAATTGACAACACAGGTGCTGACACAGCCTCCCAGGTGTGAGGCAGTGGCTTTCCATGACAATGCAGACTTTTATCAGAGTGGATAGCCTTATTCTTTTACTCAAGCTGGAATAGTTCAGCTGTCTTGAGATGAATTTGTGGAGTTTTTTTCTTACCTTCCCACAAGGAGAAGTCTTGTCTGCTTTAATCAAGTCAGCTCTTCAAGCCCAAGGTCTGTGCATGCACTCAGGCCAGGATGCAAGTCCTTTGAGAAACTTTTGCTAAAGAGATGGCATTTTCATACATGTGTGGCAGCTCATGTGCTAGGGAGGTACTGCAATGAAATTACAAAGAGGAAATAGTTTGGGGACAGGGATTCCCTCTTACAGTACTCTAAATAGCCAAGTTCTTTTCATGGGGAAAGTTTAAGTCAATGCTGTGATTCATTTGATTTATTATTTATGGTTTGTGTGAGTTAAGAATCCTGTGATCGTGGACCTTTGAGTCTCATAAGGACCTCTTATTCCTCTTAGCTAACTGTATTTTTTCATATATCCCACAGGCATTCCAAACTGTTTAACCTTGATTATTAGTCTAACCTGCTGACATTTGTCTTACTGATTTTTGCATCTTGATAAAATCCTGTAATCTTTGAAAGCAATCAACCACCTCTTTTGACCTTGTCCTTTAGACAAAGGGATTTCCCTAGATTACAAGTTGCAGGCTGAACCTGATTTTACTTTTATTGGTTGTTGCTCACGGGTCATGTAGTTTGTTACATTTCTTTATATATAATTTTTGTCATAAAATGTATTCCTTGTGGTTATGTTTCCCTTGAATAGTTTTACAACTAAAACCTTTTTTTTCACTCTTGTTAGAATTAGGTAATGAAGTTTATTGCTGCTTGTTTCCCACTGCCTCTTAAGGTTGTGTTCTTCCCTTCCTACGTGCAACATGACTGGTGCAGCTTTTTATCTAACCTGAATGGAGGTCCTAGCAAGGCATTCTCAGATAGCTACTAATCAAGTAGTAGATTGCATGTTAGGGAAAGTCCCAGCCAAAAGGGTTGTCAGGCTTTCGAACAGGCTGCCCACGGCTGAGTCAGCATCCCTGGAGGGGATTAAAAGCCATGTAGCCTCTTGGACTCGATGATCTCAAGTACCTTTTCCAACCTAAGAGATTTTATGATTCTACGTCTTCATAAAAGATACAAGATGCAGTGAATTACCATTCCTGCCCAAGATTATATTTTGTGAACTGGGTGTTTTTTGACCATTGGAAGATACTGAACACTTGGATTTTACTGAAATGTGTCATAGTCCTCTTGTCTGCAATATGTGTGACCAGAGTGGTTAACACATTTTTACCTTTTTACTAATAAGAATCTTCTGTACCTGCATAGATTCCCTTGGGCAGTAGTTCTCTTGAGTTTGAATGCTGTGTCTTATCCCTCACATCTCTGTCTCTTTTTTTGTTTTTACCCTTTCTCTTTGTTTGTTCCTTTTCTGCACAGAGCTAATACTGTTCAATGCAGCTTCGATGCAGTTTTTGAACTCTGCAGAATGCATGTAATATACCTGGAAGACATTTTCAAGTACTTAAGGACCCACATAACTAAACTCGTGTTTTCTCTTCTATTTTGGCCTTCTTTTTTGTAAAATGAAGCATAAAATGTGTTTTGATTGAAGATGGTCTATCTGAAACATTTCATTAGACACATAAACCTTGTCTGCATAGTATATATGAGTTAAAAATATACATAACTCCTTCATTCAGTGAATTTGAAAATTGGTATGGTATTCATAATAAAAATCCTTGAACAGATAATATACCTCCTAACAATCTATATGTAATTTCTATGAGTCTTTCTTGATAGACCCTGTTCAAGTACAATTTGTGCAATCACTTAATTTTCTATATTGTGGATTTAGAAGAGTGAAAATACCAGCTCCAAGCTGCTCAAGAAAGTTTCATGCTGCACCACTACACCTCTTTATCAGGCATTCTAATCTATTACCTTTTTCTTAGAATTGACTTCTCCCTGGGTTTGAATTGCCCATTTCTGTCTTGAAGTAATTAAAGCTTTCTGGTTTTAATAATTAAAATAGCAATAAATACAGGAAACATAGAATATGTCTAGAAACATTCCTCAGACAGCAGCAACCAGGTATTAGTCATCTTCAGATTCTTGGGATGAGTTTTCTTACTGTCTTCTGTTTAGTATGAGTTGTACCTAAAAATGGGCCCCCTTTCCCTAGAAGGAGTAGGGGGTGTTATCTTACTGTGTGTTTGTTTGGGTTTTTGGGTGTTTAACTTGATGGGGGAATTTCTGAGCCTCCTGGCAGAGGAGCTTTCTCCCTAAAAAAAAAAAAAGAGAGAGAGAAACTAACCAGACAGACAGATGTATTTGTATTTCATGCCTAGGAAATACATGAAATATTCTTGACCTAGGAATTTTCACACCTATTTGGCAAACTCCTGGTGTAACGATAAAGGAGCTTGCAGCGCTGTTCTCTGGAGGTTCTAATACATTGTATGAGGATACAAACTTCCCTGCTTATTTGACGGGGGCACACACACACACAAAATAATCAAGGCACACCTCCAAAACCCTCCAGTATCTCAGCTTTTGAAACACTCTCACAATCCTGACAAAAATGTGTTTGGCTAATGGTAGACCTATGGTACATTCAGAGATGATTTTGGCATAAAGAGGGGCTGCAAAATGAATGGCTATTCCTTGGCTAGCAATAAGATGCTTTAAAAAAACCCAAGAGGGCAAGCAGTCCAAATAAGACACCAGTTTGAAGCAGGAGTTGTGGAGGTTTTACAGGCAGTGCTTGCAAGCAGTAAGTAGGAGCAGAAAAATGAAAATATCTCAGTTTATATGTGTTGATGGAAAACAAGATAGGAAATGTTGAAATACATACCTGTATTGTGGGATTTGTGAAAAATAGTCCAGAGAGATCAGGAAAAATCTGAAAAAATATTTGGAGGATTGAACAAAGTGAGTTGTTTGAGAAAGGCTTTTGAAGCACTCAAGCTCTCTGTAAGTAAAACTAAATTAAGATCTTGAGCATTAAATTTGAGTAGACATGTAGCCAAATTAGAATACTTAATTATTTATTTCTTCTTAGATTTAATTAAGAATTGTCACCCCTGTGTTTTGGCAAGACTTTGTCAACAAAATCAGTGTTTGTGTTTCCTTATCTGACAGTGTAGGAAAAGGGTGTGGAACACACTGTAGAGCAGTAAAAAAAGGTTTCTCAATCTTTACCACTCAGATTTCAGTCTAGGTTTTACAGGATATTTGACCACATTATTAAAGCTATCTCGTTCCAATTAGTCCCTTAGCATATTGTGTTAGTTTTCTAAGTTCTTGTAAAAATGAGCAGTTTACGTCCCTGAATTTCTTTTCAGGAAATGCAGTTTGTCTGTCAGGATTATTGATCCTCCAGGAACATGGTGAAATGCAGCATCATTCTGTTTACACTTCACATCTGTTTGTGTTATGCAGCTACTTTTCTTTTACTAGACTGCAAAAAAGCATGCAGGAGGAGAATGCTTCCAGGGGTTTTTCTGCTAAACCTAACAGCTATTTTACTATGGATAAAATCAACCAGTTTTGGAGACTTAGTCTAATTTTATGAGTCTATAATCAAGTTGCTGTATTTTATGGTTATATTTTAAATAAGGTTATGGTTATAGTTTTAAGTAAAATATTAACTTGTTATTTCTGATAGACATTTTCTTAAATACCAATGGAGTTTGTTTATAAATCAACAGTAATAGCAAAAAAAGTTTTTTCTTTCTTTTGATAGTTTCACTTCTCTTGAAAGAGAAAGATAAACTGTGCTCCTCATAGATAAGCTCTAGTTCTTATGGGAATACTTTCCCTGAGTTTTTTCAGTAGCTCGGCATTCATACATTCAAGAAATTGGATAATCAGTAAAATAAAAACTTCTGACTGTATTAATGATGAAATGAAACCAAGTTGCAGGAGTGTTTGGTTTCACAAAGTGATTTGACCTATGACTGAATGTACATCCTGGTGGTTTGAGGCCTCTCAGGCAGCTTATTGATACCAGGTTTTGTCCGCAGTTGTGAATCTTTGTGAAGTCTTTGGGTGTCTGAAGTGACTCTCCTTGGATTCTGTATTGATAACTTAAAAGGACAATTCATGATTCCTTTGAGGAAAAGGTTACAATAACTTTCACCCGACCTATCATAGCAAAATTCTTCCCAAGGTAAGTTGGAGAATGTTTGAGAGAGCAAGGAGGAGCTCCGGGCTGGAAGACGTTCGAGGTCTTGGTGTCCATTACAGATTTCTGCATACTTGCGTCTGAGATGAAGTTCTGTGGCAATAGCACTTTCCCACTGCAAGTTTGGAATTCCCATTCAGTAGTCAATCCAAGCTGGCTCCTGAACATCCAGTTAAGCCAGCAGTTGTTGCAGCACTGTTGGTTTGTTACCAGCAGGGATTCAGTGTTGCCACGGGTCTGTGGTGAAAGAACTGGATCTTTACAGTGATGTAAGGAGAGTTTAACCGCAGTGGGTGAAGCTCTGTGCCGGTGTAAAAGGCATATTGCAGTTTACTTAAGCTCTTTTTGAGCTGATGCTATTTAAACCTCTGGCTCTGTGTACTGAAACCAGCACAATGAGGCCCGAGTGTGCACTTAAACTTTCCTTTGAGGGCTGTACTGGCTGATACAGAGCAAAAGCTTGTAACAGGTTTAGCTTCTGTTCAGCTTCTTTAAAGTCCTTGTACCTTGATTCATTTCCTGGCGTCGTAGTTTCCATACGCACCGGTTGCATAGCTTTTGCACTGTGTAATGTCACAGAATGCCACTATTGAGTTACTTAAAACATGCCTAGGAACACTTTCTTACATACTGAGCTATTGGCATGTATGTGGCCACTTCCAGAGCAAAGAAAACTGTGAGCCTTATAAATGGAAAAAAGTTTCATTTTCAAAAAGCTGTACTTGAAAAATAGTATTGTAGTTGAACTACATGTGGAAAACTGTTCTACATCAATTTTGCATATTTTAGACTTAAGAAGGGGGTTAGATGGAGATCTGAAGAATCTGTTTTCTCATTATTTGGGGTTTAAAAATATGTTAACTAGCAGGGGTTCTTTTTTCCCCTACATTTGAAGTGTAAGTTTTCTTCATCCCATGTACTTAATGGATTTTTTCCCCATCCACCATTAGTGCTCTGGTTCATTAGAATTGTCTTGGGCTCTACTCGGGCTGTTGTTTGTACCTCAAGTCTGTTCTACCCTTGAGTATTTTTCCTGGTGGATATGGGGAACTTGAACTCCATTGCCTACTATCAATATACATTTTTATGTTTGTTTATCCAAATTTAAAAACAAAAAAGAAGCCTCCTCACTGTATAAATGCCTGATAAACAACTCAGATTTCACACTATTGATTCTGGATGTGTATTATGAAAAGAGTTTTTTAATGAAGGTGTACTCCTGCCCTTTGACAAGCTACAGAATATTTTAAACTATGCCACCCACCTTATTCTTTAACTAAAATTTGATATTTAATTAAAAAGGCTGCTGATGCAGCATTGTAGTTTGGCAGAAATTACTGTAGGAACCTTACAATGTCTACCTTGCCTGTACTGTGGGAATGAAGCCCATTGCTCAGGATAAAGATGTTCATCCAGGCGGCATAAATGCAGAATTAAAACCTTTTTTATTTTTTGTTTTGTACTGACCAGCTCTGTCATCCCTGCATTTGATAAACAGAGAAAGAAATCTGTCAAGTGTTATTATCATACTTTTTTTGGTTTTGCTAATATATTCTGACTTGTGCTGTGTGTGCACCTCAGTGCACTGCTAACCATTGTCCAGTTTATTACAGTGTTCAGGTCTTGATTTATTAAAATTTATCTAGAATGTCATGGGAATCTCTCAATTCTAAGTATGCATAATTTGGGTTTGGTGGTGTGGGGTTTTTTAGTGGTTGTTCAAGCCAGATTTCAGTTATGTTTGAGGAGGGCTTTCTGTATTCTCTGCTGTGCTTGCAAAAAAATGTGATTTCCATCTTAATCCAGACTTCTGAATGACTTTTGTCATTTTGCTCCAAACATTTCATCTTCAGGGGTGAAATTTCACCATATGACTTGAAATTCTTTAACACACATTAAACATAAGCTTTACCTCATGCATTCCTTCCCATCCCACAGAGTGTTCTTCTGAAATTCTTTTTCAGTTCCTGCAACCTGATTTTTTATTAAACCAGTTAGGAAATGTCCTTATTTACTGAACTCCTTGACTTCTTGGACGAAAAGAGGACTCCTCATCTCGCTCCACCCACCCAACAAACCTGGATGGATTTTTTTTTTTCTGTACAATTAAGTCAGAGTTGATGAAGTCTCTGAATGGTATCTGTGCAGTTGTGCTGAATCTTTGTTACAATCAGCTAATACTAGGTTCTAGTTCATCTTGTATCTTTCTGTTGGGTTGCTCATTACCTATTTATGAAAACAGATGATTTTAAGCATTGATTTCTTAGCACATGCCTCCAGAAGGCCAGTTGATCTTGCATCTCTTTTCTTTGTCACAACAATACCTCTTCCACACAGATCCTCTTTCTTGGTTGTTTTTTTTTTTTCTGATGAGGCTTTTTCAAGTGACCTCAGGATGTCTGTAATGATTGAGGGTGTTTTTACTGAAGGTCTGACTCACTGCCCATGTTGTGCAAGCTTTGAATCCGCAGAAAATGGAAGTAGCACATTGAAAAACTGGGTAATCTACAAATGTCCAGTAATTTGTCCTGGTCTGCAGATGGTTTTTTCCCTTGGGATTATTTGCACCAGAATTATCTTACATGTTTTTGCTAATATAGTCAATATATTATTGCAATAACATATTTGGCTTTATTATTTTAAATTTTTGTGTGGGAATCTCATCTATGGCTATCATCGCACCTCCCAAAAAAAGCTAGTCAGGATAAACAAATGAAAATATTATGGACAAAATGTAAGGTTGATACTTTATATCATCTCAGTGGTCTGTTAGAATGTAGGAAAGGTGAGGCAGAGCAAAGCAGCAAATAAATCTTAATTTAGGCAACTTTTAAAATTCTGTCTTCTGAAATGTCCAGTAAATCCATGCTAACTATTGTCATTTCATAATTAAGCTGCTTCTTTCAGAGCTGAGCCTCAAGTCATATGTTGAGTCCAAACTGTAGGATTATGACTTTTGTAATTGTTAAAATAACAGCCTAAGTTGGAAACTATTAAGTGATAAAAGCTGCAGAAAGAAATATCACATTCCTCTGAAATACACAGGAAAATATTATTGAAAAAATTTATTCTTTCTTTTGTCAGGCTAGTAGCTTGAACTGTTCTCCTGTTTAAGACCAGACCTAATAATAGAATTAATCATAAAATCACAGAATGGTTTGGGTTGGAAGGGATCTTAAGGCTCATCTCATTCCAACCCCCTTGTAGGGACACCTTCCACTCGACCAGGTTGCTGAGACCCCCATCCAGCCTGGCCTTGAGCACTTCCAGCCACTGCTGAAGTGAGAGCTGTTGGGTTTTGGTGTGTCCCCCCTGCAGTCAGAGCCACTGCCGTCCTCTGCATGCTCGCGACTCAAGTACACATTCAGCCACTTCAGGCAGTGGAACACAGGTGTAAGGTTCAGGTGGGATACCATGGCAGGATAGTCCGTGTTGGACCCTCATGGCTGTAGCTTACAGAGCAAATGGACTGCTCAGGATGTTGAAATGTGCTAAGATAACGCCTTAAACAGTTATTTGCAGGTTATCTGTCAAATCCCGGCTGTCACAAAGATAAATCAATGTAGCCCAGAGATACAGAGTTTGAAAGAGATAGGCTTTTTGTATCAACTTTTAGGATGTGTTTGCCAGCACATTTCCCCTGGGAATTGAGAGGAATGAGTATTTTCATAATGTTAGAAAATCTGTTCCTCTGTCTCTGCCTATCTTTTTCTCTTCATTAGGTTTGACTAAACAGTAAAGAAATCCATTCATCTGTGGTAGTGTCAGTAAAGTGGTCTCTGTTTTCCTCTCTGCTGGTACTACAGTATTGTTTCAAGATCATTTACATTCTGCTCAGAGCTGTAAGTGATCTTTTTGGCAGCTTTGTGCATTTACATTAACTGCTGGATTGTAATAATTTTCAAATGGATTGTCTGAAAGTAGAGGGGTTTTGGTACGTATTTATAGATGCATATTCCTGTCCATGGGTTTATTTTATGTCTTGTACATTTACCTAACTAATATGAACATGGCTCTAGGAAGAACTTTGTTAGATCAAAATGCAGAGTTTTTCACTGTCACCATTCTAGAGATGGACAATACTGCTTATTGAATTTCCTTTCATATTCTGGAAACCATTTGGATTTAGGAGGCTATTTAGGAGGTATTTTTTAGAGATTTTTCTTTAATGTTTGAGGAGGAAGGAAGGAAGCCTTAATGTTTACATTTATATTGTTTGTAATGTGTTTGTATTGTTGAAACACAGGAGAACTAAACTAATACTACCTTAATGTTTTTGACCGGACCTTGGAAGTCTGACTTAACTGCCTTGTAGATCTTATCCCTGTTATTCAGATAATGTTTGACAAATATATGGATATTTTATTGTACAAATGTGGTGTTTCCAATTTGTATTAATGTCCATCTAATGTGTGAAGGAGCTTTTAGTTGGCACACAGCATGATTTTCTGCTAGAAGGAACATTTCTTTTCTCTTCCATCCATACAACCATGAGTGGCAAAGAGATTTGTGAGTGCTGAGTTTTATGTGACATTTTTAGAGAACAGTTACCGAAGTGGACCCGTTTCTGCTTGTTTTTGGAAGAGCATTCCATTTAATGACAGTGCTTCAGTTTAAGCCACGTGTTCTAAGAACTGGCTTGTGCTCCCAGCACTGCAGGGGGAAAAGCTCAATATGCATGCTTGAGAACACACTGAAGAGCACACGTGGGGGAATTCCAGGACTGGTGAAAATTTAAGAAGAAGGTAGAAGGTATTTAACATAATTACATAGCTTCAGATTGCATAAACTTTGTACGGTTCAGATAAGTGCAAAATTACCTCACCAGGCTTGCCCCTTTTTTTTTTTTATTTAAATGATTTGAAAAGCTGGAGAGGGACTGGATTTCTTAAACTGAGAAAGTTCAGAAAACTGTGATAGGCAGGTGAGGTAAATAACCTTCTAATATGATAAAGACTGAAAAATATAAGATTAAATCCATGACAACACAAATATAATCTCATTTTTGAGTTACATAAGACAGTTTAAAGTGGGTCATTAGTGTTGGGGAAAAACATGTTTTAATTTTCTAGGCTTTTCTTTCTTTCCCCCTCCCCTTCCCACACTAGAGGGAATGCTTTCCTCTAGGGACAAAGATAGGATGAAGCTAAAAATATCACTTGTCTACTTTATTCTCCATCATGTTGCTTCAGTGGTAATCACTTGTTTGAGATTCACCTTCAGAGATTCTGCCTGACATATGGTGATGTGCATAATGAATATATGCAAACATACAGCAGTTTCAAATTCATTCTTTATTGCACTTAGGTTTTAAGTTCACAAATTGCTGTAATAATTAAAGAGATTTGGTAAGCATTAATCTATGCACTTATGGGAAATTTCACCTTAATTATTTATTAGTTGTGTGAGATGGAAAAAAAAACAGTTTAAGACCTGGCTTGAGAGTTGGGCTTCTCTTATTTCCTAATTTCAAATTATATACAAGCAGATAAAGTTTCTCTTTTTTGAAAGTACCACCACTTTCAGGGGAGAATAAGAAGTTGGTTGTTTGAGAAGTGTGACCTGTGTGGCTTAGTTAGGGATTTCGGCTGGTGCTCAGTTTGGGGTTTTGGGGGGTGTTGTTTTGTTTTGGGTTGTGGAGTTTTTTTGGACTAGGGTGGGGAAGGTTTTTTTGTTTGGGTTTTTTTCAGCTACAAAGAGATCTTGGATAGAAAGTGAATGACTTCTTCAGCAGCCCCTTAGAACTGAGACATACAAAGAGAAGTACACCTAGGTGTTCTCTAGACATCCAAGAATGTAAACATTAAAAACCTAGTTCTCTCACAAATTCTTTTTTTATACTGTGTTTTGGGTAACTGGGGAAAGGACCAAAATGTTCACTTTCCCATTCATAATGGGAACCACGTGATGGTGATGAGCAAGAACAACAACTGCTGCAAACCATGTTGAAGCTGTAGCTCTTCCTTTGGTGCTCCCGACTGTCAGAATTGTCATAATTGGTTGCCAGCAATGGCATTTGCGTCCACAAAATCCAGCTTGTAGCTTCTGATGGTTGAGATAATTTGCTTTGAATTCCCATTCAGCAGCTAAGTCCTATTAATCCAGCTTCTTGTTCATCCTGTGTTTAGATTCTTTATAGGAGTTGACAGTAAAATTTTTCAGTTCGTGCTGAAAATTACATGTTGGCAAATAAACAGGTAACCATTATAACACATCGAATCAGCATCTATTGAAGCTTTGTGCCGAGCCTTTGATCAAGTACTTGATAATAAGCCACGATGTCAGTCAGTGTGTTGAACCAGAAGAGGACAACAGGATGACTGTAGGAGAGATTTCTGCAATCTTGATGGAAGGGCCGGTCTATGCAGCCTGGACTATGCTAATCAAAATAGCAAGACCGGATTTGTAGCTGAAATAGCAGATTAATTATTGCCCTACTTACTTTGCAGTAATGTCTAGGGGACACTGAGGTTAATTCCATGGGCAGATGTGAGGGGGCAATGACTTCTGGTTGGAGAAGCAGAAGTCTGCTGGCACAGATGGATTCAGAATAGCTCGTCTTCCTCACTTAAGCCTGTCACTCTGAGAGATTTAAGCCATGCATACTGAATCACGTGTCCCATGTCATTTCCATTTGTCAAATCACAGAACCATTTTCCCTGTCACTCTCTCCACTATTTTGACTTCACTGCAATAGTTTCTCTTACCAAAAATGGCTGCATGAGTGCATGAGCACTTTTGTGTTTTCTAAATTATTCTTCATGATCAGAAAGAGACTAAAAATTTGCTCATACAATGTTGTAAAGCACCATTTTGAAGTAAAACCAAAAGAGAGAAAGCTTTGAATGAGTTACAAGCAATAATGGTTCCCTGATGTTGGTTGCGCTGTAGAATATTGGGGTGCATGGAGAAAGGGAAAAGAAGGGATGAAAGCACATCTTAATTTGAGTTTAGGAAGCTCAGGTCCTTCCACAGTCAATAGAGAGGATGAGGCTTTTGGAGCTGGTACTTTGAATCACTCCCTAAAAGGGGGAGAGGGGCTAAGCTAAAAATCTCTATGCTACCAAAAGATACAATTTCTCCTTTTCATTTTCACGAGCTCTGATCCGCACCTGACCCATCTGTTAGACAGCTTGGTTTGTGAAACAAGCAGAAAGCTAATACAAGAAAAAGGCTTCTTTTGTTTTCATGATGTGAATCAGCTCATCGAGGGATCTGTTGATTTGGCACATGTAGCACAAAGGGGGTGTGAGACTGAGTGCCTTGGAGCAGTAGGATGAGTAGGGTGAGATTAGGCTGTTCCTCAGCTGGGAGCTGTTGGCTCAGCTCAGCCTTCTGCTGTGCCTGGACCCTCTCCTGTGGGTCCAGAGGCCTCCAAGGGCCCCACATGTCTTCACTGACTACAGAGTGACAAAATGACCCACAGCTTCCCCTTCTGCTCTGGTGGCAACAGTGGCTGCTGTTGTCATCTTTGAATGTTAACTTTTCCTTCCTCTTCTTTCATCCTGTGTAATCTTGTTGGGGTTTTTTTTGTTGGTTTTTTTTTGGTTTTTTTTTTTTTTTTTTTTTTTTTTTTTTTTTTTTTTTTTTTTTTTTTTTTTTAAATTTGAAATCAGGAAATGTAGTAGTCTTAGTAAATCTTTATACCTTGTCAGGTATATCATCAGTGAATAAATGATGGGAGGGTTTCTGTGACAAATAAAGCTGACTTTACCTGCTCGACTGTAAGTAAGGTATATCCAGAATTTCTGCTTTATGGCTATGCTCAAGAACAACACACTTAAAATATGCTGCTGGATGAGAGTGTCCTGCCACACCTGTAGCCATGTCAGAGTTCAGTGCCAAGCCTAATGAAGCTCTCTTTCACTTCTTTCACATCTGGGTTCTTTGCCTTTTGGCAAGCAGTCAAAACCTGATTTAGCCCTTTGCAGGCATTAAGCCCCGCACTTAAGACATCGTAGCTCAAAAGACTGTCCAGTGTATGGTGTGAAATTAATCAAAAGGAAACAAAATTAATGACCTGCTGTGGTGCCATCCATCACGATATCACTCAGCAGGTGTGAAATTAACTTGCCTTGACTGTGGATTAAATTGAACGGCGTGACATGAACCTACGGGAACTCTTTCCGTTAGTACTGGGGAGCAAGTGTTTTTAAAGATTCCAGCTTAATGAACTGCTTACGCCATGCACTGCATAGTCTTATGATCATTTAACAGCATGAGTTTAGATTATGCTCCCTAAGAAGATCAAGTATTACTGTATCAGTAAAAATTGTTAAAGGCAGGCCACAGAAATGTGGTTTTAATTTCTGTAATTACTGTGCTCCAGATGGTGGATGTATACTTTTCTCCAGCATAAGTACTTCAGCTGAAATATATGCAGTTGTGATCTTTATTTACAATTTATCAGATTTTAACCTAGGTGATAGCAATTCCTTTGTTATGGCCTGTTATGACAACCTTCAAAGAAGTATGTAGACAACACCTCACTATTGTTTGTTATGGTTACAGAAAAGCCTTTCTTCTTGAGTTTGTTTGGCTATTTTTTTCTCCCAGATCTTAGTTACAGTGATAGCAAAACTACCCACTAATATTCACTACCCACTAATTTTGTTTTGGAATAAGTTGTCTAATATTAGAATATGTACTTATAACATTTGGTAAATCCTAGTTAATTTAAGAGCAATACCACAGAGATGCAAAATACATTACAGGTTACTAACAGCTTGAGAGAAATGAGGAAAATGAAGGAAATGTGTTTCCCAATTCGAATCTAAAGATACTCTGCCAACTATTTTCTTCTGTCTAGTCCTATTTGCTTATGTATGTGCACTTTTTCCTCCATAGTTGCTCTGATAATTGTTTTTCAAAGGAGCTATTATCATTGTTGTGGAAGCTCCCTGACTTCTGAGTTCTTAGTGGATTTTTGCTGAGTATGCCCAGAACATCGTCCTCTAAAATGTTCAGAGTCATCTCAGCCCTTTGGAGAATGCCTGGTGTTTTTGCCCTTGGCAGAAAATAAGTAATGTATGGGTTTGCTGGGGTTTGTTGGGTTTTTTTTGGGTTTTTTTTTTTCCTTTTTGTCTGCCCACCCTCCCCCTTAAATTCTGAATACACATTTCCAAGACTTAAGGAATTTGTATGTTTGTGATCAGGAGGAGGACTTAGTTATGACTTGCATGGCAGCTTTCTTTGAAATAGGACTGGCGTGCAGCCATTAATACATTTTCAGGATAAGGTGTCCAGAGTATATTGGCACATACTTGATAAGCTGGTCTTTATAAGTTGATTCATTTGACCTCTTATTAAGGGCTGTCTGTGCTTTGTATAAGCAGTACTGTTTTGTTTAAATATTATTGATAAGAAAGGTGTTAGGCTGGTGAGAGTTAATTAATTCTTAACAGTTGTTGAAACAAAATACTGTGGATTTTGTGTCAGGAGATAATTCTGACATTAGCATTAGTAAAATGGCTTTGATTCATAACAAACATGGTGTAACTACAGAGAAATGTTAGGGTTGTTCTAGTTCCAGTACTGTGTCACTGGCAGTACTTGCTTCAAGGATAAGTAGTAGCTGTAGGATGTTCCGGAACTGAAGAGCTCTGTAGTCCTCATTTGGGTAGAGCTAAGATATTTCAGAAGTTTCTTCTTTCCTTGAAAAGAAACATCAGTCTTGGTACTCATTTCAAAATGAGGAGGTAAGCAATTCTTTGTAACATTATAAACATTAACAAAGTCCATCAAGCTTTTAACAGAGAACAAGCTTAGGTGATTACTATGTCAGTCATATTTCAGCTGGGGCTTTGAACTGCTTTCTTTCCTGCATTAGTAAATTATTATTTTGATATGAGTGTAAAGAAACTCTTAAGGCTTAGATTGTAACACAATGCTCTTTCAACCTTCTTTATATTGAAGTCAGCCCAGGGATACTGTATTCAGACCCAGGGATACTGTGTTCAATTGTCTGCCTGCTGTTTGGGTTTTACATTACTGGGTTTATTTAATTCTACTCCTCCCTGCCTCTTGTTGATGGCTTTTATAGTTGCTTAAGCTTTTTAAATTAATTTGTAGCTCCAGGGGAGATGGAGAGAGAAGAGGAAAAGAGATAAGTTTACCTTCTTTTGTGGAAGTTCTAGTTTTTGAAGACAAGTGACAAGCCAAGCAGGAGTGCTCTCTGACAGCTGTGGCAGCAAGAAAATTTGACTGTCCTGGCAAACCTTTCCATCAGCCCGCTTTGGCAGAAAAAAGGCCTTTCACGCCTGTTTTTCATGACAGGCTGTGTAAGTTGGGTCGCACAGCTCTTCCTCTGGGCCTTGCACTCAAACTGAGTTTGTGTTGGCTGGTTTTGCTTTTGCTTTATCCTCTCATAGCTGTAATATCCTATCACAAGAGAGCATGAAGTTAAGGTTTCTTCACTGCAGGGTTTGATTGTTTTTTATGCATCACTGCTAGATTGTGGTATGAAGAGAACTCAGATTTCTCTACTTTGCCTGTGGCAAGAATATGCAAACTTGGTTTGTCAGAGTTAAGCAGTGTGATGTTACATGCCTGTGAGTATGGGTTCCTGAGAAAGTATTTGGATTTGGCTGAAAATGACTGAGAACTGCAGCTAAAATTAGCAGAGATGGTCCACTGCAAGTAAACTGATCCAAGGGAGAAAAAACCAGAACAAAGTCGAACAAACCCCCTGCTTGTTCAATGCCATTTGCACAACTGATACTGTGATAGAAATGTCTGCTGGTTGCACTGCAGAGCACTGTTCATGTGCCAGGTTATGCTGACAGTGTTTTACTTTCTGATGGGCTCAGAGCACATGAGGAAGTGGAGATTTTGTCTACAAGCAAAGATGAGGCAGCAGCCACTGGTCAAATCACTGAGCAGGATTTGGTTGTTGGGGTTGTTTTAGTGGTTTTTGGGTGGGGGGTTTTTTGGGTGGTTCTGTGTGAGGAATGAAAGCTTTGTTAGGCTTTTCTCATAACATTTTCCATATTTCCTCAAACTGCAGTCCATAAATGCCCCTTCCCAGAGGAATTGTCGGTCTGTAGACTTGTGATTGTTATTGTAACTCAGCCAGGGATAGACAGAAACTTGTTATATAAGAAGTCAAAAATGATGATATTTAATAAGAGGTTTATTCTGCATAGCAAGAATTTAAACTATTGTTTAATTAGCAGGCAAACCACTTACTTTGCCCTTTAGTTTGTTATGTGTTATGTAGGTTTATGACACTGATTCATATAGCTTATTACAGCTCAAATGTCACCATAAAATTAGTCAAAATAAGAGTGTTAAAAGTGCCTGGCTGCCATTAATTACCCAGTTGGTTTGGCTTTGGTGACAAGTTTGTAGATAAGGTGTGAGTTTTAGAGTTGAAGATGTCATAGGACTTGAGTACCTCACTGCTTCTCACTATGGAAAGAGACAGCCTCTATCTAAAAGTTGTAGCTGAAACTTATTTTCTGGTCATACCTAGTCCTTGCCTCTCCTTGTCAGCAGTGTCAGTCAGTGAACTGCACCAAGGTTAAAAGCCATTCAAAATTGTGATAATTGTCAGTAAGTCAGTGATTTCACTTCTGGGAACACAGTACCAGTGGGATGCTTTCACTGGATATTTGTGGTTTTGCCTTAATGTCAGTCAGTCAGGATGTGGAGCTTAACAATGTCAGCTGAAGTGGCCACTTCTTTAATAGTGCAGCTAATGACTTCCAGATGCAAATTATTGTAATATGCTCAAATACTTTACGTGGATCCTGGGGTCTGCACCTTAGAAGACTGTTGTCATTGTGAAAAGGAAACCATGCTGTAGGAGAGAAAGTGATTTTATTGTGTGGATTTACATCAATAAACTTCAACAATTGTCAGATATTACATACTGTTTATTATTTTCTACATATAGAAAATAAGATATGGGAATGTACAGGTAAAGTAGTCCATTGCAGTGACAGAAGAACTGTCACCTGATCCAAGATCATTCTAAGGAAACTAAAGCATCCTGTCAGATAGCTTTTGTTTGTTTGCTTGATGGGGGTGCATTTAGAGATGTATGTTTTAAGTGACTGAAGATAAACTTTTTAATATGTGTCTTTTAAAACTGTCACATTAAACTAGAATGTCACTTTTAGTTAGTCCCTGTTTGGAGGCTGATCTCTGTTTTTAATAATTTATGTGGAAATTGTGTGAAAGATTTAAAATGTGACAGCTCTGAAATAAGAAGATTGATGCTACTCTAGTATGATCTGATTTGGATTCTGACCTAATTTCTTTTAGTTAGTGATTGGTACAGGACTTGTGACTTTTGGAGATTACTGACTGATATTTTTAGGTTACCAGCTAATCCTGTTTAGGAATAGGATTTTTATCTGAAAACTGACAGGTGTTTAAATTCTTCCTGTTTTACTTTAGAATGACAACCAGAAATTGTACAGGAAAAGCAATGGATTGCTTGCTTATTTCACACTGTCTTGTGCTGTGGCTTTCTGTTGCATGCTGATTTTCTGTGTGCACGAGTTTAAAAAAATGCTATTTTTCTTTAATAATTTAAACAAAAGTAAAATCTTCCATTGAAGCTGTTAGTTTTGCACATGCTCTAAAAGAGTTACGGGAAAGCACTGTGTACACATTGCCCCAAAAACCTTCTCAGCCTTTCAGTCTGGATTTTTCTTATGTGTCCCTGTAGCTGTTTGCAGAGCAGCCAGACTATAGATAAACTAACAAATGCAAATTCACACTTCCTTTTGCTTATTCAACAACTGTGTTCCATAGATAAACACTCTCTTCCAGATGTTTTCTCCTTGTTAGCAGTACCTTTCATGTGCTTGTAAGATATTGCAGAGAGAACCTTGTTCTTCAGTTCCACACTTAGTGAGGGGTTGCCATCTGCTGCGTGTGTCCGTTTGGAAGGTAAGCATTTTGTCACCTGTTCCTGCAGATTGAGACCATCATGCTTTACCAGCCTTATTTATGAGGTCACCTTTGTGAATTTTTATTCAACTTTGTGAAAAGTGTAAGGAAGCAGAAAAATAAAGGTCATTGTAGCTTGAATGTTGGAATGTTATGTGGAGAATTTTAGCTCCTGCAGCTGTTTTGTTTCCTTTTTCTATGCCCTTTATGATGGGAAAGGAAGCTACACTGAGGTAGAGAAATGAGAATTTGTGCTAAAAGTGTGAAGCGTATGAGTAATACCATGTTGTATTGACAATATTGCTTAAACTGTGTGGGTTTTGTTGCTGGCTTAGCATGCTAATATTAATAGGCTTTGCCCATTTCTCTGAAAGGACGCGTATTGGACTGAGCTTGATGTAAGCTTCTGTGGGTCCCCCTGCCCCAAGTTTTACTGCCTTCAAAGAGCTCTTGCAATGCACATTCTGTGCACTGAAACCTCTTCTATTCCCATTGTGCAGACAATTCCCCTAATGGCTTGGTGAGGTCTTCATCTCACTGGAAAGAGGGCTGAAGTGAAAGGGAGGGGAGTAGGAGGATGTCACATTCACATGGGGAGATGTCGTGCCTGATGTGACATCCCTGCATCCTAGAACCCAGTTACAGTCATGCTCCTGTCTTCTGAAGGCAGAAAAGGTGCAGCTCTGGTGGCACTGTTAGCAGTGAAAGACAGCAACCAGGTCCCAGGAGCTCTCCCACACAAATCAAGACAAATTTTGCAGTGCTTTTTTCCCTGTGTTGCCTTCCACAGCAACTCTTGGGAGTTACTGAGGGTGCGTTTAGAGAAGAAACCGATTCCGCTGCTCTTCTCAAACAGCTGTTGGGGTAGAGGGAGCATTGTCTCTCACTGAGGCTTTATATGCCTCTTTTGTCCCTTCAGAACTGCCTTAACAACTGTCCATGTCTACTTCCTTTTCTTCCTTTTCCCTCCTATTTCCTCTTCAGTTCCTGGATATCATTTGTGGGTTTGGTTTTTTTTTTACTCCCACAATATAGAAATAAATAATATCAAATATCTGCAGAACTTGATTGACTTGTGTTTTTTAAATCTGGAAAACCTGAAATTGTAGAGATTTGGTAAACTTAATCATTTAAGTAAGTTTACCAAAATCATTTTAATCATTTTGTCCAATTTGTATGCAGCTGATCTGAATATTGTATAAATCACACAGAGCTTCAGCTTTCTACTATTTAGTTACCTGGCAGCAGTCACATGGAAGAGACAATACTGCCTAGATACTCAAGTTGTTTGGATAATTAATTTATTATATTTTTAATCACAAAACTCAGATTTTATGGTGTCAAAAGGAGCATGTTTGTCAAGTTTTACTCACTTTCAGTGAATTCCTGAAGAGTGCATATACATGGATACTTGGTAAACAGGCATTTTAAAGCAGAACTTTAAAGTCTTACTCATAAGGCAACTCAGGAAAACCCGAATCCTTTTCTGAGGATGAAGGTACCTGGAGGAAGGTACTACTGAAAAGAGTCTGTGGGAAGATCTTTAGAAAGGGACCTGAAATTAGGTGTACTCTATTCTGGTGTTGCCTTAACTTAAATATGAGAATTGACCAAGCTTGTCTTTAATCATTTAAGCATTTTCAAAAGACTTGTATCATTTACTCAGATAAAGGCAGCCAAGGTTTGTGGCCAAAATTTAAAAACCTTTACTCGCATGATAGAAATTGTGTTGATGAAGGAATGCTTGTTGCTTGGAGGAAAAAAGAAAAAAGGTTTTGCAAGATTTTAATGGTTTTTTTCTAGTAAATGGTTGCAAGAATTGTCGTATTGGCTCCAAAATTCTTTATCTGTATGGGCTGTTTGTAAAAGCCAACTGTGCATAAATCAAGTAAGATGCTTGGAATAGATATTTGAAGCATGAAACTTATTAATTTATTCTTTGAAGTTTTAGTAAGCCTTTAAAAGCCTGTACAATGTGCCAGCTTGGTACCTCGGACTGTGTCTCCAATGTTTATGTTCTTATTTGGTTGACTTTTACTGCTGTTGTTACTGACTCTGAGTTTGGTTACATGTAGACTAATGTTGATGCTCTTCTTTGGTATTTACAGCTGTGTTGAAAATATTTCACTTACAGCAGATCAAGGTGGGCAAATGTAGGCTTATGGCAGTAACAGTACAATTCTTCAAGTGTGAGAAGCATTAAAATACCTTGTTTTATTTAAAACACCTTCACAGTTAACAACACAGTTGAAACTGTAAATTGTCCTTAACTCTTGAGTCATTCATTTTATGCTTAGCATTTTATGTTATTCTGTATTTCAAGTACCATATCTGTGTGAAGAATAGTATTTAGTTTTTCACAGGTGGATGCCATGCTAACAGGAATATTGACTGAATTGCTTCCACAACGTTTATGGATACTTCTTGAATTCCCATGTAAATGTGCACCACTTTGGGTGGTGTGTCTGGTTTGAAGTGTTCAGGTTTGAGTGGTTTTCAACTCTGTCAAAATAAGTTGCCTTACCTACTTAACTTTTGACTGGAGAAGCTATGCCTGTTGAGGGACTGGAGCACTTGGTACGGGAGGAGAGGCTCAGAGAGCTGGGACTGTCCAGCCCGGAGAAGAGAAGTTTCAGGGAGATCTTATTAATTTTTATAAACATCACATTGGAGGGTGTAAAGAAAACAGGGACAGACTCCTCTTGATGGTGTGCCATGAAAAGACAAGCTGCTTTAAGGTACTATTTAAAGATAAATTTGCTCTGTGTGTTTCCTGTGTATTCCAGATACATGTCTGTGTCAGTGAGTACTATCACAAACCTCGTAGTATTTATTTGAATTACTTGAACTGTGTGATGGACTTAATTAAAAAATTATTAATCCCTTGCAAACCAAATAAAAACTTCACAGCAGTGGAGAAAAATATGATCTAAAAAGAAAACCAGAATACAGCTAAAAGGCCTTCTTATATTTTACTAGTAAATATCAAAGTAGAAGTATTGAATGTGTGCTGGGTGAGATTTATGTGAGGGTGGCTCAGTGTGTCAGTAGACTAAGGCAATTAAATACTTAGGAGGGGCAAGGGGAGGTCAACTGCCGTTTTAAAAGCTGGATATGAAATCCTACACTGTCAAAAGTACTCTTGCATTTATGCAAACTACCACTTAACAGGTGTTGGAAAACTTTTAAGGACACTTTTTGTGTTGAGAAACACCATGTCCATGTTCAGCCAAATGAATGATTTTTGAAGAAGTTGAAAGTAGGTTTTGGGGGTTTTCTCCCCATCTTATTTTTCAAAAACAGATTGAAAGAATTGCTCAGTCACTTTGCAAGGCTGTAACAATGGGTCATTGCCAGGCACTGCAGCAGGGGTTAAGGATGATGGAGAGATCATTGCTGAAGAGAGGCACAGTGCTGAAAACAGAAATGTAAAGAGAGAAATGCTGATTTTGGTTTGAACTTTTTCTTTTACTCCTTCAAAGGAGTACATTGTTAATGATCCTCTTTAAAAAGGGAATTCAGTGCACTCAGTGGGTTCTTCTCAAGTGTTGTCACTGAAACCACTCAGTGTATTATGTTTTATTTTCCTAAATGAAACTGTCTGCTACTTTCACTACTTAACAAAAAAAGAAAAAGAAAAAAGAAACAAAAAATGCACGAGTGGAGGTGATTTTATAGTAGTTTTCATTTTCTCAGTACTGTAAATGAATGCACTTTCATTTTGAGTAACATCATTAAGAAGGATTTCTGAGTGATGGAAATTATGCCCTTTTAAAGTGCCATGAGCCATGATAATTTATTTTTTTTTTGTAACTGACGAGTTCACCTCTCAACCATGTCCCTTAGAGCCATATCCATGACTCATTTCCATCCCTGAGGAATGGTGGCTCCCCCACTTCCCTGGGCAGCCTGTGCCAACGCTTGCCAACCCTGTCAGTGATAACCCATTCACCTGCTTCTACTGTTAACTAAATCTACTTCAGTTTGCAAAGGATAAAAGGATTTCCAAGGTTTTTCTTCTCATCTTTTTCTCCTTACCTTGACTGCAACCTGTGCTAGGTCCCTGTGGGCTGTCACTGTGCCATCAGCTGTGTGATGCTGATGAGTTTTGAGGAAGCTCAGCAGCATTCCCTGCCTGCTGCAGCCTCTGCAGGGTCCTTATCAGGCTTGTCCTGTGTTCAGGAAGGCCACGTTTCTTAGCAATGTGAACTCCAGAAACAATAATAAATTCCCTTGCAGGGGACCCAGCATTTTGGTGCAGAAGTCCTGGCTGTGATATCTGTATTTATTGAATTTATTAAGATTCTGCAGGACCTGAGGAAGTTATAACACTCTTAGGTCTTCAGGTTTGAGTGACTGACCCAGACAAACTTTTCCTGAACTAACTGGAGACAGAAATGTGCAGTGTTCCTAAACTCTGCTGTCCCATCTGCCCGTGGGTTAAATGAGTCCTGTCCTGCAAGGTCAGTCTGTCCTGCCTATGAGCCACATTTTTATTCCATCTGTTAATATGAATGTTCTGAAGATGATGCCAAGAAAGAGTTTACTAAATATATACACTTTTTATGGGAATAGATAGTCCTTGAACTGATCAAGTTTTTTTCTGAATACCACAATTAAACACACTTTGACCACTCTCTCAAAAGTCAAGTGCTGCAAAATGACTTCACATGTATATATATATTTCCTTTCTCTTCAGATTCTTCTTCATTCATGATGTTAGTCTATTTTTCTATATAATATTCTGTATATTGTTTTTTTAATATATAGTATCTATTATGAAGGTATTTATATTCATAACATATAAAAATATAAAATGCATTACTATAAAAATATCTTAAATTCAGGCACTAAACTGATACAATATAAGAAGCAGAGCTGTAAACTTTGATTTCTTGTTATGAGGAAAATTGGGAATACATAAAGCTTAAAATGTGGGTCTCAATTTTTTCCATGTTTAAGCAAATCACAAAGAGTAGCTGAAAAGATAACTTTCTGTAACAGTTCTAAATCTCAAAATTTTCTTATTCACATGAATTCTTGTTACAGCTGTGATTTATATTTTCAATGTAGCAAGTAAAATATGCCAAATCCTAAAGATTTTTTTTTTATTCCCCTCCCTCTTTAACACATTACGAAGGATGCGGGGAGGGAGAAAAAAGAAATAAGCTGGTGCTGAAAATTTCCAACCTCACTCCTACTCTTTTATAAATTGCTGTTAGTATTCCTGTCTCCATGTGTGAGCCCGAGGTCTAAGCTTGAGGTTTAAACTATAAACAGAGATGAGATAATTTTGTACAGGAATAAATGTGCACAGATGGAGATAATCAGAAGTGACTTAAATGTGTGGGCTTTTCTGGAGGTGCCAAAAGCCCACCGCACCATGCTGACGTTGATGGGGACTACAGGTGTGAATTACGCTCAGCCATACCCCCAGTGTGCTCTGTAGAAGGTGTTCAGACACCTACAGGAGTACTCAGGAGTGTCTCATTAAGTGCTGTGGGAGTTGGGGGTTTGGGCGTGTTCATAAATCTCTTAGACGCCTCTTTGCATATTTATTGAGATTTCTTTAAAATTCTTGCTGTGCTGTTGACAGTTGCCATAATTACAGTGGCTTCTTTTTTTCTTTTTTTTTTTTCTTTTAGAGCTTGCCTTATAGTTCTCAGTTAATTAAAAGAAATCCTAATGTTGTGGGCTCAAGGGTAGAAGCAACAAAAACTTTCAAGGACAGTGCTTTGCATAACATGAAGGATTTCTCTAGGATTCTTTAACCTGTTGGATACATTAAAATTCAGGAAGAGAACCTTTTGTGCTTTAAAAGTCTTAATGATAAATGCGGAAAGAAGGCTTTTTAAAATAAAAACAACACTTCTGTAGATACACCTCTGAGACATCTATTCTTTGAAATTTAGAAGGAAAAATATTTTAGAAACTGTTAACAAATTCTGAGCATTTTTTTATTGACAGTCATCTGGCATGACTGACAAAAACCCCCTTATTTTTCTTTGTGTTATTTCCATTTAAGGCACACTTCTGTAGTAAAGGAAATTGTTGGTATTGGCAGAGATTCAGAATATTTTCTCACTCCTTAATAGTCATAGTGATTAAATGTGGATAGTAACAGAGTTTTTTTATTTAAGAAAAAAAACAGTAAAATAGTATTATTTTAGCAATGACATACTCTTGCATGTAACTCCTATATTGTAGAATAAGCCTCTATTAAGCTAATAAATCAAACTTCATGTTCTTAAAGTAATTCTCGTCTCCATTCCCAGTCTTCCCTAGCCACAGTATCAGCCTCTCTTTCCAAATCCTGAATGTGAGAATATTAAAAAAAGAAGAAAAAAAGGCAAAAAAACCCTAAGCGTGAGTCTTGCAGAGTTTTGACATACTTTCTGTGAATATGGCCATTTTCATCCTGTCATGTAGCATAAATGTTTTAACAGGCAAACACACCTCCCCCCTTTCTAATCTCAATTTAGTGTATAAGGATTTTTCTCTGGCCTTGCTGTGCTGAGAGCTCTCTGAAGTTCTGTATTTTCCTGTCTGACCGTGTTCCCCTTGACCATCCTTTGCTCCCCTCCTGTTCCCCCACTGAAACGTCATCATCTTGTCTTTACATCCCTGTCCCCATCCTCCTCCCCCAGCAGGGTTTGCTTCCCACCTCCCCCAGGGCCACGTGCTGCCCACGGAAGGTTTGCCTCTAGACAGACTCCGTGAAAAGCAGCTTTTTGCTTTCTGCCTTGTTCCTCCCTAACACGGTTGAGAAACCTCCCTTTAATCTCAGCAAAGCCTCGCCGTTCTCAGATCTCTGCTGAAAACTCTGCTTTGCTGGGATGACCACAGGACAAAAAGGAAATGAGAGTCTTGCTCTTGTTGGCAGTACTTCCTGAGCTTTGTTTCCTTGTGCGTCCAGTCCATCCACTCATTCTTCTCTCTTTTTGCACGGCTTGGTTGCCGAGCACAAGACAGATATCAGAGAGACCAAGGTCTCCTAATCTCTGTGTGGGATTTCCTGCAGTGCAAACACCAGTCTGGAGAGGTAGGTCTGCCTTTAAAGATCCTTTCTGTGTGACAGGAGGTGTTCGCTGTGTACCCCAGTGAAATCCAACACCTGGCTAGGAGGGGGCTGTGGTAATTTTTCTTTCTTTTTTAAATTTCTTTTGTTGTTCAATGGCCTATGCTGTACTGTCCAGTTCAATGCATTTAGGTACCTAGAATCTGACTTTCCAGACAGAAGAATACACATAAGGGTTGCAACTTGACTAGTGAAAAACATGGCCAGAATTGTGGGGCTTTTGTAATCCATATAAATTGCATTTATATGTTTATATTATTTTGCATATATGTATTACTTGAGCTGCGGTGTGTCCTTGTAATTTCATTTTACATATTGACTTAAAACCTCTTGACAATTTAGCCTTTAACAATACTGCTGGGCAAGCTAGTTTTCCCTTCCTGCTTTAATTGTCAGCTTAGGTCAAGTGGAGATGAATGTATTGTCTGTGCCACTGGAATTTGTAATCAGCCTTATCGTCTTACAAAATTTATTAATTTTATTTTCTTTTAATTCTGGTTTTGTTGTAAATGGTACATAAGATAATGTGTTTTGTTGAAAACTAGGGGTTGCTACTTTTCTTCCTTGTCTCAATTCATTTTTTTTGGGGCTCAGTTTTGTTTTACTCTGTTTTAGCTGGTCCCATTTATTTGCTTTTCTTGAAAAATTGCACAACAGGTATTTAATTTAATATTCTTTCCAAACCTGAGCTTCTGAAACTTTCTTGTCATATTGCAATAAAAAAAAACTTCAGCGAAGGAGGAAGAATAGAAAATGTTAGTGAATATATTTTTATTTAAAATCAATTTAATTCAGTGGATGACTATTTTTTTGTGGTTATGCAACACTAAGTTTAAAAATGAATTCTTGTCAAGGTTCTTGAATAAAAATTGTGGGATGTCTTGGCGCCTTTCTCTTTTTGAAAGGGGAAAACTCTCTGCTCTTGTTTTTCAAAAACTACTTCCTTGGAATTGGTTGTAGTGTGGGGAGGTTTTTTGCTAGTGGTTTTGCTGACATTTCTCTGAGTCTTGCTTGCTTGCATTTTTAATCTTCCTGATGTTTATTTGCTTGCAGTGTTTGCAATGTCACTTCAGTTTTGCTTATAAAACTTCTTAGGCATTTATCTTTCATCCATTGCTAATGTTAGATCTGGGTTATTTGTGGTTCCTGCTTTGTCCTTCAAACTCCTTTCTTCTCCCTATCTTTTAAAGAGATTGAAATGTTGACTTTAATGAGGGAAATGCCCATCTATGAGTTTTCTTCATTATCGTGCAGTCTGAAAGATGGTTTTCTTCTGTATTTTTGTAAAGCAGATTTTGCAAGAAGTCCTGTATGGGCTTTTTTCTTTAATCTATATATTCACAAATACAATATATGTTGTGTATGTTTGTCAAAAATACTTTCATTGATATTTTTTGCCCCACTAAATTTATTATTCTAGAGTGATAAAAGTGTTCCTATTTGACTGTTGAGAGTTGGCTCAGAAATGGCTGACCTTCAGGGAAGAATGAGATTTTTTTTTCTAATTAAGTTTTGCCTCTAGTGCATAGTAAAAACTAAATAATGAGAATTGCTGCTTCTATAAAACTATACCAAGTACCAAGTATTTGGTAGGTTATTCTTTAGCTGGATTTGGAGTTTGAAGTTCTGATGACATATAAGCAAAGGGGAAGAGGAAAAAGATAAGAGATTTAAATAATACTTGATAAAGAAATTTGAAAAACCTGATATGCAGCAAAATCATTCTGTTCTCCAGCAGTGTGTGCTTCTTGGTGTGTGCTTATATAAAAATGCAAAAAGGGTGTTATGCAAGGGAGTGTTTCTTTGCTTGACACTCACTACGCAGCCACCTGTTAAAGCATGGATGATTCCTAGTGCAAGATCTGAAGCATGGCTGCTGGTGATGAAGCATGTTTACCAACCTTCAGGAGGCATATTCTGTTGTTAGCAAAGTACAATTTGAAAGCCTGATCAAGCGAATGCATACAAATTTTGGAGGGAGTGCATGGGCTGGGAGGTGGTGCTGTGCTAGTAACAGACACTGAGCTGCCAGCTGACTCCTGTAAAAAACTGCTTAAACACAACTCTGCACCTCTTCTGGATATCTTCAGACTTCATAGTATCCAAAAAAGCCTCATGGCACTCTTGTGCAATATTTAATGTGACAATACTTGACTAATGTTGTAACCTCAATGTCAATAAATGTAATTAATTATGCATTGTCAGAGCATTGAGAGGAATTTATTCTCAAAATAAATGTGCAGGAACTAATGGAAGTTGCCGGGGTCTATAAAGGATGGTTAGTTGTGTCTCTTCTGTCACACCTGTGGTTAGCTGTGTGGATGTATGGTGTTTCTGAGTATCTCTCCTATGTGACTGTGCGTGAAATATGTTAAAGAGGGTGGCTGGTTTGGAACATTTGAAAATGTTACTCTGAATTGTCACTGACCACATGGGAAAATGTTCACCAGTTTATTTAAGTAATTAATGGGACCCTAGACCTTGGACTTCTTGAGCTGTAAATGCTTAATATGTCATTTATACCAAATGTTTTCATCATCGTGCATGTAGATCTTGAACATGTTCTTGCAGGGTCTGTGGTTTTGTTTCCTGTTACCGTCTGTCTCCAGAATCCTCTTACTGCCTATGAAGCAACATTAGCATAGACCCGTAATGTCTTATGCAAAGATAATGTTACATTTTGTCCCTGAGGACTACTGAAAGCTGTAGAAGTTATTATACTCATGAATGTATATACATGTAGTGGAACAAACCCTATTTACTAAGGACTGGATCCTTCTGGTTTGAATCGATGCAAGTGCTTGAAAGATAAATTGCATAGAGAGCTGACCCTATGAGAAGTTAATTTTTTGGTGAAGTTGATGTATTGATAAGACTAATGGTAATGTTGAAGAATAGTAGTTCTGAATGACTTTTCCATTATCTTAAATAATTTATTTAAGGAAGGTGTTGAAATAGGAAGTTCTATTCACTGTTTGTGACTCTCACAAACTAAAAGCTCCACCTGTTTCTCACTCAAGATGAAAGTTTTAGCAGCTGAAGTGTTTCAGGAAGTAGCGACAACTTTTGACAAGCAAACTGTTTCTTCTGTCAATAGTTAAAGCCCCATGGAAACTTATAAGTTATGCTTTGCCACTTGCACTTGTAGTCGCCTTTGTGTCTGTTGGCAAATCACTCACAATGTTGATTTAGCATTATTTCATGTTCTGTGTTTTCTTGGTCTTGCCTGACCCGGTATATTCAGCCATTCAGTCTGTGTAGCCCTTGTCTGTCAGGCTGCTCTTTTTAGTACCTTTTCATCTGCTTAACATTCATTTTCTTTACTCTCTCTTAGACTTGAATTTAAATGTTTTCTTACCTCATCTCATTCAGGGCTTTTTTTTTTCTTCCCCCTTCCTCACCTTTCAGTTTCTTTACCAGCTTAATGTTTCTTACAAAAACCAGCTTTGTGTTTCTTACAGTGATTTCCCCACTTGTCAGATTTTCAAGTTTACCTATGATTTTCTCTACAACTTTCTTCTCCTATCTGCTATTCTGAAATTTTATCTGTTACTGCATCAGTGAGATGCTGATGACATTTACAAGTTCTTGTTCATAATTGAAAGGAAGACCTGATGGTTTTCCTATTGATGGTAATTATTTATCTGTAATCTGTTGCACCTAGAATGTGTGAATACAAAATTTCTGCCTCTTTGATTTCATTCTACTCTAATTTCCCAAAGAAACAAGGCTCTTTCAGTTATCCAGTTTTGTCCTTCATACTTCCAATTCCCATTGGAATTTCAGTCAAACTGGTGGTGAAATTTCTACAAGCTTTCTGTGAATTAGTATCTGGCTGAGGAAGCCTCTGCTTCTACTGTAAGAGAAGATAGGGAATCAGAAAAGTTGGTGGAAAAAAGTAAAATGCAGAACACTGAATTGGTGTTCATCTTTGCAGTATTTGCATTTTGTTGCAGTGGTTAGGGGGCTGTAAAATGGAGCAGAGCTGTGGTGTGGGCAGCCTTAGCAGGTTACAGAGCTGCAGGAGCTCAGGAAACCCTTTTTGATAAAGCTACAGCTCAGTCAGGCATGAGCCAAACTATTTTCAAGCGTGTTCAGTCTTAGTGAACCTGCATTTGTGTGCTGATCTAGAACCAAAATGTATGTAAAGGAAGCGATAGGGGGTTTGTATATCTTCTCGGCCATTAACATTATAAATTGCAATTTGTTACTTGAGAGAAGAACTACAGGCAACTGATTTATGAGTTTACTTCCTTGGCAATTTCCTTGATGCATATCTATGATATGAATTAGTTTGGTAGCTCAGAGGAGTTTAACGTGTTCTCAAACATAAGTTTGCATGAGACATGCTTTTGGAAATGAATTGATAACACTTTGATATGTATAAATGTAATGGAGTACTCTTGGAGAGCACAAACTGAATTGCTCTGTAATGAAAATATTCCAGGAATGGAAGTGATGTCCTCGAACTGTTGGTATTTAGTCTTTAAAACCAGAATAGATACAGTCCACAGCACTGTCATCCCAGTACTGACACCCACACCTCTGAGCTGAAATGCTTTTGGTGTGAATGTCACGTCCTCAAAACCTGTTGGGTTCTTTTGCAGATGTGCTCCTGTTCTGCTGTGGTATTTGCTCACATAAATAGAGATTTCAAGAGCTAAGGTGTGATTCTGTCTATTAAAGACAGACATCAGGCTTTATTTTCTGCTTTACTTAAGGAAAACTTTCTTATTTAACGAGAACCTTGGAGAAGGAAGATGAAACTCATGACTGCTCAGGCATTCAATATTGTAAATAATTAAATTTTCCAAGATGTTAATGTACATTTACTTTGAAACTGCATTGCAGGGGGAATAAAGGTTTGCTTTCAGCACTGAAAATGAAGCTACTTTTGCTACCAAACCTTGAATGGGAGTATTGATAATAGCTTCAACAAAGCATGCTTTGGAAGGGAGGCCTTTCTAGTAATTAGGATTATTTATAAAAAGCACTGAGGCATTAAAGAAAGTTCATTACCCAAGCCATTACTGCACTGTGGACCAGAACTAGAAGATGAAATAGCTTTTTCGAGCAGTAGATTATCACTGCCTAGAGAACCTGAAAACCTGGGAGTGAGAGAGGCTAAAAAGAGGAACGTTGTTGTTAATGACAGGGTATAAGCAGTGAGGAGAGCTTAGGGGGTTCTGTGTGCATCCTTTAGTACTGTCTTGTGCAAAACATCCCATCAGAAACCTGTGCTGCTTGCTAGGACATTTTCACATTATTTTTCATTGTAGTGGTGGGGTTGTGTGTTTTGTGCCTCTCCCTGCCTAGCAGTAGTCTGGAGAGAAACCACTAAGTCCTATTACTAATTCATTTTCCTTATGCTGCCTGTGCCGGCTGTTTTCTACACGTCACTTCTTTCTTTTTTTCCCCATTTAGCTTTGTTAGAGCTATAGCTGAAACAGAGCTGTTCCTCAGAGTTTGCCAGTACAAGTTGTTCTACAGCTGTCTAGGGATGCTGAAAGAGGGGCGGCTGTTTTCCACCTACTCAAAATAGTTCAGAAGTTGTGCCCTACAATAAACTAAGTGCAGCTCATTCTTTTGCAGAGGAAACTTGTGTAGTTTATTAGATCCTGCAGATGACTGCAAAGCTGATGCCCTCCCAGCAGTGCAGTGGTTACAGTCAGTGACAGCTTAGAATGTGGTCAAGCTTGCCCTCACTGGCTCTGCTTTGAAAATACTGTCATTCAGTATTTGTTGTACTTTCTCACAAAGCTTTAAAATTCATAGCAGCGTTGTGAGAGTCATGTGCAGAGAGGTTTTGTGTGAAGGCTCATGTTATTACTGTTTCCTTATGGCTGGATGGATCAGAACTGTGTAGACAGTGAAACTTTTGTCTCATGCTTCCTCTGACATTACTTTCCAGCCCTTTGCTATAAAGGTCTGTCTTCTGTGCCTGTGGGTTTCTAACGGGGCTTCATTGCAGATGTACAGAACTCCATGTATGTCCCTTTAAATATTTTGACATCTCTGTGTGACAAATTGTTGCTACTTACAAAGAGAAATTAGAAACATTGGCAGTTTTCATTCTTTCATTTCAATTAAAAGTGCTTCTCTAATCTTTGGTTGTATCAGCTGATGACAAATACCGGTGTTGAGGAACAGGATATATGCAGGAAAGAGGTTAAAATATTTTGCTGCCCTATTAACTTTTGAATTAGATATGAAACAAATTACCATTTCATCCTTTCAATGATAAAACAAAGGTCTTAAATGCAGAGTGATGAAATAATCAGCAGCGCTGTTGCTTCCAAACAGGTGACAGTGTTGAAATTTTAATTCCATTCCAATTCCATTGGAGATGCAGCCTGTACTTTTAGCCATTTGTCTAGCCACATAAGCTGGAATGCATTCAACATGCTTGCCAAGAACAAATCCATTGGAAGAAATGTTATACTTTGACCCAAGTTCAAGAAATTCTAAAGCAACAAAAGATAAATATTTCTGAAGACTTATTTAATGTTCAGCTTAGCTGTTTACTTTTGTTTTCCTCCCTGTGATCTGATATGCACTTGCTTAATAGCATGAACATAAAAATTTTCTACATGTTTATTTCTGCTTTCCTCTATTTTAATATAACTGCTGTTTTTTCCCTTGGTGTTTGTCCTTCGCAAAAAGTTTGTGTGTAGAATCCTGTAGCAGCAATTAATTTAAACCAAATTTAATGAGAATTTATTTTTGTTTTGATTATCCACAATTCCCAGGAAATGGTAGAAAATTCAAGAAAGTTAACTCTTTTGCAGAGGTATACTTATATTCTTATTGTCTCTGTTTTCTATTTTTTAAAAACTTTTTCATAAGGTGTAGTGAGTGTTTTGAGCATAAACATGTTTGGATCTTTCCTTAGAACTTGTATGTATTGTTGGCTGTCTGTCTGGGGTCCAGCACAATTGCTGAAGACCACATTTAGTTTGTCAACCATGGATTTGACAGGGGATGATAGCTGGGCATCCACATTGATGAGAGCTTTCTTGCTGAATACAAAGAAGGTTTTGACTTTCCTCTGAGAGTTGGACAGAGCTCCTGTTGAGAGTTGCTTGTTTTTTCTCTTGGACAGACCACAAGATGTGATGTAACAGGCTGATTTGTGGTTAATAGCAGAGGGTGAGATTGGAGCCTGGAATATCAGCTTGATGCAAGGAATGAGATAATAGATCCAATTTCTATATAATAAACTTAGTTGTTCTTGGAGTGCCTCATAATTTGGTTTCTTTGATTATAAGCTGAAGTTAATTTTATTATTCATTAAAAATAAATAAAGTTTTCTGCGTAAGTTCATAGCAATGCTTGCAGCTCTTGCTGCCACAGATACGCTGTGCCCTAAAGAAATGGGAGAGCATTACCAGAAGCACACATGGGATTGCTGTGTAGGAACCAAGGACGTTTTTCTCATGACTTTAGAGATCATCCAGGTGATCTGAAAAGTGAGGCCCTGCTTCTCTGCAGGTGCAGTGGTTTTGCATCCTTCAGAGGACAAGTGCCAAATGTAAAATTGAGAATGACATAAGAGGATGTCATATATCAGCCTTTGACAGAGGGGAGTTGCAAGGAGGGGAAGAGAAAAATATATGTACTTTATCCACACTAGAAATATGATAAAACTTATTGGCCCTGAGTCTTTTTTTTTAAATCCATCAAAATTAATAAAGTAGCTTAAAGGTTTGTTTGTGAAGTGGGTTTCAGGGACTCTTGAAGCCATGAAAGCAAGTCTCATGGATACTTTTTTCACTGGTTTTAGGGATTTTGTAGATGATGACTGGGACTTTCAGGCTCTGTAAGTTACTTTCTTGCAAAAAAAAAAAACCAAAAAACCCCAACCAAAACCCAGAAAAAGCCAAAACCTATTTCTTAATCTCTCAGTCAGCATGCTGACATTCCAAAATGTTCTTTTCAGTGAGAAAATGCTATTTTGGGCATATGGTTTTAATGCAACAGCAAGACGAAGGTTATTAATATTCCCTGTCCTTTGACTGTAAATGGCTGTAAAAATGTACACTTCCTTTGCCTGTTCAAGGTCAGGAACATTTCTGATTTTCTGAAGTTCATTGAAGTCCTGTTCCTAGTCCTAACATTCATTCAGTTTATAGAAAGATCAGGTTAGTTTGTGATTATGTTCTTAAATGCATTGCCTGGAGTGTTTCTAATCAGTAAGCAGTATATGTACCATAGGGATTTCATTACAAAAGGATTTTTCCTTATGGATTTTCCTCTAATCCTTTTTCTCTTTATCTGTTGTGTTCTTCCCTTTTCTACTCTTTCCTCCCTGAAATATCACAGTAAGCAAACTGCATGAAAGGAAGAACATGAGATGGTTTAATTTCTGTAGGACTGAACTACAGCAAGTGATGTGCTAGGTAGAAAACTGGAAACACTTCAGAGTGCTCTGCGGAAGCACAGACCCACATGGGGGAGTTAAGGTGGGATGCCACCCAAATTGTTTCTAAGTGGGGGAAGTTATTTTTGAAAGTGAAGGCAAGCTGCTTGCTCGAGATGAAAATTTACTTGTTTTTATGGCACCTTATCAGAGACTGCTTTCCCTTCCTTCAACTTTCATCCCACCACCTCTTGCCAATTTGTACTACATGCACATGCACAAAAGCAAACATGCCTCCCCAGCCTAAAAAAACCCCAAACCTGGAGTATTTATACTCTTACTCTCCCTCAGTCCATATGTCCTGCTGCTTCTGTTGTGACCCAGTGTTGTTTTGCTTTTCTCACTTCATGGGATTACACCCCAAATTGCCACTTCAGGCGCAGTACATGGTGCCACATCAGCTGTAGAGGGGTGGTGAGCGAGAAGACACAGTGACATCTGACAGCTAGAAGAAGAGAATGGGTTGGCAGAAACATTGCTGAAAATAAAACTGAGCAGCAGAAGGAACAGCAAAACCAAGACTCCATAATACAGTTAAGGGAAATGGTTTCATGCATTTATTTTCTATATTAAGGAACGTAAAGGATAAAATGTGTAGTTAGCAAAAGTGTGCATAAATGTGGTATAGTTCCATGATTTTTTTCAGCTACCTCTTCTTCCTGAGGAGCTTGTGAGGTGTTTAGGGAGTATGTACAGCTTCAACCAGTTGGAAGCCCTCACCTAGATGTAGGACTTGCAGATCTGAGTTAATATTATCAGCTTTGCTGGCATGCTTCTGCTCCTGCCAGGACATTCTATCACCTTTTCTATCAGACTTCTGCTTTTTATTGCACTGATCACAACTAGTGAAGAAAGTTTATTTTAATATTAACAAAAATGTTTTGAGGTGGCTTCAAATTTATGACTTGACCTATTTAAATTAATGTTCTTCTTTTGTTTCTGTGACCCAGTCAGGCAGGATACAGCCCGTGGCACCCTTAGCAGATGTGAATTCAGCCTTTGATTGTCCTGCTGCCTGACCTCTGCTTTATGCATTTGACATGGTCAGTGGCTGAACAGCAGCTAAACTGCTTCTGAACACTCCTTGTAACTAAGGACCCTAAGTTTTGTTTAGATGTGTGGATAGTTTAATGTTAGTGGTGTATGTTTCTTAAGTGTGTTGGTTAATTAATTGCAGTGTCAGTACTGGAGTCAAAATGTGTGTGATACAAAGACACTTGACAATGGTGTGAGCACACATCGTGTCTGAATGCAAGTAATCTTATCAGAAATCAGGCTTCTTTTTCTCTTCTCTGATCCTTTCTTATCTTCTACCAACAGAGCATGTGACTGTTCTTTGATTTCACTTGCCTGCATTAAGTAGGAGGCCGTAGCTTATCCTGTTGTTAATGCTGTGGTTTGAAAGAAAGAAAGGTAGATTGAGCCTCCAAAAGGACTAAGGGAAGCCAACATTTCACAATCACAGCACGGACTGCACTGTTTCAGAACACAGATTGGCCGACTGGGGTGGGACATGTGCTGGGATATTCCCCCAGGAATAAACAACTGCAGTACCAGGAAATCCATTAATTTGCATTCGGTTGGGTTATAGTGCACATCTGTTTAGGCAGTGCAGCTGCAGTAGGAGACTGTGGTTAACATCAGCCTGGAATTCTAGTTTATGTATACTGGAAGTTTGTCTGGCTTAAACTCTTAAAACGTAGCACTCCCAGTTTGGACTCATTACTCCTAGAAAAGAGGTTTTAGAGTATTGCCTGTCCCTTTTAGGATGTATTGCATCAGCTTCTGCAAGAGGCATGACTCCTGGCATCCCTTCGCAGAGGAGGTCTGGGATATGGCAGGTGTTCTCACTCACCCTGTGCTTGCTGGCTGTAGCTCTGGTGTGCTGGCAGCCCACTGGCTTCACACTTGAGTTATCCTCAGCTTTTAGGTTCATGTGCCCTTGGTGAGAGTAGAGGAGGGTCATGTCTTGATGTTTGTCCTTGGCTGCTCTGTAACAACTTGTTCTACAGAATCAAACAGTTGCAAACAGAAGGGCAGCTTGCCCTCTTCAGGGAACAATCTGGGAAACAGGTCAGTATTTTTATTAGGATCCCAATGTGAGGGGTTTAAAAACACCTCTTGGAGCTGGTTATGAGACAATAACAAACTGTGCACAGTCAGGCAGGGTGGCATGAGGCTGCACCTGAATACACATTGGTTGTGTCTGGGTGGGTATATGTAAGAGGAGAATGAGAGATTGCTGTGGCTGAAGGTTTAGAAGGCTGATGAAACAAAGCAGTTTTAAAACCAGCTTTAAACATTATAACAGAACTTGGGTAGGCTGACATTCATTGACAATACATGTTGCTAAAGGCTGGGTTTTACTCATTCCTGGTCATTACCACTGCACAGTCAAAGCAATTAGTCTCTAAAGGTCTCATTATAAATCGTGAGCAGAGGGTACCTCAGAGCTGGTGTCATGGATTTAGCACTGATGGCCACAGGCCTTGACGGGCCTGTCACAGGTGCCTTTTCTTGCTGCTTAGCAGTCCTATGCCTCCTCTTCAGCTTTTGCTGCTATTAAAAGGAAAGCAGATGTTTTTCCAAAATTCAAGGTTGCACCCCATCAGTGACTAGCGATTGACCATCACTGAGTAGCTCACAGTTTTGGGACCTCTCCTTTTGACCTGTGCCCATATTTTCCAGCCCTTGGTTCTTATCTCATATCTAAGCTGTTTGCTGTAACAAAATGCACCTGGTACCCAGCTCTAGCTCGTACAATTATTCCTGGAATAATTTCTGAAGCGTAAAAGGCCAGAATTTGGGACTTGCATGTTTGGCATTGGAATGTAGACCTTTTCCTGGCAGTGGCAATACTATTTTTACTGAGCCACATGGTACAAAAATGCACATTGTTTACTAGTCATGATGTGTAAAGTTGCTTATGTTTGAGTTTGTAACAAACTAAAAATTAAATACCACTCAAGGTGCTGTTTTTATGGATTCAAAAGCTTCTGCTTTGGCGACAGACAATTAAGGTTTTAGAACTATGTAGCTAGTGATGAACGGTGCATTCAGCTGATGAACAGTTTAATCCTGAGTATCCTGACTTAATCCTGAGTATCCTGAGGATAGTGGTGTTCCAAGCTTACCCTAAGTACCATTTCTAATATAGGTACAGATTGGACAGAGAATATCAAGCTGTGTATATGTACATACTTATAAAGAGACTTTGCTTAATCTCTTGTAGATGATTAATTCTCCTTCTTGAAACTTAAAGAGGAATACGTGGATATGTGTCACCAAAATCCGTTCACATGAAGATGAACTGTTTGTACTCTATTTTGAGAGTTAAAAAAAAAAGGGTAAAATGTTAACATGATGAGAAATGTATGGTTTGTACCCTGATGTACGGATCACTGTAACTCTGGGATACTTATCTGAGATGATTCTTAATAGTGTGAGGTTTCTTTTGTAGTGATGACATCAGCAGGGTAATGTTATCTTCTCTAACTACTGAACTGACCAGCTGTTGAACAGGGGTTTATTAAATACAGAACAGAAAAAATGTGTTTGTAATGAAGCTACATAATAGTATTTTGAGTATTTTAAAATTACATGGGTGTAAGGTTAGCCCTTTTTCAAAGAAATATGTGAATAGTTTTTGTTCAGGGGAGGGGCAATTGTGCTGTAGATTGTGGCATGTTTTTCACAGAAGATGTAACTAGACTGTTTAAAAAAACCCCCCAAAAACCCAAGCAACATCTCGCCTGCCATCCCCCCCATGTTGTTTCAGTTGTGGTGGGATTTTGGCTGGTTAGAGTTGAATTTGAGAAAGAACATAACAAAGATGTTGTTTTTTTAGAGGTGTTCTTGCCTCGTACATCCTTTCACTTTCATCCTGTTTTTCACACTTGGTGTTTAGTTTTTGTACACTATCTGTTCTAAGTCGAGAGGAATTCTCTTCCTAACAGTTTCACAAACAAACTCACGCTATAACATCCAGTTTCCAGAGGGTACTGGAATTATTTCAAGAGATGTCTTAGAGTGGGACCATGTCGTTGCAAAGCTTAAAAAAGGGGTAGGGAGCTGGTACAAAAAAAGCTCCTGTCATTCTTTAGAGGCACAAATATGGGTTCCCATATCCTCTTTAGATATGGGCATCTGGAGACTAGACTAGGAAAAGGCCTTAGAAATTACCAGGATTGCCTCCTTTGGGAACATTTATAAGGTGTGCAGGAGAATAAGGGAAATACACCACCACCTGAAGTTTTGGAATGTCTTATTTGGTATGGGCAGAGAGATAACTTGTCAGTCAAAATCCATCAGTGATTATAGTAGACAAATGTGTGTCTATTCCTTCAGCTCTTGCTCAGTTATTAATTTCCTGTCAAAACAGAAATACACAGAGACATTTCTGTGCTGCTGTCTTCATGCATTCCACATCACCCCTTGATATCTTCTGTCCACTGTCCACTTAGGTACCAAATAATGACTCATTATAGGTATGTGGTAATCATTAACTGGGGAATAGTTGTGTTGCAGTCCTTGACAGCTGTCAAATCTGGGATTAAATATATACCAAAGTCAGTTCAGCTGGCCATGGAACCGGGAAGCACAGGGATTCTGCTGTGCACTTTATAAACCTCCACAGCCACCAGCAGTGCTGTAAAGTTAATTAGTTAAGTACATGTAGTTGGGCACTCATCAAGTTGCTGGCCACTGGAACTGCTTGAGGAACAATAGGACTGGTTGGTGATGTTTGGGTTTGGGGTTTTCTGTTTGTTTGTTGAAATAGTGGGGGCCGTTCTTGCATCTGTCACTGAATTTTAGTCCTTTCTTATGGTAGAAGTTTAATATTTGCTGTCTACCTTCTTACAGTTTCTGAGTGGATTTAAGATTTATTTTTCTGTTGATAAACAGAACAGAAAAGTCAACAGCTCTGTTTAAGGAGATCATTCCCATAGTTCAGTGTCATTACACTGTTTCTTATACCATCTTTGTTTCTGTTCTAGAACTTTAAAAAGAAGACTGAAATATTTGCATTTTTAATTGCTCCTTTTAATGTTAATTATGTTCAGAGGGTTTTTTTTCCATAAACAACTAGTCATAAACAATCATTAGCATTTGTCTGTTAAAATATGGTGGTGATAGGTTTACTTTCTTGTTCAGTGTTTTCTGCTTCACAAATAAGTGGTAATTGGGGAAGAAATATTGACTGTTTAACCATAGATCTTATTGCTGTAGAGGATGCTGTCAGTGCTTACTTAAAATTAGGTCACTGAGGGAGTTTATCTTGAATATTTTAGATTTCTTTTTAAAGTTGTGATGCTGTTTTAAACTATGTAATTTTTCTATATTTTATCACACCCAGCATTGCAAAAGAATAGTAAAACTTTCCACTTTTAATGAAATAACAATATTCTTCTATTCAGTCAGCCCAAAAATATCCCAAGGCTATAGTTAAATGAACAGAAAGAAGTAAAACTTCTCCCTGCCATTTCTTGGAAAATTAACTGAAATTTATGGAGAGCAGCATTAAACAGAGTCCTTCATTTTCTCCGTTGAGACTGTTCATTTTCTTTATTGAGATATTTTCTGTGTGAAAAAAGTCAGCTTGAGGGCTTTATGATGTTTTTCACTGTACTTGCAATTAATTTCTCTGCTCCATTCCTCCTTAAGCAAAAGATGGCTGCAGATTGTTCTTTTAGCACCATGAGTGCACAGGACAGTGTCTGCCTTGCCTGCTTTTAGTTTAAGTAATGTGCCTTCATTTCTTCAATCCATCTTAATCAATGATGTGAAATGTGCACGTTTAAGACTTGTTGAAGATAAGTGCTCCAAAGGTATTTGTGTCCTGCTGCAGAAATCCTGGTTCAACTGGAAGCAGAAGATCTATAAGGAATTTTAACAAGCAGGGAGCACTGCTAGCAGGCATCTGAGTAATTATCCTGTTAAAACAGAGCAACATCTGCATTATCTGTGCAAGCGCAGAATGGAAGGGAACATTATGTTCTCTAATCCTGTCTGGGAGCATTATGAAGTTAAAAGGATAACATTTTACCAAATCTGTGTTCGAACACGATAGGTTACACTTAATTACCTTTTAATTACCTCTCTTACAGTTGGACTTTAAGCTAAGGACCCTCCCTCTAACTCTCATCACAAACCATTTCTCGCCTTTGAATTGTTTATGCCAGGTTTTATAATTGAGTTTACCTTGAAAAGTTGGTCCTACTGTATCTTGAAGGCCTTTATTACAATTCTTTTTCCCTTGTGTGTGGAAAGCTCTGAGAATATTAGTTGATGTACAAAAGACATGCTGCAGCATTCAGAAGTTTGTGTTTTCGATTTAGTTGCAAAGAGCAAACTCGTTGGAGGATGTTTTATGGATAAGGAGTAACCATGCACGGCAGAGGCCACACAGGAGCAGGACATTATTCCAGCCTCCCGACTGCTTGCAGTGGAAGCCAGGAGAGTGTATTGGCTTAAATAATGTAGATTTCTTCTTTCCTCTTTACCCCTGAGGGAGTCTGATTTCCTGATCACCTATCTAGCCATATGCTGTAGCTCTTGCCAGGAACCCCGAGCAGTGCCACTGCCAGCTAAAATTACTTGTTTTCTGAGAACTGAATTACATCGAGAATTGTCTTAAATTGCTGCGCTGGCAACATCATAAAGTTTTGCGTACACACACAAAAATAAATACGTAACAGCAGCCCTACTTTGAAATACAGCTCAGAAACCCCTTCAGGCAGGGAATTTGATCCAGATCCTGTGAGGTGTTCTCCACCTGCTCGGGCGCATCGCTCCTGCTTTGTTGTCTTTCCAGTGCTTTTCTCAGCTTTCTTTTTCTACTGGCTACTACAGTACAGTGATGAGACATGCAAATTAAACATTTACAAAGCAAGAATATTGTCTGCTCCTGGTTTGTACCAGTTAGAGGGAAGACCTAGTGTGCCCAGTAAAAACTTCAGGTATGCTAACTATGCTTTTTTCTCTCCTCTTGCAACAGGATGGAACTGAAATATGGATATGTGTTGACAAAGGAGTTGGAATAAGACTGAGTCCTGCTCTGTGATATTTATATACCTGGACCATGAACTTGCTGTTTGGCTTCATGCTTTAGGAACCTTTGTAGTAACTGTGTGAAGCTGTTGGGAATCATGGCATTCTCTCCATGGAAGCTGTCCTCTCAGAAACTTGGCTTTTTTCTGGTGACTTTTGGTTTTATTTGGGGAATGATGCTTCTGCATTTTACTATTCAGCAACAAACACAACACGAAAGCAGTTCTGTCCTGCGTGAGCAAATTTTGGATCTCAGCAAAAGATACATCAAAGCATTAGCTGAAGAAAATAAAAATGTGGTTGATGGGCCTTATGTTGGGACAGTGACAGCATACGGTAAGTGTGTTCTCTGGATTATTTGATAATCTGATTAAGGCTTTTTCCTCAATTGTCCAAACATTTTACTCATAATGCTGCTCAGTTGGCAGTACTCTACCCTGTACAATTCCTGTACAGATGGAGAAAATGCTCTTCCCTTGTAAGTATGAAGTGGGACAAATTTTATATTTCCAATCACTCGGAAATGAAGCTGTCTGCTAATTTTTATTACATCTGTCTATCTAATATGCCTTAGGTTATTTGTTAGAACTCAGTTTAAAAAACTTTTTTGGTATTTCTGAGAAACTTGGGAGGCTTTTCAGTTTTCGTTTCAGTGATCTAAGAAATTCCCTGTGGAAAAACTTGCCTTAGTTATAAAATGGAGACCTGCTATTTTTATTTCTTCTTCTTCTTTCCCATTTCACTTCTTTGTTCAGTCAATTTACTTAATGTTTAAGTTTATTTATCTGGTATAATCTTAAATTAAGCTTAAATATATCCTATTTGCCTCAGGGCAGAAAACTCCGTGCTTTTTTTGGCAGTAGGTTTTAATGCTTACTCTCTTCCAGTTTGTACAGGAGAGTTAAGTTTTTGTGCATGTGTCAGACAAAGCAAGTAGAGAAAAAACGAAGCATATTACCAGAAAATATTACTAAGATAAAAATATAATCAAATTTCAGGTTATGTGTGGCTCCTTTTCAGTCTGTTAAGATCACATAATACACCTTACTTGTTTAGCAGTTTTTAGATTCACTTTCTTTCCTACTTACCTATGCACTTCCAGGCTGTCTGGAAAACTAATTAGTCATCTAGATTTGTTTTCTTTTATAGTTGTCTTAATATTCCGCTCTGAAGAAATTGAGTAGATAGTTTTTGTATGCTTAGACAAAGAATATAGGCTAGGATGCAACAGATAGATATAATAGCTGCACCTTTTCCTCTAGTTTTCTCTTAATACTCTATACTGTTTGGTTCATGCAATGCAAATATCCTGCTGGAAGGTTCTCTGTGTGTCTTGTTTCTGTCACCACTCCTTTTTCCTCTAAAAAGCAAATCTTTTGAGTTTGTGTGTTTTTGCTTGCTTGTAAGCCTGAGATTATTCTCCCCAGCATAGCTAACAATTATATTGCTTCATGGCTTGAGTAACAACCTGCCCTTATTCTCTAACTCCAGATTTATGGCTGCATGTTGAACTATACTGCAATTATAGCCTTTCAAAGCAACACAAGCAAAACAGAGTGGTACTAGATCAATATTTGGGTTGAGGATGTCCAAGCAAGTAGAGATCCCTAGAGGATTGTGTGATTAGGCTCAAAACAAAACATTACCTGCTGTGTAGCCATCACCAGTGTCCTGTTACTGTTCAAGGGTGTTTGATGGTAGGTGAATTGAAGAAGAAAACAGACAACAAACCCCAAACAATCTGGCTGCAGTTACTGAAGGTAACTCTATTAATATGAGTACAGGATATCCATAAGCTGAGTTCCCCCTGCAGCTTGTTGCCTGTGGCATTAATTTCCTGTTCCAAATCCCGCTGAGGAATAAGCTGACTTTCCTCCAAACACTGGTCAGGTTCCTGAGGAGAAGTTAAACTGCATTTGGAAGAGGGTGAAATAACTTTGTAACACTTCTGTGAACGGAAAGATAAGGTTTCAAGTCCATGGCTGAGAAGATTGTTAAGATTTAAGATTTAAATTTTAAGTTTGGTCAGGTGTTTTTAACAAAGTAGTTTGGAAAGATGCAAAATAATGGTAATGCAGTTATTTAAAATATTTCAGGGAAAAGCACTCTGGTGAGTGAATAACACCCTTTTAAATAATACTTTATGAAACTGGGTAAGGTAATTACTTCATAAGTTAATTTGTCCTGTTTGGCATACCAAATGACTTGTTGCTAGCAAATAATCAGGTTAGCTCTTCAGAAATAAACACATTAATGACTGATGTTAATAATAATTGGTAGAGGTTTCTTCAATATTCTGTGAAAATTAATGCTCTTGCTTATCTAGCCTTTTTATTTTTCTTAATGTTAACGTCTGATTGCTTTAAGTGAGCACAGTTGTGATTTCCATGTTCAAGAATAGATTTAATGTTTGCTTGATTTGGCTGCTTTTACTCACCTGAAAGCTTTTCAGTCATTCCTTAATTGTGGTTGCACAGCTTGTTTATTTTCTCACTTTTTCTTTCTACCATGTATTCCCCTGTCCAGTAGGTGGATCAAAGATTTTCCTTTTAAAAGTTATAGTTCAGATATACTCAGTGAATATTGGATTTTTCTTTATGGCACTAAACAGTTATTTTACAGAAATTCTATGAATCTGTGCTTCCGCCCTCCCCTTCTCAAACTAGCCTCCACTTGCCTTTTTGTTCTGACAAGCTGTCTCTCATGTCAGTGTTTTGGTATCAGAATTAAAAGATAATAAATTTGAACCTTTTCTGTCTTTATGATCTGTGTATGCTTTTATGTACGCTACATTTCTTCCGCACTGTTTCCTAAATTATTTTTACTACTTTTTTGCTAGATTTTTTTCCTCCTAATGTACTGTGGGTTTGTTCATGTTAAGTCCATTCTTTCCTTTTCTTCTGCACACTGTGCCATTAAATGACTTCTGGACCCCTTTTAAAATAGTCCAGATGTGTGGGCTGGTGCTTCAGATTCCACCTTCTGATCTTAACAGGACAAAGGAAAACACTGTTACAATGAGAAAGTTTTTCTTTATGGCACCATGGAATAAATATAACCCTCCTTTTGTTTGGAGAAAAGAATTATAAGCTTTCTAAAGTAATAGCATTTTCTTATTTAGTCTCTCATTTGCACAAGAATTGAGATAGTCATGGGAAAAATTTTAAAAAGCATAGAATGAATGTGGCAAAAATACAACTGATGTAGAGACAGTGAAATCTCTTCAGATGTATAGAGAAATCTATTACAGATCAGAAAGTTATTTGATTCTAAAGTTGTGTAAAACAGAAAATATATTATACCAATACACATGCAATTATTTTATGTAATTAAATGGAAAAATAATGTAAATTCCTCATACCAAATTCTTTAATCTTTACAAGGGTAAATGAACAAAGGACAATAGTTTCATCTTCTTTGGCTTGTTGCCATTATAATTATACAGTTTAGTCTGATAGTGGTCTAGTTTTCTTCTCTTGCCCACAATTCTTTTAACTTGCCAAACTGTCTTGTGTTCCTTCAAGGAATGTGAACAAAATAAAAGCCAAGGAAAAAAATATTAGAGAACTCTTTCTGTGTTGTCATTTGATATGCAAATTCCTGTTATTGTTCATTGCTTTCCACATCAAGGAAAGCAATGAACAATAACCAATAACTAACTGTGTCACATCAAATGGAGACAATCACCAACTGACTGAAGAAAGGGAACATGATTTTTGGTGTTTTGTGAATACAACAGAAAGGCTGAACTTAACTTTTTGGGTTTTTTTTTTAATTTGACAGTTCAGAAGCTGGTTATGTGGAGGAGATGCAGGAGAAGGTTTTTGTACTGGCTCAAAGCTGTCCCTTTTGGGAAGGGGATTTTTGTTCCCAGGTGACTGAGTATCAACAGACTGTTCCTCCGATGGTGCTTGAATATGGATTTAGGTTTAGACTTATTATTATTTAAGCAGCTTCTTATTACTTGAGACATTGCAAACCAAGCATTTTTCTGTTCCCATAAAGACTCACATTTCACCTTGAATGTGGGTATCTGTATGAGTTGCAGTGTGGTTTGTGAAACAGACAGGCTGACAGGTTCCATGGCCAAGGAAACTTGTATCTGAGGCTGAAAAAAGTAGGGAACGTGAGTGCATAGAGCTGGTAATGGCAAAGATTTGCACTGAGAAAGTCTCTCTCTCTCTCTCTCTCTCTCTCTCTCTCTCTCTCTCTATATATATATATATATATATATATATATATATATCTCCAGTCTCATCCTTGTATCTATTTTCTGATTCTGTTAGACAAGTGTGTATTGCATTATTAAGCAGTTTAACTTTTCATTTGCAGATCTGAAGAAGACACTTGCTGTCCTGTTGGATAATATCTTGCAGCGCATTGGGAAGCTGGAGTCCAAGGTGGAAAATCTTGTACTTAATGGAACAGGAGCAAACTCGACCAACAATACTACCACTTCTGCTCCCAGCATAGGAGCAGCTGAAAAGCTTAATGTAGCAGGTGTGTATGGCAATTACTGAAATTATTTAGGGGCTGTTTAATCTGAATCTTTTCTCTCTTGACCATAACAGGATTTTTCAGTGTTAGATATTTGGAATATCTTAGAAAACAAAATTCAAAGTCTAGCCTTTATCAATGACAATCTGAAGTCCAAGCTCAGAGGAAGATCTTTCTTCTATGGTAACTTGAACACATTAGAAAATCAAATTCTCTGCTAAAGGGAATAGTCTGCCCATTTATAGTAGGTGCTTCATGCTTTAAATGGTTGCACTTTAGAATGATGAAAATGGGGAGATCTTTTCTCTCTAAGCCTAACTATTTTGGTTTGTATCAGTCTGTCTGCCATTCTACCATATGCACTTTACTGGTTATTAACTGAAAGAAAACATTTATTATATTTGTTGGTCATGATTTAAAAATGTCTTCCCCTACAGTGTTTAATGGCTCTTAGGATTTGACACAGAGAGAACCTACCTGGTAACTTCAGTTAAAATAGAAATATATTTTGAGATGACATTTGAAGTAATTAATTTTGTCTTCAATGAATGGACTGTTTTGTTCTGCCACCAAATCAAAACAGATACTGGCAGTCCTGACTCATAGGAAGGTCTGAGTCTAAGTCTGATGACCTTTGCAGTCCCAAAAAAGAGAACAGACCAGAAAACTTAAGGCAACTTGGTAAATAAGTTGATAACTCTGCTCCTATGTCTTGTCTGTTCTTGGGTTTCCTGCAAAAATAAATACTTCTGTTGAGAAGGTGTTACTTGCTTAAACTGGTCAAAATAGAGAAGCAAATGCTGCCTTTGGTAGGAAAATGCCTCTGGAACAAGTATAGGAAAGCAGATTTTTAAGTGATTGCCTGATGACAGTGTGGCAGCAGAGTTGGTCTCAGCTGCTCAGTCCTGACTGCATTGGTCTGTACCAGGGTGCTAAAGTCGTGTTAACTCTTGGTCAGACAGACCTTTCCCTCCCCCCATCTGTCTTGTCTTGGTTAAACTGAAGGCAGGTCAGGAATAAGTACCTGAAGAGGTGCAGCACCTGCAAGGTGCTGGCAGGGTGAGCCAGATTCCTGCCACAAGGCATCCAGCACAAGATCTTGGTTGGAAGAACTTCCACTGAGATGGAAAGTGAACAAGTACAGCACTGTTAGAGTTTCTGGGCCATATATAAAATGAAAAACATCCCTGTATGTTTTCTTTTCATAGCTGGACAAAAGAGACTTGATGCTGTTATTTCCTTAGATTTGCAGATAATTGGAACATGCATACTCATGTTGTTGCTTTAAAATTTATAGGTGAAGGTTCATTGTTCTTACCTGAATAGGAAACATCTTTCATCAGTTCTTAGGGTGATTTGAGTGTTGTTTATTATTCTTGGAGTGGACTGGATTCACAGTTTTGGTATTCAGGACCAACACTGAAGGAGCCTGGTACGAGTTTTCCGTTTGCAGTACTTTGAGCTGCCTGAGGCTTGCTCTGTGGCAAAGAACACAATTCCTCTTATTAGAGCTGCAAGTTTTTTACCTTTGACTCTTGGTACATTGAGTTTAAAATGTCTGAAGCAACCATTTAACAGCAACAACAGGAAAAACCTTTAGGTAAGAGTTCCTTAAGGTTCGATTAATGTGTTGTTCTGATGACTGGATAATGTCACTGCTCAGGTACCTCCGGGCTGGATAGTACCAAGGGTTAGAGTAGAGCTTGAGGCTTATCCCTGTGTTAAGTGCCTGCTCTTCATCCATTTGAAGCCATCAGTGGCAATTACTCAGACCAGAGGCAGCCAAATGGAAATGAAAAACTTGTTTCTACTTCTTCCTTCATGGCAGTCTCCTCACAGCACACTCCGGAAGCCATATGATTCCAGCATAATCATAATATAAATATCTTCTCTGTTAGGAAGGAATTGTTCAGAAAATAAGCTAGGTGAGGACATTGTGATTACAATACCAGGTTGGTTTTGTCTGTAATATTTCAACAACTTGCCTTTTATATTGTATTAGAGCAATTGAGATAATCTGAAAATTGTGGTGAAGGCATTTTGTTATCCAACAGTTTGTCATTTTACTGGAATTGAAACACGTATGTATACAAATACAGATAATACTTTATAACACTCAGCTGTTACACTGTGATCACAAAGCAAGCATGTTAGGATTACCCTTTCTCTCTTTAGCAGTTCTAATATTTTAATGCTGACTCTAGACAAATTCATGTTAATTATTGTTAATAATTTTGCTCTTTCTGTCTGGACAACTATAGTGTTTGTGGAGCATCTGATTAACATCATATTTAATAATTTTGATAATCTGTTTTAAAGGACTCCTAAGTTTGGTTGTGGTTTTTTTTTGCCTCAGAGTTGCTGCTTAAAACACTGCAGTAAATTCAGCATTTTATAGCCTCATTTGTCAGTGAAACAGTGCAATGTCATTAGCAGACTTTCCTACAAGAGTCTTGCTTCCAGTAGAGCTACATCATGCGTTTATTGTTTTTGGATTGAGATTTCACAGTACACCGAGATCTCCAGTGCTATAATTTGTACAGCCATGCCCCTTTACCTATGGAGAGCCTTTCTGAAATAAGTGAGGCTTCACGTTCACCCTGGAATCTATTGACACTGCTTGGAAACCTTGGGAGTAAAGAGTGGAGTCACAAATCATCCTGAGATCTGCATTTTGTCCTCACTGACCTTGTGTAAAGGTTGCTGTGTTATATACTACTGGAGTAGATAGAAATGATAAAATAAGACATAGAGTGACAGGAAGGTGGTTATGCTCTAAGTATTTATCCTCACTGCTGATTATGACAAATTCAAGAGCAAAACAGAGTATTTTTCTTACAATTTAAAACTGACTATGATGGCAGGCTAGACTGGTCAGTCTGAATATACTGGAAGCTTTTCTTCATTGTGTACTTTAAGTATTGATATCACTTTCATGGAAAAAAAATTAGTACTCATCTGCAAATGAGGAAGAACAGAGATTATGATGATTAATCAGCATTTCTCCTTCCAAGGCATCTCTGCCAGTACAGAAGTTAACAAATATCAAAGATTATTTTTCTTTTTTTTAAACAGTGTTCAACAAAACAGAAAGTAGTCTTGACTAAAGGCAAGATGGGCCACAAAGTCTAGGGAAGTCCAGAGCTGGGCCAGGACATGTTGAAACCTGGAGTTTGTAATCCATTGTAAGGTACATCCTGAAGGAATGAGCAGTAACTTCTCTGAAAAAGCCTGACAGCAAAAGAAAAAGGAAGCACTGGCATGGGAAATAATCAAGTTATTTAGCAGTTTGGAAAAAAAACCTATCTTTGTTTTGAGTTATGAAACAAAGTTTTTCTCTTTTTAAGTTCTTCCACATCTGGCTGTCAAGTGTGGTGTAGAACTGAGGCAGCAGTGGTGAAATCTGCCATGGAAATATCACTCTGTGGTGGTGTGGAGGTTTTGGCAGATAAAAGGATCTGAAGAAAATCCATCTGGATTATGCTCCTTCATGATAAGAAAGTGATAACAGTAGTTGAAATTATTGAGGATTTAGCAAAAACTATAATTTAACTGTCTCTGAAGCAGGTGAACTCAAACTTTCTTTTCATTCAATCTTGAGTTTTGATCACAGGGCTGGAACACCTCTCCTAATGAGCACAGGCTGAGAGACTGCGGCTGTTCAGCCTGGAGAAGGGAAGGCTCTAGGGAGACCTTAGAGCCCCTTCCAGCCCACCTAAAGGGGGCTACAAGAGGGATTTTTCACGAGGGCATGGAGTGATAGGACAAGAGTGAATGGCCTTAAGCTGAAGGAGGGCAGGTTTAGATAAGATATTAACAAAAATGCTTTGAATGGTGAGGCACTGGCACAAGTTGTCCATAGAGATTGTGGACTCCTCATCCCTAGAAGTGCTCAAAACCAGGCTGGATGAGGCTTGGAGCAACCTCACCTAGTGGAAGGTGTCACTGCCCATGGCAGGGGATTGGAACAAGATGGTCTTTAAGGTGCCTTCCAACCCAAACCAGTGTCTGATTTGGTGACTCTCAATCTAACTGTTATGTATATGTAAACTGTGCTGTGTATTCATACTCTGTGTTCAGCTTTAGTGTGTTTAGGGTGGTACTACACCTAGTTCTTCCTCTGAAGTTAGTTTTATGGAATCTTTCATCAAAGGCAAAGAGCAAAATAGCTTTTTTTTCTCTTTTTGGCTATATGAAAGGATAATAGAGCATGAGCTCTTAGTAGCATAAATATCTTTAATCCTAGAGGAGTTGAGGATGGGACTTGTGCTAGAGGGTGAGGCTGTATAGAATATGTTGAAAAGCAAAGCTGTGAACACTTTGGGAGCTTGAGTGGGAGCTTAGGTGTTACTTTTTTTCCCCCCTTTTTTAGATCCATGTGTAAAATCGTAAGCATATTATGCTGCTTCTTCTTCCTTCCACAAAATCATCAAACAGTCTGGTAGTTTTGATCCTGACGGTTTTTAACTGCTTTTTCAGAACCTCCATTTTGTTTATGAAAGAGTGAATTGTTAATAAAGATACTTATAAAGCTTTGGCTGATTGGTTTTGAAAGCAATAAAGCCGTCTTTCCTTTTCTCTCTCTCCTCCATTTATCTAAGGTATTATCTGAAAAGCTTCTGAGATATTTGATAGCCATCCTTTTTGCATTTGTGGGAAGTAATATATTCCCAGACCCACCGGAAAGTATTAATCTATGCATTGGGTGTCTAGGAGATAAGAGTTTTCATCAGCCTTTAGAACAGGAAGCTTTGAGGCACTGCCACAAATAACACCCTAAGTAAAATTAAAACTGCTGTTGTAGAGATGATTAAACGGAAGTGGGGAAATACAAAACCACGGCACTTTCAAGTAGAGCTTGTCTACAGGGCTCTGCTGTTGTAGCTGCATCTTAGGTTCCATGTGACAGGCACAGGATCAGTTTGGTTCAGGCAACTTGGTTTTTAACAGTTGTGCTTTTCTAAGATAATGATAAAAGAAATCCTTGATTTTTCTGGGACAGAATTCCACTATCATAGTTCATCAGACAGGGTGCTCTGCACAAACAGGATCAGAGAATCAGTCCCCTGTTGTCTTTATGTGATTCTTTCTTTTAGTAACCAGTTGGGAGTGGGGTTAATGTGCTGTGTTGTGGATGGGTTTCTTTAGAGGTCATCATCGCTCTTCCTGTGCTTGTTCAGTGAAAAGCTAAATTTTTTGTAAGCTTGACCATCTAATGCCCCAGACAGTAAAATTGTACTGAAAACTCTGCCAGAGTGGTTGTTTACAAAATGTTCTTTTGCCTTGAAAAGTGCCACTTTGAATGATTTTAATTGTGTGTCTTTGATCCCACAAAAACGAGCAAGTGAAAGTTTATGTTAAATCCTCCTCAGCCTTCCCCTTCTACACAGCTGGTACTTGGAGGGCTCTTGCTAAGCCTAAGAACAGCCCAGGTTGCTGCATGTGACACTGCACAGGGAGGGAGGACATTTCTGGTGTATCTGCTCAGTTTCCATAGCTTTCCTGCCTTGTGCATTAACTTGTTCTGCTGTATTGGCTGTTCAGTTCCCTTTTAACAACTTTAGTTTTACCATCTTTAAAGTCACTCATTAAGATGCAGACTTCAGTGTATACTTGTCACTTAAGACATGATGGCTTGGATGCCTGTCAGATATCTGGCATCCTTCATGAATATGTAGCAAGGCAGGCTGACAAGTCAGCTTTGGCAATGCTACCAGGCTTTTTTTTTAACGTTACTATGGTGAGAAGGACCTCTGTCGCGGTATTTCCATGTCCTTTTTCCTGAAGACTTGGGGCTGCTACACTGAGGCCTTTTAGGTGGGGTGGAAAGACTCAGGTAACCTCAGGATGAGTGGATTTGTTTCCATGGCTCTCTGATGAATTTTGTTACACAGCCTCGTTAGTTTTAGCAGTCTGCAACCACAGTTCCACCACAGTCCTGTACTTGCAGAGATTCAGAAAGCTAAGATACTGCATGTTGTTTTAAATTCCAAAGCTGCCCTCCTGTCTTAAGAGGACTAGAGTAGGCTTTTCTTTAGTCAACAGGGTGTGTCGTGCCTCAGAGAGCAAACCAGCTGTCCCCACAGAACACCGGTGTGCACCGCATGTAAGAGCGAGTGGGACCGCACTGGCTCTGATAGTCAAGATAGCAGCTTCCTGGAGGTGATGTTATGCATTGACTCGTGTTCATTGAGCCTTATTCATTGTATCCTTTTTCCACACCATATGTGTGTGTGTATTAAGAAGATTTTCCCCCCTCCCACAAAGGCAGTAGTGTGGAGCTGGGGAGATTTGTGTGCCCTGTAACCTGTTTGTCGCAGCACAGTGTGGTGTGTGCAGGAGACCACAGGTGAATATTTTCCACTGCAGTGCAAAGCTGTGTTAGTAATGCTGAAGGGGGCTCTTAGTGGTCCCCTGGGCTGCATTTTGATTAACCACTTGACTACTACTTGAATTCTCCTAACACTGCATTGATTTCAGTAGTGCTAATGGAACACAGAAGCACAGCTTGTGTGAGGTAAAAAAGTTAATTTTCTTTAAATCATACCAACACTTTGCTACAGAAGTTTCTAAAATGTTAGTAGAAAGCATTTTGTGCTCTGCATTTAAAATCTTGAAACCTTTAGCTCGTTTGATTGAATATGTTGTTAGTGCTTTCAGCTCACACTGCAAATTCTCTCTTTAAAGAAATCTTACCAGCTGGAGATGAAAAATGTGAATTGAATCGAGAATGTGTTAATTAGTGGGAGAAGGGAAAGAAGACCTTACACAAACTAAACCAGCCTTAACTACAGTCTATGTCTAACCACAGATACCAGATTTCAGGACTGAAATAGAAACAAGAGAAGAGTTTCATGAATTAAAGTAAGAATTGTACTTATATTTAATGATCAAAACCAGAAGGAGAACAGAGATAAAATTGGTGAATAGATTTGATCGGATGTGATTACTCTGACCTTATAATACTAGAGAGGTTCTGTATCTTATGAGATCTGCTGATGGGAATGCTTTTGACTTGAGCTATTATCTGTGCTATGTATCATCAAAAAATACTTTAATATGCAGTAGTCTGAAAATCAGAGTTTAAGCCTCAAGGTTCCAAAGTACATCATTTTTAGTGTCATGTTAAATTCTTAATACATTTCTATTCTCAGAAGAACACCAAGTTGGTCCTTAGCAGAGAAGGTAGGCTGCTGGTGTCAGCTTGCAATTTCAGCTGTATTGCAGCATTTTCATTTGCTTTAACCAATATCACTATTTTAAAACTCTTATGACAAACAGAGCACCTATCAAACAGCACTCACTGCTGACTGACTAATTATAACTCTTATTCAGTGTACTGTCTTAGTGGAATATTTCTAGACTTCCTAACTGTCTGATGGAGAAAAATTGAAGCAGAATTTTTTAGTCTATTACAAAGCACATTATTTGAAGGATGTGCAATATAGGAAAGGGAGAAAATAACGCATGTAGCACTCACTATTGCTCATTTTTACTGTTTTATTAAAGAGTAACTTGAAAGCAAACAAAAATCAATCCCTACCACAGACTGTGCTTTTAACCACATAATTCTCATGTAAGTGTTTTAAACCTTCACTACTACAAACAAAACCTGTGGACATGGAGTTTAAATGCAATGAAGGAGGCAATGAAGAGCTGCATCTGTGAACTGGTGTTTAGACAGAGCAGTGCTGAAGGCCTGGGGCTTTGGCAGGTGCAGTTGCTCGTAGCAAGCAACAAGAGAGAAGCTTCTTTTCCAGTGCAAGGTTGGAGGCTCAGCTCAAATCTGCCACATCGTTGATGCTGACGTGCCAGACTTTGCACTGAAACAACTGAGGACTGTTCACAAGTTCAGGTTCACCTGCTGTGCTCTAACGATGTCTGATGCAAAGCTGTAGATCATTTGTGAAGGGAGCATATGGCTCCTTTCTAAACATGAGGATGGAGTTTGTTAGTTATATTTTAAATATCCCAGGACCTCACACAGTATTTAAAGAGGTTTTTCAAAATCTGCAGTTGGTTGGTGTTTTATCAATATTTTTCTTTTTTTTCCAAGCTGATCTGTACCAACTGCATGCTCTTACATTTATAATAAGCCACGTTCATGTTTTTAGTTTGTCGGTGCATTGACTTTTAATGTAATAGCATTAGAGATAAATGTTTAATAATGATGTCTTTTCGTAACAGCAGTCAAGAGGAGATAAGCTATGCATGAATTAAAAAATACTTAGGTGTTTGTAGAACAGAAATTAATATCATGGCTCACAAAGTTTAGGGAAAAAAATGTGTTTATTAACTACTGTTGCTTTGTACTAACTTGGCAGTTGTATTTCTAACTTTCTTTGACTGTAAGTTCTAAGTTTTGGCTGGGAAAAGAGATTTCAGAACTTGCATTTTAAATTACATAAATCCTAATAAGGATAAAAATTCTTGTGGTTTCTCAAATACTGTTTTCCAACAAAAGTAACTTTAATGTCTGGCTTAATGAAGTTTTCCCCTTCAGGAAAGAATTATCCAATGTGAATTTGCTAACAGCATAATACATCTATCCAGACTTTTTAACAAGAATCCTCATAAGATATTAGGGTTTGGGGTTTTATCTCCAAGTGCTGAAAAACTCCCAAGTCTTGACTTGTATGTTAATGCTTGCTTTTCATGTTTTGGAAGGTCCTGATGTGTAGATTGGCATCCCCAGGGTTACACTTCTTTATCTCCCTTGTTTTTATGATCACACTCAGAAGTGTAAATTGCTGGTATCTGGTTGAGCTTGGTCTCAGCTGCTCATGGGAAACACAAGATTTGTTCACCTCTGGATTCCTGTTCAAGAAGAGCCAGCTATGAGGTGCTACCAACAGGCTCCAGCACACCCTCCATGCTGAGTTAAAATGAGCAGCAAGAGGAGCAGAAATGTAATTCTTTGTACAGGATCTGATCATTGAGGAAAAAAAAATTTGGGAGGGATGATTCTCAGCCTAGAACTTGGCACTGACTGTGGCCAAGAAGAAAGGGTATGACCAGAGCAAGTAGTAGTTGACTGGAACTGTCAGGATTATTCACTGGTGAATTCAGAGTTCTGCAGTGAATTCTCAGGCTTGTGTGTGGAAACCAGCAGTGACTTGCCCATTTCTGCAGGCAGTTGTTCCTTTGGACAGCAGTCCTTGATGTAATGTGTTTCCAGTCTGACTGCATCAGCTGGCTTCCTGTTCTTGGGCACGGAGGAAAGACTGCTTCTCCAGGGAATACTCAGATGGAACAGAGTTTCGTTTCTCTGTTCCTTCTCCTGTTCTTTCACATTCATTTCCTCTTGTATGCACATATTGCTATATTTTTTTCTGCTCTGGATAGTAGTTTTATGTAAATTATTTCATGGGACAGTTTATATTTAAGCTTTGTAGAAATCCCCTCACTGTGCAATTACCTGATTAATAGCTGAGAATGAAGCAAGTGAACGCTGATGTAGGTGTTTGGGTATTAGATCCATGGTAAGGCTGCATGGGAAGATGGAAGTGGGGAGCTGGTGACTATGTAAAGCATCTCCTGTGACTGTGGACTATGGTGGAGAAAAAACAGGAGCATTTTTGAGGAAGGTGAATCCTAGGAGTGTTTACTGTTGCTGGCAAGAAGGGGGAAAGATGTCAGAGACTCCTGGTAATACTACCAGACACATTAATATTTCAACATGTTTAGAGGTGATAAAGGTGGGCACAGGTGTTCCATGTTCCCTATACAAACAGGTTATCCTGGAGAGATCCATGCCCTGTTTGTGTGTAACCCATCCCAGTGGAAGAGCAAGAGTGGGACTGCTCTGGAAAAGCCTTAGTGCAGCTGGCCACAGGGGACACCAGAAGCCTGAGAATGTCTGTAGCTTCTGCTGAGAAAAATGTCTGTTTCTTCCTTTTTACTTCTTGGAACAGACAGGAACAGGGCTGGGAGGGTTTCTGCCTGGGGAGTATCTGTGCGTGGTACTGCCACGGCTGATGGGAGCTGTTGAAGTGTGAGGCTGGTGCAATGTGTGACTGTTGGAAGAGAGTTTTTATTCTTCCAAATAGATCTTGCAAATACAGGGTTCCTGTAAGACCTTGCAAGAAATGAACAGTAGCAAAGGCTCTGCCTATCTACAAAAATACACTGGTGTGCAGAAAATGTGTTTACACATGACAAAAGCAAACATGTAGACTGCAGTTGTGTATCTACCAAAAATCAGGCTGTTGTCCATATTTTGGGTTTTTCCTCCATCCTTTCTTTCTTTAACAGGCCATGAGATCCCCATTAAAATGAAATATGGTGTAAGTGATAGACTTGGCACTGTGTGCTGTAAAATAAGAATTATAGCTTGTGCTTAGGTATTACCCTGTACTTAATAGGACTTAAGAAGGAGAGAGGATTTGCTTGACTAACCTTCTGAAGAGGAAAGCCATCATATGATAGCATAATTAACTTGAGATAGAAGACTTTTTTTATTTTAAATGACAAAATTCATGGCTCATTCTTGTTGGCAAGCTATACCCAGGCATTCAGCATTTTCCACCCTGAATGCAGTATGATGCTGAAAGTTGAACTTTTCCTATGGCTGAGCTGCATCTCTGATGTTGTACCAGAGATTTCAGAGCTCTTTTTTTGCTTTAGGAAGATCTTTAATTTTATGTGCCTTAGGTAAAGCTGTTATTTTGCATTCAGACTTATGAGTTAGGGGATAAAAAAAAAAAGAAAAGCTTACAAAACCGTTTAGACCATAACTCTCTTCTAATGGAAGTATATTGATTATTGAAAATTACCATAATAGTAACCATGCCTCTTTATTACTGTTTGATTACTGATTTTGGTGTGATTCAAGTGGCAGGTCTGATTCCTGAACTGCAGTAAAGCAAAATGTCCTATTATTATGTAGCTGCACTGACTGAATTGAGAATATACTTTTAAATTGCTGCTATCTGTATGCATGCTTTGTATGTTCTTATTCAGAGCAGAAATCAGAGCCTTAGATGTCGGTGGTCTGGTCTGCAAGAATCCCACAAGGATAAGAAAATAGGCAGAATATTTTGAAGTGCTTATTGATTTGAAATTACAAAGTCATTATACAAACTACTTTGCTTCGGTGCTATTGTCATTGGCAGTACAGCTCAGTTTGTCAGATCACTCCTGCTGCAGAGACTGACAAAGAAGTGGTGACTTGCTGGCATGATTCTTCCTTCCCCCATCAAGTTCATTTTGCAATGCTTGGCTCACATCTCAAGTTTTATCTTTAAAAGAAGATATGTGCAAAAAATTGGAAAATAGATAGATCAGGCCCTGGGTTTTGCATATAATAATATAATGCAGCGTTCTAACTGTTACCACAGATTTTTGCTGCTATTCTATTCTAGTACTGCAGCCTTTTTTGTATTTTCTTCTGAGCTCTCTAATTAACATATTCTGGATGAAATCGTGCACTGTTACTGCCACAGCATAAAGTGTTCCTAAGCTGATGGCTGGCTGACTTTAATGATCTTGATTCTTGCCCATAGGAAAAGCCAGAAATGATGCAGGTATAATTTAGATAACTGGGATGAACTACCTAAATTGAAAACCTTATCCTCCACTGCCTTTGGCAAGGATCTCTCCGCCATGGTGATAATTTTTCTTGCCTTAAAGGCCTGCATTAGAGGGTTCTTCTAAGAGGAAAGTCCCTTGGAGCTGAAGGGGTAATGTCCTTTAAAACTGCTGCTTTTTCCTTGACTCATGGGCTAGAAATCTTGCTCTATATTACACTCTTTAATGCGTTGCAATAATCTAGAATGAAAAAAATATTAAAATGGGCAAAAAAAGAAGAAAAAAAGGTCTCAGGAGACCATAGGAAATACTTCTTGTGAGATGTGATGTAGTGCTACTCAGTTGTTAAATTAGATCATATGGCAACGTTTATTAATTGGGTCATATATCTGGTGCCAAGTTTCAGATCATGGGTATTTGATAAAGTGATAGCAGAGCCTGAAAAACTAGTTTTATGTTTGAGAGCCATATACATCCTATTAATGTTTGGGAAATGAAAACAAATTGTTGCAATTTAGTAGTTATTCTTGTTATTTTAGTAGTTATTTTAGTACAGATTAGCTTAATTTTTATGTCTTCATGGATTGTAATTCAGCACTTTTACTTCAAGACAGAGTTGAAATCTATGCAACCATTTTCTTCTATGGTCAAAAAGGAGCACACTGAGTTTTAATGTTATAACAAATGTTACCCAGTAGGACCCTTCAGTCAGTCTGGACTGTGGATTCATGAAGATACAAGGCAGGATTCATCAGGCTACCTGTCAGAACTGTGAAGTGAAGCTCAGTTATGGTCTTTGTTTCTCTTTAGATCTCATAAATGGAGCCCAGGAACAGTGTGAATTGCCTCCTATGGATGGTTTTCCTCACTGTGAAGGGAAAATAAAGGTTAGTGAACTGGTTTTAATCTTATGTGCCTTCTATTAAAAATGGAACATATGTTGCAAGAGGCCACTACTCAGTGGTATAAAACAGGAACAACTGAGTCAAAAAATAGGATATTTAGGACTGACTGTGTGTCACTGCAGCATTGTTCACCTCAAGCCTTTAATACTAGTGCTGCAGAGAAATGAAGTGGCATCATCTTAGGACAGGAAAAAATTGCCATATTAAAATGCTATATTATTTACTGAAATGTCTTATTATTTGAAAGCTGTCTTGTTAGTCAGAAACTTTTCTTTTTGGAAAAGCCCTGTTTTCTTGTCCGTGGTGAGTAATTTGGGGCTCCCCTGCCCCAGGACTGTGATTCTGTGGGTACCTCGCTCCAGCCCCTCTTTCAGCACGACATTTCTTTGCACTTCATTTGTCTCTTTGCCCACAGCTCTGTGTGGTTCCTCTCTTCCCCTTTTCTCTTGGAAGCGTTCTGCCTCTTCTGCTCACAAGCAGGCAGTGCCTAAGTGTGCAGCCAGAACTCTGGGATTTACAGTGGACTCTACATAAATCCTGTATTTTACTAATAATGCAATTGGAAAGGCTAAATATTGCAACCCATCAGACTTTAGTTGGAAAGGGAAAAAAAAAAGGCAACAAAAACCAAAGAAACAAACTCCACCAAACTTGCAGAGATGGAGGTTTTTAAGTGCTTTTTTTCCACAAGATATGTTTCAATTGTAAGGGGTACTGATTTATGCCTGTGAATGCCCCATCCCTAAAAGTTCAAGGCCAGGCTGGATGGGGCTCTGAGTAACCTGGTCTAATGGAAGCTGTCCCTGCCCATGGCAGGGGTGTTGGAATGAGATGATCTTTAAGCTCTCTTCCAACTCAAACCATTCTGTGATTCTACGATTAGTGGGGGACAATAGTAAAATTTCTGGTTGCTTCAATACCCAAGCAGTTGTGAAATTAAAAGTCTCTACATTTTGAATCTCTGGTCTGTGTTTTGATCTGTTTTGGCAAACAGGCTGCATAGTGACTATGTAATAAATTATTTGAATATTAAAATATGAACTGAAATTAATTATTTGCTTCTGCAGAAATGACAGATTCTTGGCAGGTTTCAGTCTTGGTAACTGAAATGATCTGTGAAATTCTAGAGGGAGCATATCATGGTGGGGAGCACACAATGCATTCAACTCCAGCCACAGCCATATGTCTGGATCCCAGTTTTATTCTCCTTTTGATATTTGTCTCTGCTTGCCTGGCTGCCAGTTTGTATAAGCTGTGCTCACATCTGCTATGTTGTTGCTTCCCCAGCATTACTGAACGCAGGGATGCAGTGTGCTGCTAATTATTAATAAAATTCCTGGTTTGTTATTTGTGATATTTATAATCACTTTGCCACTTCCTCCATGATTCCTGGGTGTGAAACACAGCTATTTTGTTGTGCTTTAACCTAATAAACTTTTGTGTCTTTTCTTCTGTTACAGTGGATGAAAGATATGTGGCGATCGGATCCCTGTTATGCGAGTTATGGTGTAGATGGGTCCACATGCTCCTTTTTTATTTACCTCAGTGAGGTCAGTAATCTTTTAATCTGCAGAAGGGGAACATCATATTGCCTTCATAGATTTGGTAACTGTACTTTTCTCGAAAGAAATCATCGTTGTCTTCAGAAAAATTGTGTAAAGAGGAAAAAGTTATTAAAATAGAATTATTAAGTGTGTTGCCATTATTCATAAACCCTGCAGGGGTTTCTAGCCTGGAGAATTCTAATGTTTGGAACTGCAGTGATGTAAGCAGCAACTCTTCAGGGAGTCCACACTAGGTATCCTGTTAAACCCGGGCAGGAAGCTCAGTCAGAGATCTTTGCCTCTAAATACTTTTTCTGTTGCTTTTAATGCAGCTGCTGAGGTACTAATAGGGAGGCATTTGCAATGGAAAATTTGGAAAGTGGAACTAGGTGGTACAGTGTCCTAAGCAGCATGGACACTTCCTGCTCAGAGACTGTTTGTGAATTGTGGAATCTGTTAATAGAAAATAAAAAATCCTGAATGTCACATTTTTGAGTGAAGTTGCAGCTATATTGATTAAAGCCTTTGGCTGTCACAGCCTAAGCCCTTTTGTACACAGCTGAGTAGGGTGCTTGTCCTGGTGGGTTTTTTTCCTATTTCCTGGTTAACACTTGTTTCCCAAGAATTAATTTTGTCAATCAATTTTCATGAGTTTTATTACTGGCTTGAAGTGTGTGTGCCAGAAATAGTGAGGTGTATTTGATCACTTGGCCTCTTCTTTCTTACAAGTAAAATTTTGATAACTTATGGCAACTGATCTTAGAAGTAGTATTGTTATCCTGTGGCTCATTGCTTGCAAAGAACTGCTCGAGCAAATGTGGCTGCAGGATTGCAGCTAATAATAATTTCATAGCTTCTGTAGGATTGGGAGGGTTGGGCTGGAATTTTAAATTATATGTCTGAGATTAAAAGAGTAAGTCTATTATAATAAATAACTTGGTTGTAACCAAAGCAGTTTCTGTTGATTTACTCAGTTGACTGTCATTGAACTTCTGGGGGTGTTGCTTGAAGCAGCAATAGTTAAATGCATATCCAAAACATTTATCTGAAGACATAACAAAGGCTGGGTTGAATCACAGTTTTGACTCATTCCATTTCTAGCACTGAGTGTTGATTTATTTATGGGCTGTGAAGCTGTGGAAGAAAAAGATACAGGAGGACTATATTATTTATCTTGTTATTTATCATAGAAGCTAGAGATATGGTTTTCATAATCATCTGAAGTTGATCTGAGGTTTCTACTAGAAGGTTTTGTTTTAGCATCAGCAGAGTTATGTCTGGTCATTAGTATTCTGTCAACCAGCAGGTGCTTCATGGTTTTAATGCAGATATATCTTAAAAATGGTGATGTATCTCAACTGAATGCAAGAACCTAATATTCTTCAATGACATTTATTATTTTACTTTTCTGTTAAATCACAGTTTTTTATGTGACAATCTTCTCTGATCATCAGTTTTGAAAAGTCAGTTAGCTGACTTTTCAAGAGCTGTTGGCTCTTTCATAATTGATCTTTCATGGCCAAATGTGAGCAGACTTTCAGAGGCCAGATGGTTGTTTTTTCTGGGGTCTTGGAATTTGAAATATTTCTTTAAGCAGCAATATTGAATTTGGTCAACTTTTCATTTCATGAAGGAACAAAAGTGCAATTAGCCTATGTGCATATTTGGTAATTTCAGACAAAGGTCTTGTCCTTTTTTTTTTGTAGAGTGTTTTCTTATGACAGAATGTAAAACTAATATTGGGTGAGCGTGTTATTAACCTTGAGTTTAAATTTGGCATTCTTAATCCTATGATTAATTTCATGATTAATGTCCAGCAGCAGAGGTTGAAAGCTTAAATGTTTGCGAATGCAAGCATGAAATGAAATTCTAATAACACTACAATGATGTGAATTTATGAGGTGTGTTGGCTGCTAGGGATAACTTGGAAATGCTGTTGCGAGAGTAATTTGTCAAAGTGGACAGTGATGAAGAGTTGACAGTTTATAGCGTGGTTGCACAGCTGAATGATAAATGTGTCTACAGAGCTCTCGAGTCAGAACTGCTGATTTAAAATATTAGAATGCATTTGGGTAATGGAAAGGATATTACTGTTAAGATTTTTCTTTTTTACTTCAAGGTTAGACTATTGGAGTGAGATGGTTGTGTACGTGCATGTTTGAAAAGGCAACATATGCATCAAATTATGTACAACCTCAGTTTGGAAAAACACTGCATCAAATCATGCATATATCTACTTTTGCTCTTAAAATGACCTCTATGGTCTAGTGTGACAAGTGTCTGTGCTCTTTCGTACTCTTCTGGGATTTACTTTTTTTCTTCTGAAGCGCTTCAGTTAGGGTATTCCATTATGCTCATCCAGTACTCTTTGTAATGTAATTTCAAACTTGTAAACAAAGGAGCCCAAAATATTTCATTTTGGTGTGTGATATGGGTCCCAACCACAGAAACACAAAGTAACCTGTCCACAGTTTATTTAAAAGCTTAGAAACAAAAGGTTGGAACAAACCTCAGCCTTTGGGTATCAGCCATGTGCTCTTGTTATGTTTCCCCCATAACATAACATTTGAGTGTCTGCAAAATAGAAACAATGCTGTCAAAATCCAGGCTGCCTCAAGTCTTCTCTCCTGAAGAGCCTGCACAAGTGCAGGTATCAGCAGTTCTGCCTTGCTTTGGATGGCACTCCTGCAGGAGCTCGGGAACAGCTCTTCTCCAGTGCTTTGTGTCTTGGCTGCTTGAGCAGAAGGGGAGACAAATGTGGCAGCCCAAGGAAAGCAAGAAGCAGCGCAGCATGTCCAGGCTTCTGTCTTTTATTTAAAGCTGTCCCCTGTACAAACTTGCAGATGAAACAGAGAATTTTTGCACTTCTTTCTCACTGTTTTGCTGCAGGCACTGGATCATTCCTGTGGTGTGATGTGCATAGACGTGGAATGCCTTGGGTTGGAAGGAACCGTAAAGATCATCTTGTTCTGGTCAGGGACACCTTCCACTATCCCAGGTGGCTCCAAGCCCCATCCAAGCTGGCCTTGGACACTTCCAGGGATGGGGCAGCCACAGCTTCTCTGGGCAACCTGTGCCAGGGCCTCACCACCCTCTGGTCCTCAGAACACGAATTGTGCTGGAGTCTTTGAAGAGTGGAGGAGATACAAATGGCCTGAATAGCAAAACCAGACTTACTTTCTCTTGAATACAGAGCCAGACAGGGATTAGAAATAGCAAACATTAAAAAGCAAGTTAAACTTGCTTCCTTTTAACCATGATGCCCATAAAGAAGAGTTACTTTCTTTTAAACTTAGCATTCAGTTTTGAAAAAGGCAGTTGTTTAACACTGTAATGGCATTGGCACAGTTATCATTTTCATGGATGGCATTGCCTCTGGGGAGAAATGTGAAAAAATTAATTTCTAGGCAGTACAAAAATATATTTCACTGCAAAATGTCAGTTTGCAGCTGAAAAATGAAGCTTTTAAAAATATCTTCTAGAAAATTAGTTTTTCACACTGTTTCCAAGCTTTAAAAAAAAAATGGAGGGGGCTTATAGCTCTTTTTTTCTTTTCTTTTATCCTTATCTACATATGTGTTTCTCTGAGAGGACTGCTTTGCACACAGGAGTGGGACTGGTGTTGCCTGGTGGTCAGCTGGTAGCTGTGGTGCAAGTTACCACCTCCCCTTACACTGGTGCTTACCTGCTGCAGCTGGGCAGGTCTCTCTAAAATCCCAGCCTTTGGACCTCCAGCTCACTTTTCAGATGCACACATAATTTTTGGTACCCACCTTGAAATCCAGCACTTCCAAAGATTTAAAACTGTTTCTCATTCCAGTCTTTGAGATTCCTGTAGCTTTTGCACGTGTGCTAATACACTGCTGGAGAGAATTCTTGTTTTCAGTCCTTCAGACTTGATGGAAACACAAGGCAAAGTTGGTTGTGGGAGTATTTTTCTTCACACTTTTACTTCTGTTTTGAGGACTAAAGCAGAAAAACACAAACCAAAGGTGATTTTGAACATGGATTTGTTTCCAACATGCAAGCTGTAGTCTGAGGCACATTTTAGTGAAAATTCCTGGGAATCATACTTGCAGAGGTTCCTTAAATCCTTGTGGTTTTTCTACTTTACTGCAGTTTGCTCATATCTATGGGGAAGTCCCCTTTCCACAACTTCTGCTGCTAATCCTGGATATTGAGTTAATGATTTGCATTTCTTCAGTGTAATGTGACATCAAACCAGCTTGTTTCAATTCTATGCAAATACTTAGAAATTTGACAAAACCAGTGTTGTTCTCTGGAATGTAAATCAGCAAAAGTTCAGACTTATTTAGTCATCTTACACATGCCCCTAAGAAATTGAAATGCTAGTGATAGTCAGCACTTTGTCCCTGAATTATCTATTGGTGTATTGGTCTGAATTTGGACGATTTGGGCTCGGTTATTTTTAATTCTTCTGTCATCTTAAACTGGGATTAGTGTTTTTGTGACTTGTTGGAAAAGACATTAATGCCAGAGTACGAGATGAAGCAAATGCCGTGCATGTTCCTGAAGTCAGACAAGAGGCCATTTGTTGATTGATGTTATGTGTGAAATGTTGTGTTGCAGTGTCACCAGGGCTGTGGGTACCTGACACCCAACATTTGAGACTGCCTTTGGAAGCAACCACATCCAAAGCTACCTGTACCCTACTCCATTTCACTCACCAGGCAGGCAGTCATCTTGCACACCACGGATTCTGTAATCTCTTCAAAGTGGTTCTGTCACTGAGAAAATGCTAAACAAAATATGGGAGTTGAGAAAGTCACCTTCTCAGTGGGCACAGTTCTTTCGCATCAAATTCTCAAAGGGGTTTGCAGCATTACGAGTTCTCTGCCTGCCTTCATACTTCCTAATAAATTTAAAGATGCACTTTTTTCCACAGATAATGCACTGGAATTTTTTGTTTGTGTATTCTTCATTCTGAGACTGGCTTAAGACACTTAGCAGTAGCACTGTGCCATGGATAGAAGTACACTGAGCAGTAGTGTGTTCAGCTGGTGTGCAAAGAAAGTTGTCTTAGCTTCCCTGTGGATGGGCTGCACCTGCCCTTTGGCAGAGTCCAAAATGAAGATTATCCCGAGTGCTCAGAGCGTACCCTTCAGCTCCAGCTTTATTAAACTCCCACTGTGACTCTTTGAAAGCATAAAGGTCTTTCCGAAGTTTTGGATGTGGAGAGCTGCTGGCAGAGTATACTTTGATTCGATTTGGAAGATGCTCAGACTGCTCCAGTGCTACAGATGTTTGCCAGGTTCTTGAAACTCTGCTTGAAGTACTTCCTCTGTAATAGAGTCAAGTGCTGCAATCTTGCCTTGCTTTCAGTGTCAGTGTGTGTCTGAGGAAGAGTCACTGGATCAGATACCTGCAAAGCTTCTATAAAGCAAGTACTCTTCAAATTTATTAGGTTTTTTGAGGGTTTTTTTTCATCCTAAACCTAGCCATTTACACCTCAGAGCAGTTCAGAACACCAGCTTTCCTCTAATATCTGGAATCATGTAGCACTTAAATTTTGAACTTCTAAAGTGCTGTGCAACTTACCCTTAAGCAGCTGGCTATTTGTACTGCAGGCAGTGCTGTGACTAATGTGATTCCAGACCAAGTAGGGAACACTTGACTTCTCAGGTGGACACAGTTCCCTGAGCAAGATCAAAGACTACCTAATGCATTTGATTGGCATTGAATGCAGTACCAGGAACAGGAGGCACAACTGGTCTTATTCAAAAATATGACAGTACAAAGATAAATATAGTGTGTTCTGAATAATAGCTTAGCATTTATATCACTCATCCAAAAAATGGTCTGTCTTCAAATCTGCAGTTGCTGCTTCCCAGCAGTCATCTTTAAGTGCTAATCTGTCTGCTATCACATCCTTCCTATTAAATCATTTACATGACAGTACAACATAGGTTGCTATGGAGAGAATAAGCTGGAGAAAGAACTGATGGTAACCCAGTGAGAGGAAGGTAGTGCTGGAAATGGGGAAGAGGAGTCCTGGTTCCTCCTTCAGAGGCAACTTTAGTGTTTGGCCTTAAATTATCAAATGAAAAAGTTAAAGAGCAGGATCTAGATGAACATCACTGCCCTTCTTCACCTTCCTCAAAATTAGGGCTTCTTGTATGTAGATATTCTGTACCTAAACAAATACAAAGCCAAAGTATTTATATATTTCTGATGAAGTTTTCATCTAAACCCACTTTAGTGATATCATAATCCTTGCTGCATCAGTGCTAAAGATCAGTAAGGAAAAATGAGAGCCAGACCAACTGCAGACACTGATATTGCTTTGAATCTACTCCCTAAGTTTTTATTTGTGATGAGAACTACTGTAATTTAATTTAGACTAGGGGAAATATTTCTAAAAGCACAAAAGAACTGTATGTGTTTTTCAGTCAGTGAGGCATGCAGCTAATTGTCCTTGGCAGCTCTGAAAAATCTGCAATTCCTTTAGGATGCCTTGTGGTGCAATATAAAGTACATGAAGTCAGAAAAGGGGCACGTACAGTAGTCCTTGAAATGTCATATCTTAATTTAGATCAGCTCTAGTGCTAGGAATAATGCAAAATTTGTACTACTAAAACAAAGGAAAAAAAACAGAGAGAGTTTGTGACTGTGCATGATTTGTAACTGGAGCTTGCAACTCTTTTCTGCCACAACTTTATAGTTGTAAGAGTTAGGAATAATAATTGCTACAATTTCTGGTGTGGTTCCAGAGCTGGAGACCATTGAAGAATCAGATGTTTTCAAAGGAGGTGGATAAGTCACTGCTTTCAAATGTTGTATTAAACACCTCGAGTAGGTTAGGTCGTAGCATTCAAAATGCTTTTTTAAAGTTTGTCTGAGGAGCCCAAGGTTGATACATTTCTTCTCTTTAGGTTAGGATGGCTATTAATTTATTTTCATGTGATTGGCCTTCTAGGCAATCATATAGTGTTATCTTAAGCCTTTAATCTGTAATGCTCCAGGCTTACTGCAGCATGATTTAGCTAAAATTGTATTTTGACAGGTCTGCGACTGGAGGAACCATAAGAGCAACTCTGACTTCCAATTCTCTGGGAGCTGTGAACTTAATCAGTAATGATGGGGTATCTCAGGCAGCTGATAAATTTTTACATTTCCCCCATTTCACAGTACAGTCATGTACAGTTTTCATGGTACATGACTGTACTGTGCCAGAACTGAGATTCGTCCTTCCCCAGAGCAAATGGTTGAATTTCTTAAGGCACACGAATAATGAGGATTCTATACAACAGGCAAGATCCCCGGGGACAGCTGAGGAGCTCTCAGTGACTTGCATCCATTTACTGTTTCTTCACTGACTACTCCCTCTTGTACTTTTTTATTTTCTATTGGCAAGAGTAGAAGTATTGCATTTGCATTGATCATGTTTCTCTAAGAATCACAGCTGTTGATGCTTGTGAATATTGTTACTTATATTATAATTACCTTATTTATAGCCTTCAAACATGGTGGCTTTGATTCTGTGATAATTCTTATTTTTTTGGCCTAGATTACTATGAGGTAGAACTTTGATCCTTTGATTTAGCAGGCTTTGTCTCTTTATAAAGATATTCTAGGGAGATGGTAATGTTCCAAAATACATGTTTTTGTAAGGTCTAGAAGAATAAAAAACTTCTTGAAAACATTTAAGAACTGCTCAGAGAAACTGTATTTTGAGCATTTAACTAGCTGACCTCTGTCTTGATCTTCTGTTTTCATTATCATGAATGAATATGTAAATGTGACTTTTGGTTGCAAATTTGCTGGGTTAAAAGAGCATTGAATTGCAAAAAGTCATCTTAAGCTTTTCCTGCAAAAAAGCAGTTTTACCTTGAAGTGATCACCTTATTATCAGCTGATGCCTTATTTAAAGCATCAGGTTAACATAGAAGTGTAATATAAAGGTGGTGAGTGGAGGCTTTGGTCAAGCAGCTGAAAGTAGAGTAGAATTATTTATTTTGATGTGGTTTTTTTACAGGTTGAAAATTGGTGTCCTCGTTTACCTTGGAGAGCAAAAAATCCTAATGAAGAAACTGATCAAAAAACAGTGGTAAGAACAACCATGTCCTTAATAGAGAAAACATGAGAAATAATTCAGTAACTGTGATTCATGCAAAATATCCTGGAATCCTGTGCCACATAAATGGTTAAAAGACTAGAATTTACAATTTTTATTCCTCAATTCTTCAAGGCAGAAAGGAATTCTTCTTGACACGTGTAGCTCATGTATCTAGTCATTGTGTTGTGGTCTTGGTGGTAGATATTCATTGAAAACATTTTTGTGTTTAAATTTATGAAATACCATACACAGATACTGAGAAAAATTATAAATCCACAGACTGCTCACCAGTGTTAAGTATATGTGAAAATGTCCATTTTTATTGTCCCAAAAACCTGGGCCTTGTTTACAGAACTGCCTTAATGGAAAAGGCTTATATCCATTTCAGGTTTGTAGTAATATTTTGATTACTCCTAATTTTTTCCCTTTAAAAACTATACAGCACACAGAGTTGTTTCTAAATTGTTACAGCCTAATTATGTAGCAATTAGGTATTTTAAGATAATTTAAGATAATTGCTGGGCTGCATATGAACACTACTTACGTAATACAGATATAGGCTGTCTCATTTTGTAAAACCAATTGATCTTAGAACAGTCTAGCTTTAAAATGAGTATTTCCTTTAAAATTTATACCCTAGTAATGTTTCTTCATTTCTAATAGGAGACTTCCTTGTATTTGGGAGATTCATGTTGCACATAAATCTTGAGCCTACTGTTCTGTATTGTGATTTAGACATACCTTTACCTCATTTTGAAGCACGTGAACAAACCCAGATCTTATATTGCAGAAATAAATACATTGTGAAACATTGCAAACGTATTCTGGGCTACCAAGTACTGCTAATAAACATAACAGTCATTTATGTAGCTCAGAAGTGTCTAAGTATATCTTTAATATTTGAACTAAAATCTTAACTTGTCCTAGGAGTGCATCTTTTTTTCTATTTCTTGCTTTAAAAAGAGAAATATAAAGCACAGAGCTCACATTTCAGCAGTTTTTTCACTTCTGGAAGGTATGCTGAAGAATAACTAATGTTTGGGGGTTTTCTTAATGCTTTGCTTGAAGGCTGAAATTCGTATCAATTTTGATAATCTCTACAAAATGATGTCGAGGCACGAGGAATTCAGGTGGATGATGTTGCGCATCAGACGAATGGCTGATACCTGGATTGAAGCAATTAAATCCCTTGCAGAAAACCAAAATTTGGAGAAAAGAAAACGAAAAAAGGTAAATGAGAACATTTTTATTCTTGTCACTTGCTGTTACATGGGCTCTTTCAAGCTTCTTGTTCCAGTTGTAGCTTCAGAGTGGAAATAGAAAATATGTCTGAAAGGCTCGTGTTTATACTTGTGCCTCTTTTCAAGGAGTATTTTGCTGTTTGAATTATGCTGCAATGGGTGTTTGCTTTACAGAGAGTTTTACGTGCTTTGCATGAGTCAGTCTTGGAGTAAGTTTTCTGACCTCTGTAGTTTTGGATAAAATAGAGACTATGTAGAAGTTTCTAAAGGGAGAAACTGTGAATTTACTGCAAGCTGATGACACTGGAGTGTTTTATGTAGTTATGGGGAACAACAGTTGTACACCTTTGTTGTCCAAAATTGAGACTCTAAACGGTGTATCTTGGGCTTGGATTTGAGTAGACTTAAAGTTAACCACAACTTTGGACTGGATCAGTTTAGACCTGCTGTAATGGGTTCAATTTTAAAGCCATGAGATACCTGAAGTGAAAAGGTGTACCTCATTTGATTTAATTTTTATTTTATTTTAACTACCTCAGTTAGTTAAGATAAAGCCAAAAGTTGCAAACGCAACAACAGGTTTCCCTTCCTGCCTTGTTATTCCTGGAGCCAGTCCTGAGTGGCAGCAGCATGGAAATGTGTTCATATTTCTACCCTCTCTTAAGCCTGGCTGCCTCAGCCCCTTGATGGAGATTCTCAGTCCTTGCATTCATTGCAAAATTAAATTCTTTGCGTGGAAGTATTGAATTGTTTTCATTGATTTTTTTTTTTTGGCTATAGTTGGAATTTAATAGGAAGAAAAACTGCTGTAAGGTACAACAGTTGCATGTTTAATGTGGATAACTCGAACATATGACTTTCCTTTCCAGATCCTTGTTCATTTGGGGCTTTTGACAAAAGAATCTGGATTCAAGATTGCAGAAAATGCGTTTAGCGGTGGCCCACTTGGTGAATTAGTCCAGTGGAGTGATTTAATTACATCTCTCTACTTACTGGGCCATGACATCAGGATTTCAGCTTCACTGGCAGAGCTCAAGGAGTAAGGAGATTACTTTCGCTTTTGAAACTGGAATTAAAAGAAAAGAATTGTAAACTCTTGAAGCTTCTATTAACAGTATATAATTTCTTGAAGCATAAAATGAAAGTGATAATTCACTAAACAGACGATAAGATTATTTTCATGAGCTGAGTATATGTGCCATGGAAAGGATAATGTGTTTTCATTGTAGCTTCAGGCTCCTGGGACTTCATAAATGAATGCTGTAAAATTCAAACTAAGCGGCTTAGTCTTTAACATTCCAGGTGCTTTAACCAGCTGCAATGGGAAATGTTACAGACTAGCCTAATTCTGTGTCCTCTGCTTCAGTTTCTGCTGTTCTTCACTCAGTATCTCATTTTAAGATAAAGGTTTAAGTTCTTTAAACATGTTACTTTTGATGTAGTTAATTGCTTGTGTTAGGTCAAATTGCTCCTCACTCTTCGTTGTCCTGCTTTGCCAACTGGTACAGCACCAGACATAAAACATCTGTTTGAAGCTTGAGCACATGCACTTTTCCTGCAGCTTTCTTTTTTTAATTACAAACATGACAGCATTGTTTTATAGAGAGCTCTTATACTATAAAGCTGTCAATAGAAGTCAGAAATTATTTTGAATCATTTCAAAGCACACTATTTTTAAGCATTTCAAACATGTTATTCTCGTGCTTAAACCAGATGAGGTTTTTAGTGAAAATTAGTGCCTTACATGTAATAAATGTTGAGCATCTCTAGCATTTGAGTTTTCTTACATGGTTTGTGATTTCGAAACAGAGTAAAAGAGTAAAACATTTTTGGAAACTGGAATTATGGGAATAAATATTATTACAGCATCAATTCAAGGTATTTGGAAAGTAATGCTTTTTCATATTGCTTCTCTTTTTGTTTAGGATTATGAAGAAGGTTGTAGGTAACAGATCTGGCTGCCCTACCCAGGGGGATAAAATTGTAGAACTCATTTACATTGATATTGTGGGACTGACTCAGTTTAAGAAAACCCTTGGTCCATCATGGGTTCATTACCAGTAAGTATAACACTCACTCACCCTCTAAACTGCTTTGTTAAAGAGCTTTTGTTGAATAACACGTGTCAAAATACTGAAATAAGTCCATTCACATGAACTTAAATTTTTTTGAACCTGAAAATGCACTTTTCTGTAGTCTTTCACTCTTAGGATTAAAGGGGCTATTACTTGTTCTTTACATGCCATCATTATCCCCCCCAGTGAGCGTGAGATTCTTGGATTCAAGCATTTTTAATCTTAAAAATCTTAATTATCCTCTTGATAATTCATCGTCTTTGCCCCTCTTTCCCTCCTTTCTTTACCCACACTTCCCCTCCCCATATTTTTTCTATAAATTAATAGATGAGCTGAGAGATTATTGCATTTTGTTGTTTAGTTGGAATACCAGAGGCATGTTGTTTGTTGGTGTTTGTAACCACACTGGATCAATGACTGTGGAGATTTATCTATTCTGATTGTATTGCCCAACAGCTGCACTGCAATTTTCTGTTCCATTCCTTAAGATAGTGGGCAGAGAGCTGTCTTCAGGGGCAGGTCTGAAGAATAAACTGCAGTTATTGTTGTTTCTGTAATCTATAAACATATTTCCATTAGAAATGGAAGATGAGGGTCCCAAGAAATGACTTTGTGCACCTTTCTTAGCATATGCGGTTTTAAAACCTCTTTTCTTTTTGTCAATAGCTTTAAATCGTTAAGCCTCCCATGTGTTGTGCAAATACATATCAGCATGAAATAAACCCAAATCTAAATTACTGACTTTGATTTTTCTATACCTAATCGAATTAGCTGTGTCTCATGATCCAGAAAGTCCAGTAAATCCTACTTGAAGGAAGGTATTGGACGGTGAGAAACTGTTTTCTTTCAGCCTCAGGATTTTCTAGAGCATTGGATCTTTCCAGTGTAATTTTAAATGAGAGTACTGTGATCAACATTGCAGATTAGATTACTCTTAATCTCTTTTTTGAAGCAGGGGAGTAAACGGATATTCTAGTTTTTAGGAGCCTGCTAATAAAGATAATCCCATTTTCCACTGAGCAACAGTTGCTTGTCTGTCTGCCAGATGTAATTGTCACTAGAGGATCACATCCAGCATTGTGGTCAGGATAGGAAACCCTTCTTATAAATTTTAAATGTTTCTTCCCGTTTGCTTGCAATTTCCTGTCTGGTATATCCTGTAACAAAGGTATGGAAATATATATTGAGATTATTCATTTTTTTTTTCTTCGTAGAATCTTTAAATCTTGAATTATCAATGTGCTTTTCATTGGTTACTATTTTGTGGTAATGGCTAGTGTTTTGTGGTTTAGGAGAGCAGAATTACGTTTAACTCCAAGTGTCTTAGGTAGTGTAGAATTTTTGGGGGCTTTTGAGGGAGAAAAAAATAACTTAATGTCTATGTTCTACAACATTGGATTTCATGGACTGGAAGGAAGTCTCATCTAGTCCATAGCCTGACTGAAAAATAGATAAGGGTGCATTTGTCCTTCATGAGACATTTTTGCCTCATCTTTTACTGCAGACTGAAAAAGATGCCCCAACATGTTGTTTTATATAGTTAAGCTTTTCTTTAAAGTGTTTTTCTTGGCCTGGTTTCTTGCAAACTGCCAATTACTGCTTATTCTAATAAGGTTGTGGGGAATAAATTACTTCCTTCTCTTCTCTGCCAGCCCCTAGGATGTCTTCTATTCTGTTTTTTCTTCAATTTGCTTTTTTAAAATATATAAATGTAGGGGTTTAAGTCATTACTTACATTTCATGTTTTATATACCTTTCATGAAACATCTTGCATTTGTTGTGAATCTCTCTAATTTTGGTACTTTTTCTCAAGTTCAGTGTACAAAACAGGGTCCAGAGTCTAGCAGAAACTACAGAATTGATTAGAGCAGCAGAATTAATTCGTAGCTTCATGCATGCTGTCTCCTATTCCAGGATCCTCTTCCAGTCGTTGTTTTTTCTCTCAGCATCATGAGTTACTTCATAAATTTTGTCATTAAAATGTTTTGAAGTTAAAACCACTAAAATGTGTTATAACAGCATAGTCATCCATTTCTGTTTAATTCCAATCAAATAACCATTATCACAATTAAAGCTGCTTTTTAGCCCTTGTTCTTTACAAACTTTGCTTTTTCTCTCAGTTGTATTTAATGTCAGTAGGAATAATTGTTTGTCTCGAAAGAAGTGTTTTTCAGTAGACATGTGCAGGTCAGCTCAGTCTGGTTTATACAGACCAGGCTCAGATACAAATGAATTAAAATATTTTTTTCACTTCAGATCAAAATAGAGTGGCAGAATAAGTCTCTGCCTTCAGAACAGTCTCTTGGTAAGAGTGCTTTATATAATCTTTCTGGGTGAACTTGAGCCCTGAGGAAGTTTTTGGTAGTTGCAAATCAGGTTTCTGGAACTGCAAGCTCGAAAGAATGACCCTGCTGCTTTGGGAGTGAGTGTTTCTGAAAACTCTTCTGTACAGCTCAGAGCAGCGGTGACTTTTGGTAGTATGTGCTTTATCTGTGGGGTAATTGGTGCTGTAAACAGCAGGAACACAGCAAAACACATCTCATTTTGGAGTGCACCCTATTTCCAGGCAGAGCAATGCCTGGATGTGCTGGATTTTTCACTTCTGAGGTCTGGATGTTTGAATGCAGTTTGTGTGCAATGAATCAACATACAAATTAATAGCTTAATATAGTTTGAGAAGTGCAGCCTTTCTTAGCACCCTCATCCTCCAGGCAGCACATAAGAATCTGGTATTTTTTCATTTTTCCACAGTCTCTCTAGCAATGACTCATTCACATATGCCAAAAATCCAACTGGCTTTTTTTTCTTGAAATAAATTAACGTGACAGCTATCCTGAAAAATGAGCAACGTTCCTGCTTCATACGTGTTCTCTAGCATACATCTGTTTTAGGAGGGTTATTTTCTGTCCTAAGATTTTAAATGCAAGTACTGAGTGGCCTGATGAAGTGGAAGAAGGACACAAAAAAAAAGTGTATAAATACTTCCACTAGGTCAGCTGTGTTAAGGTTGTGCTTCTGCCCAATATTTATGGAGGAAAAAAGCTCCCTTTGAATAATCCTGGGTTACTTTTGTCTGATTTTTTTTATAAGCCCTAAAATTGTCACTTCTAATGTGCTAGACAAAAAAAGACTAATATGGATGTTTCTAAAGCAATTTGCTACCTACCAGTCCTCTTTTTAATTAGGTAGAGGATAGACTTAGTCTGACACCAATTTCAGGACGTGCTGCAATTCTCTGCAGCTTCACTGATAAAGTGTGGTGACATTTTAGGAAGGAAGGGTAGGAAAAGTGAAGTGTAAGGTTTACCAAATTAGCATTTTAATTTAAAATATATCCCTGATTTATTAAAAAGAAAACTATTTTGTCATTTTCAAAATAAATTTTTTCACTTTAGAAATGCTAATGCATTGTATAAAAAATAAAAACAAATGAAAGGCATTGAAATTATTAAGCAAAACAAATGGAGAATATGGTACTATGGTAGACAAGGCATTCCTATAAATATTAAAATATCAGTTCAGCATAACTGGTACTAATTACATTCATTTCTAAATTTTAAATCTTTACCAACTCTTTTCTGCTGCATTTCAGGGATTAGTTTCACCTCTCGAAGCTTTGATCTGTTGTACCATTCCTGCACACGCTTGCACTTCTTGCTGTCATCTTTTTTCTGACTTAGTTTGTGCCGAATCATATAAATATTTTTTGTTTTCCTGCTTTCTGGTTCAGATTTCTGTTGCATCACATTGCCTGTCCTGATTCAGAGAACCTGTGTGTACTGGACATAGTTCCACATATCCCTGTGAACCATTAGTGCTGCTTATCTTACATCTGAATACAGGAAAAAGAGAGGCAACAAAGCAATGCAGTGCTCCTTACATATATCTCTTGACAAACTCCAGTAATGTTGCAGTTTTTCAGTAGCTTTCCCCTATTTTTCATTCTCCTGTACTCAAGTACCTGGCCAAAAGCTGTATATTTGAGAGGAATTTTGTTTTAAGGCCTGCCAAGAAATAAGAGGGCTTTTATTACTGAATGATTCATCAGTGCAGAACTTGTTTTGGTCCTGCTGGAGTATTTTGTGTGATGCAGAGATAATTGCCACTGTTGTAAAATATTTTCATTGAGAACAGTTGACATAAAACACTGCACAGAAACTGATCTGTCAGCTTTGTTGTTTGGTGAATTTGTTGTATATTTTGTTGTATATTTTGACTTTCTTTTTGTTTGAAAGATCTCTGTGTAGGTTTAAAAAAGACGTAATTTTGCTCAATTTGTACTTTGAAATACAAAGGTAATATTTCATATAAGAGTTTAAAAGTTGTTGGGGTTTTTTTCTATTTGTCAAATTATTGAATACTTTAGTGAAAGGAGCAACATATAAGTAATATGTAAATTTTTTGGGGGGACTAAAATCTTTTCTTTTTAAAGCTGACAAATAGTTGGAGATTAGCCCTCAAAAGGTAAAGAACTTAATTCTTTAACATATAAAAGCCAAAATCCTGGTGTTTTTCTGAACAGGATGTATATATGGGCTTGGAGCATGGGAAATGTGGAAAACTGGGGAAAATAGCCATTTTTAATAGTAACTTTTGCAGCTACCTCTCTTCTTGCCACCCCTGAGGTTGTGTCCCTTCCTTAGCACATATGAGCCCAGTGATCCAATATGCAGTGGTAAGAGGTCATGTGTTTATAACATGCACATGATGGTTAATTCCTGGATAAGTCTTTTCTGCAGTTTTACTTGTGGAAGGCTGGAGAATGGTAGGGTCAGCAGCTCTGGAGCCCAATAATGCACTTCAGTGGCAGTGGTCAGTATGTCAGTCACATCAAAGGTTTGGCAGGCTGCATTTTGGAAACATAACTTCTAGAATCTCTGTCCTATAGCATGCACTGTCTTCCTCATACTGACACTTTTTCTGCCTGTCATGCACTGTGGGCCGTTCTCCTGAAAGGAGATGCTCATAAATGATTTCTTTTCCAAGAAATTAATAGGATTTTAAACAAAGGGTGAGAGTGATTCTCTCATCCCATGCCCTTTGTAATCCAGCGCCAGGGTTTCTCTCTGTTGCGTGCTGGTTGATGCAGGTAATTGACTTTCATATTGTTTCTTCAAAAGTCTGTGACAGAATGTTTCATAAACAAATAAATGATCTGACTGCAAGAACTCATCATATTAAACCACCTTCAGTGCTTTTCCCGTAGGTCTAAAAGTCAGAACCTGGAGACCAAATACAGTTGTCTAAAGACAATGTCCTGTTCTGCTCTGATCTTATTGGCATGTTGCCCCTGGCTGCTGCTTTTGGTTTTGTGGTAATGGTTGAGAACTTTAGAAAATAAATGGAAAATCCTCTCTTCTGCCTAAATTCTTCTTCAGAGCCATAGAAAATGAAGGTGACCACTGTGGCATTCTCATAAGCTCTACTTGGATTTTAAAACCTAACTTCATGCCGTAAGGACAAAGAAAGCCAAAATAAGCTCCGGGGTTGTTATTTGAATATCTGATATATCCTTGAATTTGCTGTTCATAACATCTTTGTGAATGTAATATGAACAGAAATGTTTGAAATTGAAATGTACCCTCAGTTCATACGTCCTCCAGAGCTGCACACAAAGATAAAACACATCTTAATTATCATAACTATGTATATATGCACACATCCTATATATACATATGTAGGTGTACCTACAGTAAATTTGTTTTTCTCTTTTAGGTGTATGCTAAGAGTTCTGGATTCCTTTGGGACTGAGCCAGAGTTTAACCATGCCCATTATGCCCAGTCTAAAGGCCACAAGACACCATGGGGAAAGTGGAACCTTAATCCACAGCAGTTTTATACAATGTTCCGTAAGTACCTCTGTGCTTATAAATAATTTAGAGCTTCAAAAACAAATGCTGTCATTGAGAAGATTTTTTTTATTATGACAGACAAATTCACAGTTTAATAAAATGCAATTGCTAAATCAATGTCTGTAGACTGTGCAAAAGCTCTATTGTTCTTCCACGTAGCAATGAGAAAATAAGAATATTGAGCTAATATAAATAGTGGTAGGGAACTTTACGCTCTGGGTATCTGTGGAAGGTGGTGCTTGGCTTTTCTCTCCAGTGTCAGGGAGTTTGCTTGGTTAGTTTTGCGTTCTGTAATCTTACTATGAAGCAATAGATTTTTGAGGAACTTGCTAGGTTACATTTTTATAAACTGCACTCCTGCATTTCATCATGTTGAACTGAAGTTTGGAACTATGTTAGCTATAGTGTTGTATTTCTGCTTTTGTTCCTCAGCAACTCAGCAGCACCATCCCTTCACTATTTCTTTGTGTTTAGGATTAATAAATGACCATTTAGCAAAAACTTTTTGTCTCTACTTTTTTATGGCTTTGTAAAAATTTTTACATAGCTTGTTTTGATACTGTGAGCATTTATCCTCAGGTGAATTGATTAACATTTATTTGCCATCAGTGTACAAAGCTATTGAAAAATAAGTAGTAGATTTCAGCACTGCTGTAGATCTTTCAAGCATCGATAAATATCTTTTGAAGTGACCCCAGCCAAACCTAAAAAAAAACCAGAACAGACACAAAAATGGTATAAATTCTCTATAAATTGGGCCAGATTGAATGATTAGTATGACCTGGTCTATGCCTGGTCTTTGACTTTGTGGCGGTAGGTTCCAGAATCAAGGATCTCTCTCTTGCCTGCTGTAGCAGCAGTTCAAGTGTGTCATCTCTGAAAGGTGCAGGGTCACTGCTGCTGCCTGGAGGGTAAGGGAGGCTCAGGGCAGTGCCTTCTGCTGTGTGCAGAGGCTGCTCAGCCCAAGTCTGTAAGGAAACACTCCATGGTGACCAGCCCACCTTCAGAGGTTGGTGCTGGTCCCTGTCTGACCTTAAAACCAGGGCTCTGTTCTCTCTCATCAGCTTTCATCATCAGTCTTTCAAACTTTCCTGCTTTTCACAGCAGAATTATACATGCTGCTGTCAGGCTGACACGCTTTTGATTTCAGTTGCCCTGTAAAATTCTTGAGAGAGGCATATTTTGTCTGTCAACATTTGCTGTGCGAGTTTTTCCAGAGAAATATAAGTGAAGGTTGTTCAAGAGATAAAAGGCTGCATTCACAGTTGTTGGGAAGCAAGTAACAAAACATGTGGTGGTGAAATGTGACTTGGAAGTGGTTGCAGAGTTTGTGTCTGGATATTAGTAAGCAGAGCTTGTTCTGTATCCACATTTGCTAATATTTATTGGTTTATGTCCTAAATGGAAAAGGAACTCAATTGTGCTCTGTTTAAGTAGTCCAGCTGTTGGGAAATTCAGATGTGAGGTCCTGTTCAAGATAGCACCAAGGGTGATGAGGCACTCAATGCAAATAGCTGGATGAACACTGGTGGTACAGCTGTGTGCTGTGTGTGTGCACTGCTCAGTCCCACTCCATGAAATGCAGAAGAAAGGAAATCTTCTCTCTAGAGATCTCTGTTGTGGCAGTACAGACTGCCACTGGTACAGTCTCTTGTGCAGAGAAAATCGCTTCATAATGAATTTTCCGAGGAGTATGACTATATTGGAATTTCAATAAATAACCATGTCCAATTTTTACTGCTGGAAATGACTGCAGGTCTTCCTCTGCAGGAAAAGTGGTGAATAAATTGCAGGCAAACTAATTCTGAAGCATGAGTGATTCCAGTGCTGTGGTTTATTCAAGGTTTTACTTTTTTTTTATTAGGTGCAGAAGAGTCAACATGTTTTGTGATATTTAACGTTTATATTTGTTGTGTTGTTCTCTGGTGCAGAGATAGCACCGTCTTCATGGGGTTGTGATTAAAAGTGCATATTATGCATCAGTAAAGATTTTATGGCAGATTGGAACCCTGGACAGCTTCCCAAGATCCCCAGACTCTATTATGTTTTGAGAACTCTGGTTATAAGGGCAGAAAATTATTCCTGAACAACAAGCAAGCCATATTCAAACCTGTGGCATATTACCAAGTGCTTGACTGTTCTCTGAGTTTTCCAGAAGCATGAGAGCTTTCCCCTCTTTTTGTTTTTCCATGTTTTTGATTCAAATACTTTCATGTGAAATAACAGCACTGGTACTTCTAAAAGTGCATGGTCTTGCTTAAAAATCCGTCTGAATGCTTCCTGTCAGTGATGTTTGAGGCACTGAATTCCACCAGTTCTAAGTGCTAACTTTAACAAAGGTTTATTTTTCTTTTGATTGTGTACTGCTTTGCCTCTCCTTTGAATGCAGTCTCTCATCCAAAAATATGAAAGGATGGAAAAATGCCCCTTTTCAGACATATTTGCAACGTGCCGTTTGCTATGTAAAATTCTAAAATGTCCTTGGGTCTAAGTGGGTGCCTGGCTGTTGCTGAGGCATTTTTTGTGAAAAAGAGTAATTGTCATTTGAAAGACTAGATGTAATGGCAGAGGGACGTGTGCACTGTGTATGGTTTCTCTGTTCTCCTGCATTATCCAGTTGGCTGATTCTCGGGAACCAAAAAGCAAAACCTCATAATTGCAATAGAATTTATTTTTTTAATAACTCTGCTAGAGGTTTAGCATTGCATGTATCGAAAACGCCTGGGGCGTTATCTTTGGATTTGGGGTTTTTTTGTTTTGTTTTGCATTCTTAAGCTTTTCAAAATGGGATTAATAATTGTCAGCTTGTGTGCCAGAATTTAACAGGAGGTCTAGAGAGGAGATCCTGCTGTTTATTGCAGCCTTTTTCTATGTGTACTTGTGAGGCTATGGCAGCTTTTAGAAAATAATCCCACATGTTGGAGTAGCTTTTATATGGTAGGGATGGATTTTTACCTGAAGCATTGAGTGTTGGAGTCCATCACCAGAATTAAACACCCAGTCTACAAAAACAAACAAACCAAAACAACAAAACCCCTTATTTTTAATGAGCCTAAATATCTGTGTCTTTATAGGAGAGAGAACAGTGACCAGCACTGCTGGATGTCACTGCTGGAAAAAAAGACCAACAGGGGCTAAAGATAATATAGAAAACTCTGAGTAAATTGCATATCCTTTGCACACACTTTTTTCACCTGGATTGGATTAAAAACAGTTTTGCCAACTTCATTTGCCATCTTTAAATATTTTATGACCACTATGTCTGGGTGAATTAGGCAATGCAATTTGTATTCTGATTTGCACAGTGTGACTTGGTAGGCCAGTAATTAGCAAGGATACGTAATAAACAGTGAGTTGGGTGGTTGTTGTTGGAAATTCCAGTGTAGGAGGTGAACCCAAGAAATTTGATAAAATTTATTTATGCCATTGAGCAAGATCAGCTTTTCTAACAAGCATAAATCCAGGGGGTTTTCAAACTGTTGGTATTGCATCTCTGAGATTTGTCAAGCTGGATTTCTTCTGTTTCTTTTATCTCTAATAATAAAATAAAGCTTAGCACACAGTCAAAAAAAAATCATTACCATTGGACTCGGTCCAGCTAGGGAGTTTTTATTATCAGAAACAAGCCAGAAAATAGCTGCTTACTGCAGTGGGCATATGGAGCAGGACTTAAAATTAATAAAAACTATTTTGGATAATAAAGCAAGCAAATGTGTCTTTCAGTATTAATAAGAAGGAGGTGATCAGTGGCATAATAACTTATAACTTCTTTTCTGGCAACATTCACTGTAATGTAGCATTAAGTGATATTTTCAGAGGTGCTGAATCTGCTCTGTTTCTTACAGCTCACACTCCGGATAACAGCTTCCTTGGATTTGTGGTAGAGCAGCACCTGAATTCCAGTGACATTAAACACATTAATGACATCAAAAGGCAGAATCAATCTCTCGTTTATGGCAAAGTAGATAATTTCTGGAAGGTGAGTTTTTTTATACTCATATGCTTGAGCAAATTTATGTTGATCAATATAATAAAGCATAGTTTGAAATTTAAAGTGTCCCATCTGTCTAAACCCATTCAGTTCTTTTTCTGGAAACAAATTTATTTGAATAATTAAATTGAACATTTTGAAATCTTTCTGTTAGGGAAACTTCTGTCTAGATTGATGTGGATCCTTTGCTATTTCTGTATGTCTTTGTGCTAGAATAAAAAATATAGTCTTAATGTCAGAGTAATTTTGAAAATGCAGAAGGCTGGTAAACATAATGGAAAATTGAAGGTGTGAACTTTCATCAGTCATAAGCAAACCTGTCTTTCAATTACTTCTGTTCCTATATCTACAACCAAAAATGTGCTGCATTTTGAAATGGAAATTCTGTTCCACTAAAGGCCGTAGAAATGTGCCATCTCATTTTATCTTCCTGTAATAGTATCAGAGTTTTGTTTCTTTAATATTGCCATTATTGTATTTTCTCTCATCTGCAGATGAGAGCAGCAGAATAACACCACCAAGGCTTGGTCGTATTTTCACCAAGTTAAAGTACATTGTGTTAAGTCATAGTAGGTCATAGTGGTCCTTTTTTTTTTTTAGCCACTGTCCTTTTCTGTGGCTCCTTCTTCCAGGCTGGCACACCTGGGATTGTGTCTCTCATGCAGTTTTCAAAGAGATTACTTGCTAGTAACTGGACTTCTTCCAAGTTACCTCCAGCTCTGTGTGCCCAAATGCTCTGCATGCCCATATCCTGTGTGCCTTCCCTCCTGCCTAAAAAGACCTTATTTTTAAGCCTCTTGTCAACTGAAGAAGGAACTTCTCAGTGCTATACATAGGACCACACAATATAACAGTGCAAGAGCACCTGGGTCTCACATTTTCATGCCTTTTCTCTTTATTGGCATGAGAATATTGGTCTTGCACAGTTTTCGAGCCGCAGAAGCAACATTCATTCTGATTCCTGAGATTATACAGAATGAGTTCTCTAAAGATGATAGCTACAAGTAAATGGTCCATCTGTGAGTCAAAACAAAACTAAAACTTAATAAAAACAGTAGAATGTTGGCAGTGGTAGCAGAACAGGTACAGCTGGATGCTTCCTGGCTACTGTGCTGTGAAAAATATGTAGTAAATACTGTGAAAATTATTCTCTTTGGCTCATGGTATAGAAGGACCTAGGGTGCCCCTGTCTGCAGAGTGCTGCAGCAGAGCTGGGATCCTTTCTTCGAGTCTTTTCAAGCTTAGGCTCTTTTACTTTTACTTGTGACTCTACTTGTACTTTGACTAGTGACTGATCTCATTATCAGTCTCTCAAGAACAGCAGCATGCAGTAATCATCTGCACTTCCTGACCTGCCTTGCAGTGCACATCAGCAGAAGGACCTGTTGAGTGCTAGTTGGATTTAGGGAACAAGACAGCTCCTTAGTCACCGGGGTGTTTTTCACTGACATACCTACCTTCCTCAGTTTATTCAGTCTGTGTGGATTCAGAAATGTGTATTGATAGTTTATATGCCCAGAGGGGAGATCTGTGATTAGTCTCAGGTTCTGTATGACACACAGGATATTCATGGTCTGATTAAGACAAGAACATGGGCTTTTTGGAAAAGAACATCCAGTCTTGATTTTTAAATAGCACACAGTGGAAAGCCCACTGTTTCCTCTGGTGAAGTCCTCCAATAATTGCCTTCTCCCTTAAGACTTTGCCTTATTTCTGGTACAGATTTTCATTTGGTAGTTTCCAGTCTAAGTAGCAGTTAGACTTTTTCAACTGGACTGATGATGGTTCTGTTCTGATGCCCTGCAGGAATATATAGGTTGAGGTCAAAGTAACCCATAGTCATCTCCTGAAAAGCTTGTGTATGCTGAACCCCTGAGAGCTTTGTGCTTTCTAATCCTTAAGTGTTCTCACATGTCTGTTTTCTCTGCACCTTCTCAAGATTATTCGCATTCCTCTTGAAATGTGACTGTTTTCAAGGGGCACGTGGGCCATACCAGCACCAAATCCAAAAGAAAATACTGTCTCATTGTTAGGCAGGTTCCCTTTCCACCATTAGGAACTCTCAGCCAGGACCTTTTTTAAAGTATCATTTTTTAAAGTGCTGCTTTTCAAGTCACTGCTGTGTTTCTATCAGTATTGCCTGTCTTGTTTTTTGCAAGATGTTTGATTTGGTATCTGGCCACATTAAAATGTGTACTGTGTGCTGGTAACATCGAGCACATTAAAACTGTAACTTGCAGATTGTAACTGCAGTCATGCCCATATGCACTCGTATATAAAGTGCAAATCACTGCAGATAGACTTTGAATCAGTTACAGTGTGGGATTTCTTATCTGGAGTGATAAAATCCAATTCTTGTGATCAAGAGAAAGCCTGAACTAATCTTGTGTCTGTGTAATTTGCTTATTTCACGTTTCTTTCATTTTCCCTGTTCTGTGCTCTTTTCATCTGCCACCATGGCTTGTACAGAACCAGCCTAATCTATTTATCCTGCTCCTGTTCTTGCTCCTGAACACGGCCAATTAACGAGAAGTGTAATCTGCACAGAGTACACGTGTCACTGCTGGGGCTGATCAGTCATTAGAGGAGCACAGCGTGGAGGGGAGAGCGTTCCCATCCCCAGACTGTGGTGCTTTTGGGGAAGAGCAGCTGCAAATCAATTGTTTAACTTTAAACCAAGCAGGCTGAAGTGTGCACAGGACCTCTTCTCCCTGGGGATATATAAACCACCATGGGTTTATATCGCCATGGATATGGGTTCTTTTCTGTGCCTGAGCCCAGTGATATCCATCCCACATCACAGTGGCCAAGTCTGGGTACACCTCTTGAGGTCAGGAGGGATGTGCTGCAAAGGGTGTCAGATAAATCTGCTTTATTTCCCTCTAATAACTTAATCAGTCCTAGGTGGGTTGAGGATTACAAACAGGAGGCTCTAAAGAATTTTGCCGCATTTCTAAAGGTTATCTTTAGGGTAAGCTATGAAGGGCAGCATTTGCCAAGTTTCGGAAGAGTGTTTGTTGGGATTAAAGGTCTGGGGTTTTGTCTGGGATTTTTGGCAGTACTAAAGAGTAAAGAGAGTCCTATCTATGCCAAAGTGGGGGGGGGAAAAAAGGAGTTAATAAAATGTGTGTGAAACCCATAATGCTCTCCATTATCAAAATCGGCTTTAATTACAGAACATTTCAATTAAAAGAGAATGTTTGAAGCCTTTCATGTTGCCTTAGCTCCTGTTCCTAAAACTTTTCTTTGTTCTTCTTCCTGCAACTTACTGTTATACTATTCCACTAATTTGACCCTTAATCCTAGAAGAAAGAAAGAGTCAAGATTCATTTTGCAGTATTTGCTATTTCTTTTTTTTTTTTTGGTGGGGTGCTGTGAGAGAAGTCAGAAGGTTGCTTGTATCAGAAAATTAGCATCAATGCATAACATAAGTGTGTGATGACTGCTTTAGTATTTTATTATAGTGTATTGGAGCTGTCTTGAAAATATTTGTATGTTTAGAGGCAAAATAACGTAGTGAGTTCCTTACTAATGCCACTTGACAAGCTGGGCATTCTTCTTAAGTATATGCTGCCTGCATGGCAACTTTTGAAGAACTGCACTGGAAATGGTTACCTTTAGCTTGTTCTCAATGGGAAAGCACATCACCGAGGCTGCTCACACTAATGCCTCCCCTTTATAGCTCCAGGGGACGTGTAATGAAATGTAATTTCCCCATCATATGCCCTCTTGCATGAAGTGGGAGGAAAGTCCCTTCCTTCTGGCTGGTTTTTGTACTTCATGTTTAGCATTGCACTTTGAAGAAATATTTCATTTCAGCATTTAAACAAAAAGAAAAATAAGTAAAGGGACAAAAGTTCCTTCTCACCTTTTCTCCCCTGTGATCAGTGCACTCACAGACTTTGTTTCTTGATAGTTCTATCTTATGTTCCTCCAAATGTGAAGCAGCGCTGGGGACTTATCAGTCAATCAAAAGTTACTGTAAGACCTGGCACCAGGAGCACTGTCTTGCCTTATGCCACAAATACAACAAGTTGAAATGAGCCAGACACTTCAGCAACATTTTTGAAATTCACCATTTCCTTCTGAAGGCAGTGTGTATCAGAAACAAGTCAAAACAAATGAGTGCAGTAAATAAGCATACTCTTTTAAAGGCTTATTCTTTAACATTTATTATGAAAATGAGAATTTAATTTATTATGAAGAAAGAAAGAAAACTACTTTTTTCGTGGATATTTTCCTGTCAGATAGGTCAGTGATCAGCTTCTCACTTTGCAGAACTCTTCAGCTGCAAAATGAATTAGCAAGGTCTTACAGCACTAATTAACACAATCATCTACTGTTGTTTGGTTAGCACAAAACCAACACAACCTTTTATTCCTGTGGTCCACTTCCTATTTTCACCTGTACCCCTCCACTTTTCTCCTTCAGCACTTACAGTGCACAAGGATGTCTCATTGTTGGTTCTGGAAATTTCCATTCAAAGGACAGGAAATTGCTGTCAAGGTGTTGGTGTGCATTGCATCACAATGAAATTGTCAAATCTTGGGGAAACCTCAGTGTTCAAAAAACCCCAAACCTTCATGGATGAAAAAGATAAAGATGAGGATAGGGAACTGGATAGGGTTCTTCAAGCTCTGCCTGAAGTCTTAAGTCTTCACTGAGATGTTTTATTCATTCTTTGTGCAAAACGTTTATACGTGCCGATGTGTGTTTTATTCACAGATATACAGTGCCTAAAAAGAAGCCATAAATGGACACTCAGGAAGAGCAAGATCATGGCAAAGTTATATAATACTTCCCTTGCAAATTCTCTCTCTTTCCAGCTTTTCTAATTTGGGGTTATTTGTGAATCTGTTTCTCTATTGATAAACTGTCTCTTCACACATTTTTGAGATCTCAGTAAGAGGTGATTTCAAAGTGTTTGTTCAATTATGAACCTATTCAAACTTTTTTTTTGCCTCTGCAACTTTCTCTATCATGGAGTCCCTCAAATCTATGACCTGTTGCAGGAGAAATTGCTAACCTGGGCATTTTTCTAATCCTACCCCCGATGAGCTTTGTTTGGCTTTCTTTGTACAGGACATTTTGAATAGCCAGTTACTATCCATGTTCTTTATGCCAGCTGTGGTTTTGTAAACCTCCCTCATATTCTGGCAAGTTGTCTTTTTCAAACTGAAGAATTGTTAAACAATTTCTTGCAGATTTCTGTGTGTAACAGTGGAAACTCTCCTGTATCTTGGACCCTTCTTGCCCCTCTCAGAACACTGTCCAATGTTTTCAGCTTCTTTTTGAGGAAATGGACCAGAAGTGCAGCAGTGTGTGAGGAGGGAGAGAATGTTTTTTATAGAATAGTTTAATAATATTCTCTTTATTTCTGAATTTCTTTCCAAATAATACCTATCATTTACTTGGTTGATGGGTGGACTGACTGCTGCTGAACAATGGACTGATTTTTTTCATGGGCCATAATCATATGTTATTATAATGCAAAGTCTTTGTTCTTGAGTGACACTGGTTAGCTATGGGGCTTTTTTCCACACTTGAAGTGAGGGCTGATTTTTAACATTTGTGTCACTTTAGTTATGTTACCAAAGAGGTTTTTTTCTGTGAGAAGAAGTCTATGCAGCAATGGGGGAAGATGTTGGAAAATTCTTTTAACTTTAGCACATAGTGTGTGATCCCCATATTCATGGTTAATGCTTGGTTTTGTACCATACAGTGCTTAGTACAAATGCCGTAGATTAATGTGGCCTTGTGTTAACTCCCTGTGTCTGAGACTAATAATTCTTGTGCCAGCTAATGCCTCCTTGTTTACTTCTATCAGTGATTAATATGTACTGGCTGATATCTTAGTTTTGAGAACAAGGATTGTGTGTTGGAGAAAAGAAGGATAAGAGAAGTACATTGTGACTTGACGACGTGTTTGAGATACTCTCAAGGAGAAAAAAATTCATCAAAAGATCCAGAACCATATCCAAACAAGTCCATGGCAATAATTAGCACATGTGCATGTATTTAAAAAACGTGATGATTATGTATTAGTTTCAGGAATATCATCTGGTCTGTCAGGTTACTGACCATGCATGCTCTGGGGAGAACTCCCCACACATCCAGTGCTGCTAATAAAGTCATGTCAGCTTTCTAACCTGACTAACTGCTTGGAGAGTGCATTCCTGGGTTTGGTGACAGTTGAATTTATCAACTTTCTAGTCTCTTTTCTAGTCCCTCTGTCCCTTAGATTACTGAAGAGGCTTTTTCAAAAGCTTTAAAACCCCAGGTGTTCAATATTATGATGTTTTTTATGCAACATTTTGAAGTTAGTTTGAGTTTTGTTACTGTGAATAATGACAGCATGCTTTTGTCACTTCTCCGTTCTCTTTCACGTGATGACTGTTAATTCACAAGAGTGGTTCCCAATCTCTCTCCAAGAGATTTAATTCCTTTAAGAACTTCAGAGAATCCCTACAAGCTGATTGGCTTCTTTAGAGAANTATGTTACCAAAGAGGTTTTTTTCTGTGAGAAGAAGTCTATGCAGCAATGGGGGAAGATGTTGGAAAATTCTTTTAACTTTAGCACATAGTGTGTGATCCCCATATTCATGGTTAATGCTTGGTTTTGTACCATACAGTGCTTAGTACAAATGCCGTAGATTAATGTGGCCTTGTGTTAACTCCCTGTGTCTGAGACTAATAATTCTTGTGCCAGCTAATGCCTCCTTGTTTACTTCTATCAGTGATTAATATGTACTGGCTGATATCTTAGTTTTGAGAACAAGGATTGTGTGTTGGAGAAAAGAAGGATAAGAGAAGTACATTGTGACTTGACGACGTGTTTGAGATACTCTCAAGGAGAAAAAAATTCATCAAAAGATCCAGAACCATATCCAAACAAGTCCATGGCAATAATTAGCACATGTGCATGTATTTAAAAAACGTGATGATTATGTATTAGTTTCAGGAATATCATCTGGTCTCTCAGGTTACTGACCATGCATGCTCTGGGGAGAACTCCCCACACATCCAGTGCTGCTAATAAAGTCATGTCAGCTTTCTAACCTGACTAACTGCTTGGAGAGTGCATTCCTGGGTTTGGTGACAGTTGCATTTATCAACTCTCTAGTCTCTTCTCTAGCCTCTCTGTCCCTTAGATTACTGAAGAGGCTTTTTCAAAAGCTTTAAAACCCCAGGTGTTCAATATTATGATGTTTTTATGCAACATTTTGAAGTTAGTTTGAGTTTTGTTACTGTGAATAATGACAGCATGCTTTTGTCACTTCTCCGTTCTCTTTCACGTGATGACTGTTAATTCACAAGAGTGATTCCCAATCTCTCTCCAAGAGATTTAATTCCTTTAAGAACTTCAGAGAATCCCTACAAGCTGATTGGCTTCTTTAGAGAACGCTACCAGTTTGGTGAGAGAGGATTTCCTTGGACAGGAAGAACTGACTATTGTAATTTTGATGGATTTATGTGGTTACATAGTTAACTCTTTATTTAAATTTCAAATAACTTGTTCAGTGTGGAATTCATACTTGCTAGCCACGAATCAGTGAATCCTCTCCACATCCATTTATAAATTCAGGGCAGCTTGGAAGTTTCATATTTGAGTTCCAGGAGACTTAATCTACTCTTTGTGATTTACCCCTGTAAAACACTCTATACATTTGACTCTCTTAATATTCCCCAGCCTTTGTGCACTCTTCTTGCTCCCTGGTAGACAGGATTTTCATTATTCAGGGATGTCTTGAGAAGTCTTTGAGAGGGTGACAGTTCTCAAGCAGAGATTATGTTTGTGTCACAATCTCGATTGTCATACATTGCATGTACACTGCATTTTGGCTTACTTTTGACTTGACACTTCCACAGATAAGCACCCAGATGATAGGGCTTCTAACAGTATGCAGTTAGGATATACACAGAGATGTATCCCAGTACTTGCTTTTCTGAATTACATTTGTCAAGCTTTATGAAACCATTGCCTTCTGAATTTTTCAATGCAAGGAAGCGAGGCTGGATGTATGGCCTGCTTTACATGTTTTGCAGTCTGAACTTCCAAGCCATAAAGCAGTTGAGGACTCTGAATCAAGCTCTTCTGTTATGCAGTTGGCCTGTGGTGGTGTTTAGTTTAATTCAGTGCTGAATTTTTGGTGTTCTGTGAGTGCACCTGAATGGTCGCAAATTGCAAAATACTGTCATTACCTTGGACTGGCAAACTGTTGGTAAAGCAGAGTTGTTAATTATCACCAGCTACTACACTGAGAAAACTAAAAGCAGAGTTTAGTTCTTGATGAATCGTGTTTCCACCACGTATTTTTGTAGCTTTTGTATTTAAAGTTTTCACCCACCAAACTTAAAATTTCACCTCTTCATACTGTGTCTTCTTGTCAAAATTGTCCTAGGGAAAGACTTATCAAACAGTTGTCACTTGATTACTTTGCTGAGAAAGGCCTTATCATGATGCTTTTAAAAGTAGGTGGAAATGATTGATGAACAGTAATAACAGTTCTGCAGTCAGTGATCAACAAAAAGTACTTTCCTGAATGGCATGTTTATTTTAGCTGCTGAAAAATTGTTTCAGAAAAGGTTTGTGTAGCTGTTACTCACTGTTACATTTCCATTTTGATTCTGAGGAGAAATAATTTGCCTTTTTTTAAATGTGATTATCTTCCATGCTCTAAGTGTAGGTTTGCAGTATGGACAGCAGGGTGAACAGTGCAGTCTGATACAAGCTGCACAGAATGGCAGGTTTGCATTACTCCCCAGCAGCTCATGGTCTTGTCTCTTTGAATCCCCCTTGGAGAAAGTAATGTTCAAGTGGTTTAAGATAAAAGAATAATTATATCTGCTCCCAAGTGAGCATACTCAGGAAGCAGATAAATAGTTGAAGGAATGTTAATATTTTGTTTGCAAGTCACATTCCTTGCTTTATTTACATGTAGCCTTTCTGTTTATAAAAGCCATTTTTGCACTCTCTCGTTTTCTAAATCACTGTTTTCAATGTCTAGAATTTGATTATGTGTCCTGATTATTTTTGTGAGGTGGCTTCCTAGAATATATACTTTTGTGATCCAAAATAACACTTGTCTTTGGGGAATGTGGAAATCCAGGATTTGCAATCCTTAATTGCAAAAGGAGGCAAATGTTCGTGAGCTTTAGGTAAAGAATAAGGTGCTAATAGTATTTTATGGTACTTTAGAGATGATTTTGAAAGCAGTTGGTTTTGACTAGAAGTAAATAAAGAAATAAGGGAGTGAGATTTTGGTTTGATAAATTATCCATTTATTTGGATAATAAATGTTTTATCTGTGGTTTTAGACTGAATTGGGAAAGAAGTCAGTCATATGCCTAAGCAATATTCCCGGTTAAGGCTGTGCATGGTTAATGTCATTTTAAAACGGCTAAATATTCTCTAAAAGGTTTGTAAAATTGTCATTGCAATCTTGAAAAGAAGTGCAATTTTAGGTAATCTTGGTTTTGTTCTCTCTAGCTGCTTGTTCCTCAGATTTTTCTTGAGTTAGAGTGCATTTGTGTCACCAGGGTTTGTGTCATGAGCCAGTACAATCTGAGACAAGTGCCTTGGTGCTGGTGCTGCAGGTGGATCATGGCAGTAGTACCTGTTGCTTCCTTGCCTTCTCTTCCCTTCAGAACCCTGAACACTCCAAAGTTCTAGATGTATTAAAAGCCAGGCAGGCAGGATTAAGGTATCCTCTGGAAACAAGACCAGGCCACTCCTTTTATATTTCTCCTGCTCACTCCCAAAGAAAAATTTCTAAATGGATTTTCTCTTGACAAAGTGTATGAATTTCTCACAGTTTCTAATTATGGTATTTTAGCAATTATGTGAGGAACATCTCTTACAGAGTAATTAAAATTTGAAGTAAAAAATGGAGCAAGCTTTTATTTTTTTGTATAATTTGTGTTCATTAATAACAACAGCAGCCACATTGAACAAGAAAGCATCTTTGTCTTTATCTGCTGGCTGTTTTATGTAGCACTTAGCCCAGGACAATGTCTGGCTGGTGCAGCCTTGGCAGAGCTGCCAGAATGGGCATTCAGGGATGGGTCAGCCCATCCTCCCCAGCACAGGCAGGCTGAAGGGAGAAGCCATTGTCATGGACATTAAATACCCTCTGCAACAACTAATTCAGCAAGGAAGCTGTAAGAACTAGCACTGATCCACCTAGGCCTGATACCTGCACCTCCAGGATTGGAAAAGACAGCATTTTCACCAGCCTACTTGTCCCTTGAATGAACTTCAGTAAAACTGTTGGCCAGCTTTCCCACAGGGCTGTAGAGGAACAGTGCACAGAATTTACATGACAAAAATAGTGAGTGAAAGTAGAATTCGTAAAGACTCGCTTGCTGCCAAGAAGTATAGCAACTTGTTGCCTGATTTTAGAGCTATTACTAAGACTATGTGCAAATATTGAGGGAAAGTCTTCTGATCTGTGTTGCAGACTGCGTGTAAATACAGTCTTCAGCTAATTGCCTTGGAATGCCAGTAGTCTTTAAAACTCTAAAAACATATGGCACTGAAAATTAAAGTAATTCTTGTGTGCAAACTAGGATGGTGTACTATTTTTTCCTATTTTTTTTTTAAATGCAACATTAAAGCCATTGCTCTTCTCTGGGTCTTTTCCAAAATGCCTCTAAAACTTCAGGTAGGAGGAATATTTGTAGGTCTCTCGTGGAACACTGGGTATTTAGATAAAGAGGTGTGTTCAGTTATTCAGTTGGCAAGACTGCATCTGACTAAGGTGACATTCACCCTTTTCTTCACAAAGAAGATAATTATTTTGCATCTTTGACTGAAACAGTGAAGATTTGATATTTCAAAAAGAGTTTTTAGTATTTTTAGGCCAAGTATTGTTTATGCATGCTGAGATTACAGCTGTCTGATGGTGCCCTGTTTTTTGTCCAATTAGAAATTAAGAGGGCCTTGGTATTGATTTCTTTATACCTTGACTATGAGTGAAAAAGCTGCAGTTTTCTTCTAATTTAGTAGAAAACCAAACTAATAACGTAATGAAAGATCAAATGTTATAGAAATCAAATAGGAATGAATGAACTTCTTCTCTTCCTGGCTTTCGTGGTACAGGAGATAAAAACCAGCTCTGATTAAATACTGCTGGTTCAAGTTTGTAACGACTGAAAATATTTTTTCCTTGCCATTACAGGATAAGAAGGCTTATCTGGATGTCATCCACACCTACATGGAGGTGCATGGAACTGTTCATGGGACAAGCACCATGTACATCCCTGGCTATGTAAAGAACCATGGAATACTGAGCGGGCGGGATTTGCAGTTTCTGCTGAGAGAAACCAAAGTAAGTTCGTGGAGCAAGAGTGGTGGCAAAAAATAGCTCCAGATAGAGGGTGTCTGAAGTGCATGCATTTCACCTCCTGTGAATAAGCTCCTAATTTAAAAGCACTGGAAAAAAATTATCATGTGTAAAGGAGCTTAAGTTGTGTTCTGTGTGCCAAGAATACGTTTTTCGTCATGTCCGTGTTTGGTGGATTGACGGCTCATATTAGAAAATTGGGATGACAACCTACAGTCACATTTAACAACCAGCTCGAGAAACAGGGATAAATGCATTTTTCATTTTCTTGAATGTGATATTCAGCTCAAGGAGATTATCAGCTGAGAACGTGCTCTGTTTTACATCCCTGAGGTCAACGTTAGGTAACATCCAAAAGCTGTACAGCCGCATGCTTGCTCTGCCCTCCCAATGACTTTAACCCAGAGCAACCCTGCTCTCTCAGGGAGAAAAGCAAAGCTGCACTTCATTTGCCATTCATGTCCTTCCTCTGCTTCAGCTGTGCACAGACAGTGAGCAGAGGAGCGTGGCTTTTTGTGATGTGCTTTGCCTGTGGCTCCAGAGTCAAGGGAACTCAAGATAAGGGACAGGATATACATTGAAATAAACTTTCTTCCCCACAGTTAGAATGCTTTGTTGGGATTCTGTGCCCTTCCCATTATCTTTGTGGCACTTTGCAGCATTAAAACACTTCACTAGATTGCATTTAAATAGGATGTTTAACTTCAAGTCGGTGAAAGAAGGGGGGTTGTATGTTTAAAATTAGCAAAATCTCATTTTAAATGGTGGAGCAGTGGTGGAAGTGCACCACTGTTGATAGTTTCTTGCTGTGCACTTCCACAGAAAAATCTCTTAAAAAAAAAAGAAAAGAAAAAAGCAAGCACCTCTTAGGCTTCCCACATGACTGCAGAGATCTCCTTTTTTTAAGTACTTAGGAAAATGATGGTAATTTGACATCTCTGTGTGACAGCTGTTGGTAAATTATGAGTTTTTAAAGGCAACCACTGTGTGTATGTGCTTGATGCATGCAGATACACATAATGTTGCATATTAAAAAGTCAACATTTGCTTTCGTCATAGGTAATCTGAGATTACACAGCTTTTGCCTGTGTGGAGTATGAAATCCCTGTGTTAATCATAATGTGGGAAGAATATTGACCTTGTAATAACCCCAGGCATGAACAGTGACTACCTCCTAAAAATACATATGTTCTATTCACTGAAATAGTAAAATAAGCAAATAGACTTCCTATAGAATTACTGAAGTCCCTGTTCAAATACCAGTTCATAGTAATAGTTATGTTTAACTAAGTTTTTCTCTAATTTTCTATCAGCCATCTTGCATGTATCCCATTAAAAAGCTTGCTTTTCAATATTAACTAGGTACCTCATCTCATTGTTATTGGGTATATCTGCTGTGCTCTAAGATGCAATGTATTCACACATGCAGTTTAGGACAAATTCAAGTTGATACCTACATGTTATGCAATTTAGTTATATGGATTTTGTGACACAGGAGGTAGCAGACTTGTTTCGGTCAGATTTTGAGTAGCAATTGCAGCATCACATAGAAGAGACTGTGTTGGGATTGTGAAGTGCTCTGGAGGTAGTAAGTTGCTTATTCACAAAAAGTATTTGGTGAAAAGCATGGATCTGTGCTGTACTGTTGTAGAGTCCTAGAGCATTTTAGATTTTAGTGATTTTTATTCTGTTGTTGTTCATTGGTTATGGTTGATTTTTTTCTTTCATAACATTGTTGAAAATCCTTTTCAGAATTTGCTGCATTTCTTAGTAGATGGCACTGAGAAAATCATCAGTGTGTTTCAGACCCCTGTATCAGGAAGTCAGGGTTTTAAAAATTACATCTGCAAACAGTATTTTTATATGGCTTTTCTGAACTTTTGTTAGCAGGTTTGCAAATGACAAAAGCTGTTTTCCTTTTTAGGAAATTATTTATTTAGGATACAGCCAGGCTAACAGAATTTTACTCTGATGATAAGCTGTTAATAGTCCATCTGCTTCTCCTGATGCATAAGTATTGTCAGGGAAATGAGGGTGCAGTGTATTTCTGCTTTGGCAACAAGATGAAATTAAATATGGCTTATTGCATCATGCATTTTGCTTATTCCTGTCTGATACGGTTTCAATATATCTAATTGAACAGAAAAAGTGAAACAGCAGCATCCTGGGATTGAAAGTGGAAACTGAGATCTCCCATCTAATTTGTTTGGACATTTCAGTTGGAGGGGGATTGGGGGGCAGGTGGGGTTTTTATTTTTTTTGCTGGCTGATGCTTAGTATCTCCTAGGTACTCTGGCTGTTGTGCCTCAGCATATGGTTACCTGTCAGTGTTGATCAACAGACACACTTGCTCTAAGTCGTCTTGCTGCCTGTATATTCACAGTTCCAGGTTTTGATACCCTTTAAGAGGCAATACTTGAACACAGCTTAGTACAAAACACTGCTCACCTGTCACTAGTGGCCATCTGCTGTCTATGTGGGTCAGTTGTGGTTATATCATTTGGATCATGGATTGAATTGCTAAAATAAGTGCAGGTTTTTCACAGAAATCAGGCTGACTTGAATAGGAGCTTTGTAAACAGAGGAGCCCCGTGTGTGTATGTGTGTGCATATGCATGCAGTGATGTTCAAGGACACTTTTTAATCATAATCACTTTATTCACTAGGCAATATGGCCAGAGCCCCCTAATGAATTTAGTTATGGGGTTTTGTCACCAGACTGTCCATGTGCTGCAAGTGTGTGAATAATCAGGGCCATAACTCCAGGCTGGGAACATCTGTGGGCACAATGCTCATCTGGAGCATCTCAGGGAGACAGCAACCTTTGTCCTTAAACGTCCAGAAGCCTTCAGATGGGTTGAGATCCAAGGGCAAGGATTGTCTGTCATTGGTTGTGATTTCAACACTGTGTTAGCAGGTTTTTGTTAGGTCATCTGACAAGCGTTCTGGTTTTCAGAAAGGGAGAGCTAAATAATAATTTAACAGATCACATGATTCAGCCTAGTCAGAAGTGTCAGCTTATGCTTCACTGCTTCACTTTGTCCTTAGACAGCAAAATACCAATAGGTGACGGTTCAGTCCTGTGATTCTTAATCACAGCTTTACATTCCCAGAATGTCTTTGGTGCCTGCAGTAGCTGGTAGGACACAGTTATTCCGGGCAGCATGCAGCTGCCATTTCGTTCTGTGTGCACTACAGAGCAGCACATTTGGGAGGGAGCAAGTTCTGCAGCTGGGAGGGGCTGCTTGAGATTCATCATGGCTGCTTCAGCTGTGTAGAGCATGACAAAAACGAGCCATGTCTCCAGTTCCTAATGAGGAGATGGAAAGCCATTCATCACGTCGGAGGAGAATGGGGTAGGCGAGCTGGCAGCCTTCCTGCCAACTCACAGGGCTCCTTGCCAAGTGGGCAGCTGGAGGAGCTGGACCAGGCTGTCTTGGAGGAACCAGTGATGAATTCTTGAGAAATATTTCTCCTTTCGAGAAAGTTTCAGGTGCAACTTCTTCCTTCAAGTCACTCTGAATTTTTGAGAGAGTTCAAATTCTTTTACTAGGCGGGGTTTGTGATTTCTGTATGGGGATTAATGAAAGCAGGAGCAACACCCTGCTTAGACAGACACAGGCAAACAAACTTTGTTTTCATATTGCCTTTTTATGAAGGAATAAATATTTACTTCCAAACATGTCATAAAATCAGCTGAAAAGACATTTAACCAGTGATTCTATTCTCAAGTTGTTTGAATCACAAAAGGATTGACTTTTGTGATACTTCCTTTTGTAGGAAGTATTTTGTATTGATGAGAATAATATAGCAAGACAGTTAATCTTTGCTATACTACTCTTTCTGGAGTTCAGGAGAGAATAGGTAAGTTCAGTAAGGAGGCATATGAAAGTGGTGATAAACCCACCAACCTGACAGAATAAATTAAATAAAGTGCAGTAATGTTAGAAAGGGGAGAGGAGAAGATAAACACTCCTGTGCATGGAACTAGCATTTAGTCTCTGGAATATGAACTTTTTTCTTAATTATTCAGCTAGTCATAATTACAGTCAGTGAAGTAAAGCATTCACTCCTTATTTTATACTTTCGTCTATGATTTAGAAAGACTATTTACTTACTTATTTTAATAGTAGCCTGATGTGGTGCTGTCAACTCCACAAATAAATTGCTTAGTATCAGCTGAAAATCAGTGGTTCTCCCTCCCCCACAAAAAAAAAGGAAAAAACACACTGCTTTTCATGAGAGGAGTTGTGAGTGACTTTTTGTGTCAGAGATGTCTCCACTTAACTACTGCACTGTGAGAGGACTGTTTACATTACAGCAAGAAGAGTGGTGTCTTGGCTGCTGTGATGCTGGGTGGCCAACTCAAGAGTCTGAAATTCCAAACCAGAGGTTCGGTTCATTACAAAGGCAGAAGAGGTTCCTGAGGAGCCTTTCTTATGAAAACCAAACTATCAAGGGTTTCAACACCTGAGTTACTCAAGTTGGGCCAGTGATGCTGCACACACAAATCCCCTTCTCTGGTCCATGCAGGCCTACAGACACAGACACACCAGGCTAGCAGACCTTACTAAAAAGGAATGGGTTAAAAAAACCCCACAACCCCACACTGCTGTTTCCATGATCAATCTAATTCTGTATTTATTGGCAGTTATCTCTTTTAGATAGACTTTTACAGTGTAACTTCCTTCTGGCAATCACCACGTTCTGTGGGGTGTCAGTGTGCAGAGCCGGCTGTGCCGTGTGCCCACTTAAAGCTCTCTAGGAAAAATAATGGCTTTTGCTTTCAGAAACATTGGAAAGGTGAGAAAAATGCTCACAAACAGAATATGAATTTTTTCCAAGCACTAATCAACCAGTAAAGCATAAAGCAATTCTACTCTGCACAGCAGTTCTGCTGCAGCTAACAGGGTCAGGACTAATATTTTTAGCCATGTATGCCCACTGTGGTGTTACCAGCACAGTCACATTTGGGGTTTTGCAATATGGATCTTCAGCCCTAGGGTGCAGGTGCCTCCCCTTGATGGACTGGGTACCAGACCTACATCTGATGAGAAATTACCCTAAGAGCCATAGTCAGCACCTTCCGTGTCAGAGGCAGCAGTGTACACTTACATTGCAAATCAGGGGAAACACAGCCTGGTCTAAACCTTCACTCTGTGGGACTGAGCCTTGTCTTCCCCACAGCCTCATCTGTACTGAGCATGGATGTTTGCTTCACTGGTACCTGAAAATGGTTGACTGTTATTTCTACTTTTTCCCTTTTTTTCAGTTCTTTTTCAGTTAGTGACTCGCAGTATTTGCTGCACACTCTTAGGGAGTACCTTGACGGATTGTTTTAGCCTTTCTGGAAATAACAAGCTGCATGTAATTCAAAGGATTAGCAAATGAGAGCATCATGAGTTACAGAACAATAATTGTGTTCTCTAATACTTGCTCTTTTAATCATAATGAATGTGACTTTCTTGAGGCGTGTAAGATATTTCTGTTTTGCTGTTTATGCCAGACAAAAATACTGGCTCCCTAACCGAGGAACATTAATCGTAAGGAGACTCACAGAATGGTTTGGGCTTAAGGATCATCTAGTTCCAACCCCCCCCTGCCATGGGCAAGGACACTTTAAAGGGCAATTTTCTGGAGGAGGTCTAGATTCCGTTTGGGAATTTCAGTTGGTTTGATGACAGTGTGCTGGAGGGTGATAGAAGGGCTGAAAGAAGGATATGAGGGGCTGCAGGCAGCCGTGAGCCAGGCTGCAACCTCAGGCCACCAGGCAGCACACACACACACACCCTGTTGTAGGGATCAGACACATCCTTCTTTCTTCCTTCAAAGGAACAGTGCTGCTTAGAGGTGAGGTTGGAAAATGGATGTGAAACAGGTGGTAAGTTATTTATTATAGATTAAGTGATGGCAGTGTGCTCTGTGCTGTCAAAACATAAACTCATGTTTCTTTTCCCTTGGAGCTTCCTCCTAAATAAATGGACCAGTCAGACACAGAACTCAGCGTGCACAGCAGCAGTTTATTAAAAAAGTGCAAAACTAAGCAAACAACCCAGCATTCCCTACATAACAGACAAACACAGGATCATAGGAGAATTGATACTTCAGATAGGTTTAATTGCTGGTTCTCAGCTGGTTTTCTGCCTGAACTAAGGAGTAGTTTAAATAAATAATATTTCATGTGCAGACTGCATGAAATGGTTTCATGTCCTTAATTCATTATTTTCAAGATATTACCTTTCTGTAAATTCATCCTCTTTTGAGATTATATTTAGCATGTATTTCTCTGACTGAAAGGTAATATATCTTATGCCATATATAAAATCAGAATTTAGATAATCTGTCTTTAGTAGAAATAGTCTTCCAGATCTTTTTGTTATCAGCCACTGGAGAGTTTCTGTAAGATTTAAATGTGTAAGATAGTTGAGAAACTTTTTGCAAGTAGACAACTTCTTTAACCTGAATATTGAGAACTGAAATTACAATATTCAGCTCTGTGCAGTGAAAATGGTATGTCCTCAGCTATGCTGAGAAGTGTTAACTTGCTTTTCTAAAATGAGCCAACTCTGAATTTATACTGTTGTTGCCATGGCTTGGGGAGGATTGATGCTGCAATGCCTGTGCACGACAGGGCTGACTACAGGTTTATGCATCAATGTTAGGATCAGCTCCTAGGAAGAGCCTCCAGCTGTGAATGTTCTGCTACTGGGATTCATTTCCATGTTGCAGAAGATTTAATGCAGAATGGTATACCTTGACCTCTTTGAATATGTGTCCTGATTGCATGATTCTCATAGTTATGAGGGGTGTGCTTTATTTTCTTGATAAAAGCAGTAGCTATATATATATATACATACATATACATTGTTATGCAGCAGTGCTGAGAAATTGCTATTCCAGCTCACAGCTTGTAACTCTCCCATCATACACCAACATTCCAATGAAGATGAAGAATCCTGTATTTAATTCGGGGGGGGGTTCGTTATGTTTTGCCAGGAAAGGGGGTCAAAATTTTTTCAGACAACTCCGAAAAACCATTTAATGTGTTTTCACTGGAGCAGAGCAGTGCCTTTCCTAGAGCACCTGCAATCTCAGCTGGTGGAGGAGAAGCTTGGGATGGGTTTTTGCTCCAGTTTTCCTTGGAGGCGTTGAACCCTCTGAAGCCCCTGCGGGCTCTTGCTGCCTCTGTGTGGTGTGGTGAGCTGCTGTCTGCTGCCACCTACCGTTTTAATTAGGAGGCTTAATTAGTCTGCCAGGAGCATGTTCCTGTTGGCAAAGCCAGCGGCTTGGCTGGTTTGGGAGTGGGGAAAACACTGGTGTAGCTGTTCCTGGAGGTAGCTGCCTCAGAACCTGGACCTGTAGGAAGGCCCCAGCAGTCCCACTTCAACACCAATCAAACCACCAATATTCCCCACCTCTGCCCCTTAAAAAAACAGCCCTGAAAGGGACTGTTGTTTCCTCAGCTCCATGAAAAACCACCTCAGCTCATTACAGGTGATGGTTGTCGAATGTGTTTTACAGGACATTCCATTACTGCTTGGGTGGGAGGGGACGAGCTGGTGAATTTCTCCCATTTTCTTCTTAGCACTGCATTTTCTTCCAGCTGGTACATTTAGAACGGGTTATTGTTTATTTTAAGCTAGCTCTTAGCTTTTTTGTGAATACCAAAAATTAAGATATCCCTCGTTTTCTATTTTTCAGCTGTTTGTTGGTCTTGGATTTCCATATGAAGGGCCAGCTCCCTTGGAGGCTATTGCCAATGGATGTGCTTTCCTAAATTTAAGATTTAACCCACCAAAAAGTAGCAAAAACACAGATTTTTTCAAAGGCAAACCTACACTCCGAGAGGTAAGCTCTATCAATCTTGATAATTTTTTTATTGAAAATGCTTGTGGGTTTCTTTTTAGTAACAGAGTGTAGGGAAAATTGCATTAATGTTCAAGGTTTATTGCCAGAGGTGTGCAACTGCTTTTTTCTGTAGCCATTGATGCGACTATCAGTCCTAATTTTTATAGTATAATCAAAATGGTTTTGTTAGCACACTTCGAGCTCTACCTCTAGATTTGGATGTCGGTACATTCTGCTACTTCTTATTGAGACACCATGAACTGAAGTTTCACTTGAAAACCTGGTGTTCTGCCCAGGAGCAGATCATGTCATTTTGATACATGATGCATCATTTGAAAGCTTTTTTATTTTGTTGAAGAAACAGACATTGCGGTGTACTGAGCAGGAAGTAAATAGGTGTTTAAGTAAATTATGAAAATGGCATTTGTGGGTGGTAGTGTGTGTGCTTTGGGATTTTTTTTTTTTCTTCAGAAAAGACTTGTTCAAGGCACTGTTGAGTTAAGGTATTAATGGTCACCCACTGTGCTTGTGGTTAAATGCTGAAGACTTTTGGAGAACTGACTCTTGAAGAAAACAGGAAAACCAAACTCAAAGCATTCAAAACAGTCAGTGTGTTTAGTGAGAGAAGACTGAGGCTAAGTAAACTAACCCCTCATCCTGGCACTGACTTTGGAATATTTTTTTTCCTTCAGTGTAGGTAAAATTCAGCCTATTCTTGTAAGCATTTATAGTCACAGAGCCATTTCTGGCATTAGCACTCGTGTCTGTGGCCATGGCTTGCTCACAGGTGTATGTCCATATATTCTTTGTGTATTTACATCAAGGGAAAGCTCTCAGGTAACATGCAGATGATGAGAACCTTGCACAGCCACTTCAGGTTATGCTTGGGCCGTGTGAATTATGTCCTGAGCAGCACTGGCTGGTGGATAAGCAAAAGACAGTTCCCCATTTCCAGTTAGGAACATAAATTCCTTAGAATTTTGTGATCCACAACTGTAATTGCCTTTCTTGTTATACATTGAATTCATGTCCTGTACAAGCTGAAGCTTGCCCCTTGTCTCAGTCTGTGTTGCTAACAAAGGAGACAGCAATAAGGGAATAAAGGTTTAAACTTTCTCCTTGGGCTTGGCACCTTTCAAAACTTTTCTTCTGTGAGTCCCTTGGTTTTTGTCTCGTTTCCAGTTGTTCTGTGCCCAAACACCATAGCTGGTAAGGCTCAGTACATAATCTGAACCCATCTAAATGCTTAGTAGGAATTTCAGGGCTTGGAATGCCATGGTAAATCCCAATGGCATGTGTCAGCCCTAAAAGAAATGCTGTGCACCTGACTTGTACAGAAAAATAATCCCTACTGACTGCTCTAGTCCAAAGTACAGAATGTATATCCCTCAGGAATATTGCTGCATTCACATGCCCTGCTGACCTATCCTGAGAGTAACCTTTTCTCTCAACTGCATTTAGATCCGATTGCCAGTAATCCATGTGCTGGTTCTTTGGGATTAAGAAAGTCCTTAAATGCTTCTCTACATTCTTCAGGTGCTAAAGAAGAACAAAAAGAGCTTGTGTAGTTCCATGACATGATTATCCATACAAGAATTTGAAGATGAAGTCTGTGTTTAGTAGTTTTGTACAGTAACCTTTGCAAGTTACTATTTCTTTTTTAAATGGGGTTTTTAATAACTTTAATAGTGAATGCAACAGTTTATTGCATTCACTTGAGGAGAAGATCAGGTGCAGTGCATGCCTAGTGCAGGAGAAGGTTCTTCCCAACAGACACTGCTTCCTGCTTCAGATCTTCTGCAATGTCTTTTTATCATAAAGACATCACGAAGAGACAGCTGTATAAACATTGCCTATAAATGACCTATCCTGCGGGGGTTTTTGGTATTTATTGAAAAGGCAGTTTTCTTCTGAAGCCAGTGTGAACCACTCCTCTCTTCTGTAGCTTTTGCTCACTTTTGTGTCTTCGTGTGCAATGTTCTCACTCTTGGGTGACCTGTTACAAAAATACTTACTGAGGTGTCCTGCTAGTTCTGAAAGCAGCTCTGATACAGCTTTTCTTAGTTACTTTCTTGGGTATTCATTGATACTGTTTTCTAACACAGTGGTGAGCAAAATACTGACTAACACTCTTGGTGAGAGCAGGTTACTCTTCTACTCTCAGCCGTGAGCATCAGAATTCATCCTTTGTGATAGAAATTGTTCTTTCTTCACTGTTGCTCACAGCACTCTGGCAATGTTTGAAATTTGAAGGAGGCAGGGTGAGGATGACATCTCTGGGAGCCAGTCATGCAGGTCTAAGCAGGACTTGTGGCACTCACAGGTTGTGAAGAAGGAGGGTGGCTCTGTGAATGAGCTGTGGGGAAGCAGGGTCATGGTGCAAGTAATTTCAGTAAACATCAAGTCTTCTGTGATGTGGGTCACTGGGAGGATTGAAGCCACAAATAGAGGTGCACATATCTTACTTGTGATCTGTGTTATCTGATTTTCAGTTTTCCAGCTAAATTCACTCTCTAAATTTAAAGAGAAAATCTGAAAGGTAACTCAGAAGGAATGATGCTGACTGTTGTGTTCTAACTGAATTTTTGCACTATCCTAGTGCATTTCATCCAAAAAGTCTGATTAAGAGAGTGAGAGGCAAAGATATCTTGACACATTCATTTTTACCAATATAATTTCTTCTTTCAGTTGACATCTCAGCATCCTTATGCTGAAGTTTACATTGGGAAACCCCATGTGTGGACTGTGGACATCAATGATCTTTCTGAGGTTGAGAAGGCCGTGAAATCAATTTTGAATCAAAAGGTGAGAAATGTGCCCTCAGTTTGTTGTCAGCACTTGAGAGTGTAGTGTGTACTGCACATAGAGTGCTTCCTCATGTTAGTCTAATGAGTGCTGCATTTTGGTAGGATATTGAAGAAAAATGGTTATTACATATCTATGGTATTGGAATTATCATGTTTTAGTACTGGATATGTCAGGTTCTTACTTGAAAAAAATGAGTGGGTGAATTTGTATAGAAATTAGAATTTCACATGTGAATTTTGCAGCAATCTGTGTTTTCTGTGCATTCAGTGAGGAATTTCATTGTTAATTCTTAGAGCATTGCGGGCTCTGCCCTGCCCAGCTCTGAGTTTGTAGCCTTGACATTCCCACAGAAGGGCTTGGGCACTCACAGTGTGGAATGGCAATGAGGGCACTTCAAGGGGGGGAAGAGTTTGAAGGAATTTTCAAAGGTATCACATTCTGCTTTGTCACTTCAACTTCAGAACTGAAACTTAGTTAAAAACAGAAGCTCTGGAATCCCAGAGGGTCTCAGACAAGCCTTACATCTGCCACTTTGCAGTGCACCCTGAATTTCCATCAAGATAGTCAAGGAGCAACTCTTATTGCCTTTAAAAAGGAGCAAAATCAGCTAAAACCGCTGATGGTTTTATAACATCATTATTTGTTAATGAGTTTGTTTGTAGGTTTTGTTGCTACTTGAGCTATAATGGAGTTTTTGGAACAGAAGCTGCTGCCACAGAGTACACCACGAAGTTGATGGAAACAAAAACCCCTCTAACCTTAACACTCTGTCTCCATAGATTGACCCTTACTTGCCCTATGAATTTACCTGTGAGGGAATGCTTCAGAGGATGAATGCCTTTATTGAAAGACAGGTATGAGCTTTTGTTGTGGATGACTCTTGGGTTATGTTGGAAAGGGTGCACCATCTCCATTTTAAAGCTTCTCAGTGTTGCTGCTGTCCAAGTAGAAACAGGAGCTGTGCAGACCTTGGCATTATATGAAAGCAGAAAGGCAAAGCAGATTTTCAGTGTGTATGTGACTGCCTTAGCTGTGTACACACAAAAAAGCTTTGGATCACGAAGGGTCACTTAAATACAGAGGTACTTTTTGGCAGAATTGCAGTTGGGCTGCGGCCTCTGGGCAGGTTTTTCAAGTATTTCGTTTCAATCAATAAAGATTTAAATGGTTTGGAACCCAGTTGCTTAAAGGACTTTTGGTCCCAGTGCATTACTGCCAGCTGAGAGCAGCAGCAGATGTTGAGTTGGAGTAATAAACTGCAGAGATTTACATGGGATCCTGGTTTCTAGAAATTGTGTTTGCTTGGACTTCTGCCCAAGCCAGATCTGTTGCAGTAGCCAGCTCTGCCTTTTGTTCTGGCTGCTGCAGAAGAGAGATAGGAATAACCTTTATCTCTGATATGTCATTTAATTGCCAGGATTTCTTTCAAGGGCACTGGACATGTGTCTGTACTTGTATTTCTGAAGGTGGGTGCTATTAAAGACTGTCCTAAAGAACAGAACAGCTCCAGGTCAGAAGGGCAGTTAACACAGCGTAGCTATTCCCACTTTCCTGCCAATAAACACTTCAAGCTTTTTGCTGCTGTATTGATGACAAAACCTGTAAAGTATCACTGCTGCTTTTGATTCTTCTACCCAAGTTAGCTATAATTGGGGGTTTGTGTCAATCAGGAAGAAATGGAGCTCAGTGTAAGGGAGAAAAAGAGACAATCAGGAGATGGCACCTGTGGCTTAAACCTGTCTCTTCCCTCTGGCCCTCCCCCAGGTGCTAAGCCCTGCCTTGTGCTTCTCACACACTGAGTATTGTAATTTTCTTCATTGCTTTGACTAATTGTCAAAAGCTGGTGGTGTTTCACAGCTCCCAGGATGTTCAAGCACAATTTTTAGCTGCATGTGCTTAGCACTTTGCCTAATTAACATGTCAGATGAACCGAAAATAAAAAGCAAAAATAAAGATTGAGGCCTTATTTTGACAAGTTTGTGGTGGAGGCAGGAAGAACAGAGAAAGCAGTACAAGCTTGAAATGGGAACAAAGATGCTGGAATAAAGAGTTGATCTGGTTCAGAGGATGTGGGGTGCATTGACCATGACAGCAGGGTCTTCAGGGGGTGTTTGAGTGTGAAGAGGATGGGGCCAGATACGCTCTCCCACTAATCACTCTATGGACAGTGAAACTGTAGGATTTAAAGGACATATCCAGAGTTCCACTTCTGGGGCCTTGGCTTAGGGTCAGCAGGGAAGACAATATTCACAAGAAAGGTTTAGTGAATTCCCTGAACCTTCATATCCAACACCTGGGCTGAAAGCCTTTACAGTCTGAGGTAAGAGAACTGCTGTGAGCTGTGGTTTCCCACCCAGACTGCCACCTTCAGCTGGGTTAAACCAGCTTTGTCTCCAAGCTGCTCCATCCTGCCAGTGCCCTGCCCCTGCCAGCAGCCCAGCATGGCTGTTGGGTGCCTCCCTGCCATCTGCTGAACCCATGCCCTGATCCTGTTTGCTCTGTGGCTGCACACACAGTTGTGTCTGCTCTGCAAGGCAGCAGCAGAGGCTGGGAACCAGAGGGAGGGACCGCTTCAATTTTGGCACTGGCATCAAAGGAGCAGCCAGGCAGCCACAGCCAAAGCAGCAGGGATTCCCTGCTGCAAATCTGGGAGCTGTTGGATGAGGCAGGCTGGGCTGACGGAACAGACACGCTGACTTTGAAAGATGTAGCCAAGCAGAGAACTTGATAACCCAGCAGAAAATGTTTGGGGCAGGACTCTATGAGGTCAGAAAACTGACTTGGCTCAGCAGAGGATCAGCTGAGCCCCAGAGCTTGGCAGGAGGAGTGAGAACATTCACCCAAGAGCAAGAAAAGATGGAGGGCAAGGAGCAAGGAGGACACCTCCTTTGGTCTCACCTTGAAATTTGTGGGTCCCTTCCAACTCATGATATTTTGTGATTCATGACTGTATAATATGACATTTGTGGTTAGACCTGGAAGTATGAAAACTTCCTCCTTCAGCAGAGGAAATCAAAATGGAATAAAAAAAGCTCAAGCTGATGTTGAGAACTGGTAAATGAACTTGGGGGCTTTGGGTCACTGTGAGGGATCAGTTCACACAAGTTTTGGTTTTGTCCAGAGAAAGCAAACCATGATGGACCAGGCCTATATTATTTGATCACCTTTAACATTCACCAAATGTTAAAATACAGTCTGGATATTGTGAAATGTTTTCTGAACACATCGTAACAAAACATGATCTGTCACTGCAGGATTTCTGTCATGGGCAGGTGATGTGGCCCCCATTAAGTGCCCTTCAAGTAAAAATTGCTGAACCTGGAAAATCCTGTAAGCAAGTTTGTCAGGAAAGCCAGCTCATCTGTGAGCCTTCCTTCTTCCAGCATCTTAACAAGGACAAAGCTCTGCTTAGGTAAGTATTTATAGCACAAATATGTTGTTTGGTCTCTTTATTGCACTGATTTGCACCACACTTGAAATTTAAAGCACAAGTTCAGTGAGAAGGAAAGGTGGGGAGAGCAGCTCTGTCTGGCTGCTGCGAGCTGTGAGTGAGGGCCTGGCACTGCTTTGTGGAGTGTGTGGTTGTGGTGACTGCTGAGAGCACCATGCCAGGAGCACAGGGGGCCAAAAACCTTCTCTCAGTATTGTCCTGGGTAAAGAATCGTGAATGCTGGTGCATTGGAGGTGTTGGTGCAGATGTATAAAACTCAGCTATGCATTAAGGAAAGGAATGTTGCTTTCGGGTGCTGTCTCTCTGGAAATGTGTATGTTCCTTTCAGAATGAAAGCAAAGCCCTCAAAACCAGGCTCCCACAAATGGCTGCTAGGGAATCTGCTTTCCAGGTTTTCTATCCCCACTTTTTGCTAAATTACGTTGTAGAAGACTTTTGGGTTTGTATTTTCTTTGAAAAGTTGTAATTTCCAGTGGAGTTCAGAAGCAGCTCATATAAAAGCTTTATTTTCTAGCTGTCTAGACAAAATCATAATCCTGTGGAAAAAACTCCTCTGTTAAATGCTGAAAGTTACCAGTGTTTCCAGAATAAGTGAAAAACAAGGCTCTGCTGGAATTGCTACCCTCATGCTTAAGCTTTGTGGTCAGAAAATGGCAACTGGCATTTTTCATTTCCCTGCTGGCTGGTCCCTGGGAGCTGCAGGCCCTGTAGCCCAGGAGCAGCATTCCTCATCCTCACAGTCCAGCTCACCCACCTCGAGCTGCCCAGGGCTGCCTGGCTCTGTGGGGCTTCCCTGGGGAAGAGATTTCCTGAAATCAAAGAAAGTATCTCCTGATTTCAGATTCTTTGAGTCTGTCCTACTGAAAATCCGTGGTGTATTTAAATATTAGGTTTTGGGGAACAGTCAAAAGCATTTTTTTCCTCTTAAACTTCTTTTATTAATCTTTAGGAAACAATAAAGCTGTAAAGGCTGCACTGCCCTCTGCAGAGAGAATCTGCACAGGAGAAAAGTCATGTTCTGGAAGGCTGCAATTGTAAATGTACTTGATTTAGGATCTGATAGAGCAGGGATTTTTTTGTTAGCGAGGAAGGATGAAAACTGTACCAAAGTCCCCTAAACTCAGTTGTGATTTAGATCATGTGCTTTGCTTTTTAGGCACAATATCGAATGTCTCACCATGGAGTCTGCAAACGATATCCTGGTCCCCTCTTTTGATGCAAGAAGGAAGCACTGTGTTTTCCAAGGTGACCTGTTACTGTTCAGCTGTGCTGGCTCCCACCCCACCCACAGAAGGATCTGCCCCTGCAGGGACTACATCAAGGGGCAGGTTGCGCTCTGCAAGGACTGCCTATAGCAGCAGCGGGGCTGCTCCCAGCTGGGGACACCGTGTGAGTAGTTTGGGGACGAGTTAGTGCTTCCTGCACTTTGGTCCAGGTTTTCACTGCAGGCAGAGCTATCATTGCTGGGCAGAATTATCCACTGAGAGAGGAGGCATTCATAATAAACAGCTATAACTGATCTTTTCTTCCTGTAAGGACGTTTGCAGTGTCGCTCTTCAGATTCCTTCAGCTGTTTGCGAAGAGAAACGAGTCTCATGTTCGACAGTGATTTGAAGATGACTGCGCAGAATAGTTTGTAGAAAATTTCCCGACCCATCAAACTTTTGTTTTTGTTTTTTGGGTGAAGTGTTTTCTATTTTTTTAATGAGTTAGGACATCCCCCATCGTGGTTAGCTAAAGGATCCCAACTTCATTCTGATAGAAAATTGAAAAAAGTGTGCTTAGGGAGGGGATGCTGGGGAAGGAGGACTAACATTTTATTCAAGGTGCACTGGTTTCGGTACAGCTTTGGCTTGAATGGCTACAAAGTGGTTTACTTCACAAGAACTTGGAATAATGAGAGAGCTCTGTACCCTGCTATTGGGTTATTTGGGCCCAGTTTGGGGTTTTTTCCCTTTTTTTTTAAATTAAATCTTTGTATACAACAAGGTATTGTCTGCACCACAGCTGCTGCACCAGAGCAGCCTAAGCCGAGTGTCACAAATGAGCAAATAGGCAGTTGCCAGTGTGTGACACATCTTGGTGACTGCACAGCTCACTGGGGTTGTGGCATTCTTCAGTGTGGAAAAGCTACAAAAACACACAACCATTTTTGGCATGGACTCATCACAGTTTACTGGTCCCATTTAGAGAGTAATCCTCGGAATTTGCCCACGCTTCTGTTGTAGTCTGTCTACTAGAAATACTGTGTGAAGCAAAAAGTATTCAGCATCATTGGAGCAATATTATCGTTAGAGCCTCAGTTTGCTACGGCTTCCAGTAGTTAAAGTGTTGCTGAATGACATAGAAAGGTTAAACTAAGCTAACTATAATTATTGTATGGTAGAAATGTAAAATGTCTTCATAACTAGTTAGGTTTTTAAAGAATCTTTTTCTGGAGAACAAGAGGAGGCAAAGAATTGCAAAGAAAAGAATTAATCAATCCTCTTGGGTTCTTTGATTGTTTTTCTGGTTTTAGGGGGCTGTTTGTTTCTTTTTCCCTTTTTTTTAGCAGGCACAATTACAAATTTAGAAGAAAACAATTCAAAAGTTCAGAATTTAAATCAAACTTTGTTTTGAGAGAAGCAAGTTAATTTCTCTAAACTGCCTTCTTTTTACAGAGGTAATTTTTGTTATTTTCAGCAGAAGGTGACATGCTTGACAGCACCATTTGTAGTCAGGAAGTTACACGTTAAGATTAGTGAGAAACAAATCTGCAGTCAGAGTCTGCAGGTTTGCAATTTGGACATGCTGGAATAAAACCTCAAATCAGCACAAATATTTTTTTCATAAAGATTACCAGGTAGTAATGAAAGGCAGAGATGCTTTACATTTTCCTTTCTTGGACATATCTGGTTGGTTCAGATTTTTCTTGTAAGCAGTGTTCATTATCTGTGTGGGAATATTGATGGACCTAGTGACCTACCAAAGACCAGGCAAAGGAGATGCTATTTCCCCATGGATAAATTCTCCAGAACAGGCTACATTTTAACTTTTAATTTAAAAGCAGTGAAGGAGCCTTTTCAAGCATTTGGTTTCCTGCCTCAGCACTCCTGACAGTGTTACCCTGTAACATTCCAAACACCGCTCTGCACGACACAGGAGCCTAATCCTGGCAGGTTGTTGAGTATCCAAAAAAAGAGTCTGTGGGAGCTGTTGAACAGCAGGGTCACCAGGATCGGGGTTTGATGATGTGAAAATCTGCTGTATTTTAGATTCATTTTCCAGAAACAGAACAGCTGGGTTCTCTAACGGGAGGCAAAATTTTTGTATGAAAAGGAAACAAACGCAAACCAGTACGAAAATCCCTCCTGTTGCCATAGCTCAGCATTTGCTTCAGTCAGCACAAATGTAGTGTACCGTAGTTTTACTGCCCTGGAAAAGCTGGGGGAGGACAACTGGAAATGGGTCGGAGCAGGCACAACAATTCATTCTGTATTTATATAAAATATCCCCTGCATACCTGTGCATATTTGTGCAACTAGAAAATCCTGCCTATCACAGTGTATGAACTTCCAGCTGGTGCTGAAAGTAAAGGCCATAGCAGGAGTTGTCTTCACCAGTTCAGCCTGAGCTTCTTCAGGCAGGAATTGGTTTTGGACTGGGATTTGGTTTTGCTGTAGTGTAACTCTTTGCTGTAAATACACGTCTGCTTGGTTCCCCCGTGCTGTAAGGCCCACATGGCAATACATACTGCATTCGGTTTTGCCTCTAAACCTTCAGAGATGGGAGGGGTTTGGTATTTGTTATTATACGATTTTCTGGTCTAGTGCTTTGCTCAATGCTAAGTTTGCCTTTACCACAGCAGGGAGAGTTTATTCTAAGCTCTGTTTTTCCATGCTGTAGCACTGTTTCTAGTCTGCTGAACTGAATTACTGCATTCTGGCAAAAATGAAACAGCAGCACCGATGCCGCTTGCGTTTCAGCCAGGGACAGAACATCCCAATTGGCTTCAGAGTCAGTGGTCTCTCATCTTATTTCCACTGAAACCTATAGAGAAGACTCATTAATCTTGAAGAATAAAGAGTCAAGACCTACAGCTTCAGTCTAAATTCCTGTAAAAGGAGACTGTCCTGAGAACTGTAAGTGCACAGACTGTAAGCATTGCTCACTGAGCTCCACACGCGCTCCCCGTCACACAGCCGCGTTCCCTCGTGCAGTGAGAAATGAGTGAATCCCTCTGCAGATAAACACTCAGGCAAATCCGTGTGGGACTAGTGAAAAGTTTGAGTTATTTGCTAAAGCCTGTAGCAGATATCCACATTTCAGGATAGCGGGCAGCTTTCTGTCCGAGTTCCATAACTGTTTTCTTTCCTAATTGAAGAATAAAGGGTCCAGTCCTTGCGCTCAAGCGAGGACATCAGAGAGGGGACCGTGCTGCTCTTTTCAGTCTGACAGTAGAGCTTGCAGCTTCCTTTGCTCAGAAGTCAGGTTTTTGCATGACTGCATTTGAATATATTGATCTGCGACTGACGGGAAAAAAATGTCAAAAGTTGACTACAACACCATTTTACAAGCTTTTAAACATATCTCTCATATCAAGACATTCTTTGTTTTAAAATTTTGTATTTTTGTATGTGACCTAGTTTTTTTCAAAAATCTTGTTCCTACGGGATTAGAAAACTTGAGAGAAGCATTTACATATTTATTAAAATTAACATAAAAGGCTTGCCTTTGAAAGGTAAAGTTGGTAAATACACACTGTTTAAAAATGCCAATAAAAACCTCATTTATTTCATATATGCAAGTTGATTTGCACATGTATAAATAGAGTTGCTTTTTGCATTTTTTGCTTAGTTTCTACGTTTCTTTTTGTAATTTATAGTTGCAGCAGTGTGTTTGCTTGTTTATATCAGATTATGTTTCTACAAATATTTAATGTTTATGTGCCTTTTTTTACTTTCTTTGGGGTTTGGATGAGTGTTTGCAATATGGACACTGTCTGAACAAGTATAATGGAACACTAATTCCAGGTAAATTGTGCTGATGACTCTACAACTTACTGGTGTGAATTTTGAATGTTTTTAAGTAGTGGAGAAATCTAAGACTATAAGGCTTAATAAGATAAAAGATACTATAACTTTTAATAATTATTGCAAAACATTGCTTCTGCAAGCAGAATGCAATTTACTGAGAATCTGTGATTTGGCATGAGAGCTCCTGCTGGGACGGGATGTCTGTTCAATGACCAGGGAGCAAAGGAAAGCCATTAACATTCCCCAGGGAGACCATGATAACAGAAAACCTCCAGGAACAGCCATATCTGATTTGATGGGCAGGAAAGTTGAGGATCCACATTGAGGTTTGCGAGGTTTTTCAGATAAAGATGTCTCTGCATGGATGTACCTGGGGCGGTTCCCAGTGCTGCCAGAGAATACAGGCCCTTTATCACAGCTGTCAGTGGGGAGGGACTGCTCAGCTTATACAGATAGTTCTTCTTTTTAATGCTACTACTTTTCTGCAATAGTATTTTGCAAAACAGCTGCTGATCAGATTTCAGTGGGGATGGAGTTGTAGCCAGAGCCAGGACTCTGCACCTTCCCAGCTCTGCTCTGCTCCCAGCTACTTGTGTCAGCTTTTGCACCTTGCTGATTGTCAAGAATTCAGACTCGTTGAAAATTTCTCTTGATATCATCAGCTCCAAATCAGGCTGTCATGTCATACCACTGTCCTTTAAAATCCTAGGCAGCATCCTCAATTTGTCCTTGATGGGAAAGACGTGCCCCCCCCTTCTCAGGAGTGCGTGGCCCACCTGACTTGCAAAGGTGATTTACAAGTTTGCAGTATTGTTCACGTAAACAAAACCCAAATTGCTTTCTCAGGTATGTCTTTTGCTCAGAGTTTGTTTCAGGACCAGATTTTGCTAGCAAAATAAATTAAATGGGATGAATCAGGCTGGATACAATCTCATCCAAGCCTAATTAACTTCGTGACTCCCACTGGCTTCAGTGATAGCACAACTCCTCCATTAATGTTTCTTAAAATTAAAAAATCAACCCTCCCTTTTTAATAAGTGTGAAGCACTGTATCTTACATGATGAAGACCAAACACTTGCAGGGCATATTGTACACATAGCAGCAGCCAGTATTTCTTGCTGTCACAACACAGATCAGCTCTATGTAAGTTGATGTTAGTGATTAATTATTAAAGTATCAGTTGAAAACGTGGTTAAATTGCTGTTCAGTCTACAGCTGGGAGTTTGAGGGATGGCACTTCTGTTGTTTATTTTTAGAGAGACCAGGAGTTATCAGTTTCTAATTTCCCAGTCTTTTTTCCAGGGGTGCTAACATTTGGCATGGCTGTTTCCTTGTGATGTTTGTCCTACAGCTGCTGTGCCTTCAACCTCTCACTTGTGATCTCTTTCCATCTGTAGTTCTCCTTTGGCCCATTGTTGTAGGGATTGCTGTAAAGTCAAGGAGAATAATGCACTGACAGATGTGTTTTCATGGGGGCTGAAAAGGCCAGAGACATGGAGGATGTTATTGAGATCTGCTTTAATAATATCACTGTAAATGTAACATCAAAACATTCTGTTTTATGGGCAGTGACTTAAATCTCATCTACACATTTTCAAGCAGTTCTATAGGGTTGGGGTTTTTTTAAATTAGTTTGTAATTTCCAAATATAATTATATTTAAATGGAATGTGTAAACAGCAACTCCACGTATCAAGTGTAAAATGTTTACTGTAGGAATGTGTTGAAAATACCAGAGGCTGGACCCCAGAGTGCCTCAGGTGTGAGGCATCATTTGTTGTTTTCTTCCAGGAAAAGCAACAAAGTGCCACCATTGCTGATGTGCCTTGCACGTTGGGACCCATCCATTTTTATAGGTGTCATCCTTTGCTTATTCATGTAATTAGGAACACACAAAGGTGTGCTTTAATTCAGCAGACGTCTCTCAAGAGCACTAAGCCACCTGTTTATTAAATGAGTAAATAAAACCAGGTCCTCAGAGTTTTGATAGAATGAGTAATAACTTCACCCTCAACAGGCAGAAACTGCTTTAAAAAATTAGTTGTGCTCAAGTGATCGAAACCCTTCTCTCTGCTGGGCAGATCAGTGCAGGTGCCATTTACTTAAGTGGGCTGTGCATGGGACCAGAATTTGTCACCTTGTGTAAGGGCTCACAGACTGAAGCACTGAGGACCCTGCTGTCCCCATGGCCACCAAAGCACGTGGCTGCTTGTGGTGCAGGAAAACACATCTGTATTGTCACTGCAAATACCATCCCTGGGTCAGTGCAGGGGGCCTGCAGGAGCCACCAAACCCTTGGCTTTAAGGAGAGCATGTAAATAACGCCATGGCATTTCCTGGAGCCATCCAGTGCATGCAACACGACCTGGCTCAGGCTCCAGCGGCTGCAGAGTAGTTTGAAGTATCAAATAGGCACACGATAAATCAAGTTAAATTGCTGTCTGAGGGCAGTTAATTTTAATAGTGTAATACCCAGAACTAATTTATGTTCATTAACAGGTCCGTCACAGTACAGTGACAGTGAAAAATATTTTTAAGGCGTCATGGGTTTAATTTGGTTTTTGCAAGGAATGCAGCAGAGGAGGAGGAATGGCAGTTTTTACCAAAGGAAAAAAAGAGAGTAAATTTTGTGAGAAAAGTTACCCTGAAGATTGTAAGAGAGCTAAAAGGAAAATATCAGGGAATATTTACAAAGCTAATTCGGGCTTGGAGACGTTGATCCCCCTGAGCTTGCTGAGCTGACCACTCCACTGCAGGGAGAATCTCCAGAGTGCAATTTGGGGCAGCTCTTTGGGTCCTGGTCTGCATCATTCCCTGGAGGAGTCTCCCTCTTCATTGGTGAAGAGGATCAGTCTGAATAAGCCCTGTAGCAGTGTATATTGGAAAAAAACCCTACTGAAATCACGGGAAATAAAATCTTGCTTTTTGCAAACAATAATGTGGAGTCAATGAGGGGGTTGAAATGGACACAAGAACTTCAGGGTCAGGCTGGTACTATGGGGTGTTTGGTTTGAATTCTCCCCTAATAGGTTGATCCTTTGTTTTGTTTCAATGGTTGTGTTCCACTATATTACGTTCAAGCAGTTGGATTCAAACAGAGCAGAACGCAGTGGTTCAGATACTGCCAAGTTCCTGGGGTTCAATAAGATGGGATTTTTTTTTTTTTTTTTTAGAACAGTAAATGTCTGTACTTTAATGGCATAGAAAAATGCTTTGTTTTCACTGTTGTAGAAAAAAACTAGGGAGAATTTATTTTTCAATAAACTTTTTTCTTGTGTGATTTGGATTCATGATTGCTTTGTGCTTAAATGGGAATGCCATGAGCTGCCTTTTATCCCAAACTGCATCTATGTGGCTTCTTTCAACTCTGCAGCTGGGTGTTTCTGTCGCTGCCCCACCTCTGCATGGGTAAGTCTCCACCTTAGCCAGAAGAACAACAGGTGAGTAATGACCTGTTTGCTTTGTTTTGTTTTAAACCTGAGCTGGATAATGAATTACATCAAGCCTCTCTTCAGAAGGCAGTTTTGTCACAGCAGTATTTAGGAATTCCTGGTTTCCTGTAAATTTACAGCACGCTCAATTACAGCACTCACTGAATTTACAGCACACTGTAAATTTGGCAGAAAGGGAAAGGGAGGCTGGAACTGCACAGTGGCTCTCAGGCCTGCAAGACTTACTGGCACAATACACTATGAAGGTGAGAGATAAAGCTACACAGTGGTAAAATAGCAGCTTTAGAGAATATTCTCTTCCAGGATCCAATTTAACATGCAAAGCACTCGGGAGCTAATGAAAGGTTTGCATGTGGAACAAGGGCTCAGGCATGAAGCTTTGGCCCATGTGGGATTGGGGTGTGCATTCAGTGCACTCGAGAGGTGCCACATGAAATCACCTTGGCAGCTCTGAATAAATGCAAATGTGCAGAGTGAAACTTCTCCAGGGGAGCTGTCAGGGTATTTCAGGGGCACCCATTCTGCTGACAGGCTTTTTCTGCCCACCTCAGGTTTTGTTAGCCCAGCCAAGACTGAGGGAAGGGCTCTCTGTTGCCAGCTGCTGGGAATGTGCAGAGGTTTTAGTGGAGGTGTCCAAGAGTAATACAGCAATTAATGCAGGAGGAGTATGCAGTGGAAAAAATGATAGTAAAAAAACCCAAATGAAGACCAGCTCTTTATCTGTTAAAAAATGTCCATTTGTAGCACAGTTGCTATGTACTTTTAAAAAAGAAAAAACACAACTACACTGGAGAGAAGCAACAGCTCATTTTTTTTTCCAGTATTACCTTTTTCCAAGTTTGTTCTTTGTTGAGGTCTTGGGGTTTTTTTGTTTTCATTGTGGTCACACTTAACTGAGTACTGTAGCATCAGAAGAGTCCAGAAGGCAATAACTATCAGCTTGAGATGCCTTGTATTGTCCCTGTCCCAATTGATGACACACACCCTGTTAAGCACGAGCATAAACAAAGATGTCAAACAGATGTCTGTGGGCTGAGAAAGGGTTTGTGACATGGCTTTGGATATCCACTTGGCCAGTCTATTCCCTGGCAAGTTCAGCGTGCTGTGGCTACAGAGGGTGGTTTTTCCACTGTGCAGTGCTGCTGCAAGAGCCTTTTATGGCTGTTTCAGTGAGGAAAAGGATGTGAATATCCTTCACCAGTTGCCCCTTTTTATGGTCCTTGGCATACTTCCCCTTGGATTATAATGGGTGAAAATGTTGTTGGTTCAGTGTTGCTATTGAATGTACCACAATTTCCAAATGTTTCCTACCATCAAAATGAATTAGTGGAGGACACTGCTCATTCAGGCTCTTGTTCTGCTTATTTTTGGAAACGTTTTCCTTCCTGTTTCATTCCCTTAATTGTTGTTCAGCTTTGACATCTAAAAAGCTGAAGAGACATCTGTAACATGGTGAGCAGCTAGAGTTAGCTGTGAGCTGTGTTGCAGTCACATAATGGAAAAAAAAAAACTGTGAAAATTGGAACTTGGAATCAAAAATATGCCATGCAGCTGTATTGGAAAGCTCATTTGGAGGAGCTTAAATACTGAATACTTCAACTCTCACATGCTTAGACTGGGTTTAGTCAAACTCCAGCTGGTAGAGAGTCCACAGATGGAAACGTTTTGCTGGGACATTGTGCCACTCTCAAAACACTTCCCCTCAGCGTGCAAGAGCTGGAGCACCCACTTTGCTGCCTCACACTCCCCTGAATTTGTGTTTATGCTTGTCAGGAATTGTTATTTTATTGATTATGGAGATTGCATTTAGCTAAAACCTAGCTAGTAAATTTTTGTAGCAAAAACACCTGGGAATAGTTTGCACAGAACAGACTCCAGCTGTTCGGTCTCCTTGTGTGTCCTGCTTTGCTTCGGGGCCTTGGCTCGGGGGTCCTTGCTCCTGCAGGATCTCAGGGAAGCACTGCCTGGCTGGAGACATCTGCTTCCTGCACCTTTGTGAAGACAGAAACATCAGAACACACCGGCGCTGGACAAAAATGCTGAAAGAGTAAAAACTCCACAGAAAATGTCCCAAGGTGAGAGCCTTTGGTGGCTCAGCAGGTAACAGCTGGTGCTTCCAGTGTAAGCACAGGGGATCTTGGAAGGGAAGATGCCAAATCCCTGGAGACCCCTCTCGGCTTTAATTTCCTCCCCACCTCCGTAGGAGGGTGGAATTGATGAGATCAGCCCAAGGCTGTGCTGCAGGCTTGGGTTCTGCCCCGTGGCTGTGCCCAGTAAGAGGAGGCTGGCATTGTCACTTGGCCTGTTTAAGAGCTGTTGCCTCCACTCTTTGCTCCTCACTGGTGAGGTGAGGGTGACAATAATCCCTGCAGCCTGTGTCAGCAAGAGGTGAGTTCAGAAGGGTGCTGGGTTTGGTGCCAGCAGTGGGAGCTGACAAAATGAGATGTTTCCTAGTTACTTGCCAAACTAACCTGGAAGAAATTGTACTTTGAGCTTGCCTGCAGCTGAGTGCTGGTGCCGGTGTCAGTCCCTGCAGGACCTGAACTCTGAGCTTCCCTTCTCCTGCAGCTCCTGGTGAGTGGGCTGGAGGCTCTGGAGCAGCTGTGCCCACCACACTGGGCAGCTGATCCCACTGAACAGGGAAAAAGCAGGAACTGCTCAGTGCTACCTCCAGTACCAATCCTGTGGCTGAAAGGAAAACGGCAGCTCCCAGTCTTGGGGGGAACAGAAGAGGGAAATATCCCTGGCTGGTCTGTTACTTGAATTAATTATGCTCTCACATTGCATAACCCGGCCCCACATGCCAGGCCACAGGAATGTGTTTTTGTGTGCTACTCCTGTGCAATTCCTGGTCCTGGATAAACACAGCCAGAGGTGCAGGGATGGGCTCTGTCACAGCACCTCTCGGTGGCAGCATACCCAGCACAGGCACAGAGGTGAGAAATCACTGCCAGCACAGCAAAACTACGTGCAGCCTCTGTGTAAAGCATCTACACGAGTCTCTGTATTCCAGGGACAATCTCTGTTCAAGGAGCTTCAGCATTTCCTTAGCTCTTTATTTGACTGCCTAGGAAAAATGCACTGTCAGGTTGGGAACAAACATTCCTGATTTGCATATTATTAAGGCTTAATAGATGACCTTGGGCTGGATGGCCTTTAAAAGGTCCCTTCCACCCCAAACTATTCCATTAACCCTTGTCCCATAGCCTAGTGTCTCCATGAGCTGGCCCACAAAACAGAATGCCAGAAATGCCTACACTTTTCTCCCAGGCAGCTGGGATTGCAGAAATGCAGGTGGGATTACCAGTGGTGAGCACCTCTGTGGTACCTTCCCAGCTGCAGGTGTACCTACAGCTGAATTTGCCTACATCTGAGGAGCTTCTTGTCTGGGATTTTTGCTTCAGGTCCATTCCTGGAACATCAGGGAGTGTCTTTTGAGGCTCTTTTTCCACCATGGTTGGATAATGCTTATTTGTGGTCTGCCTACTATAGCTAGAAATAAAATGGAATAAATCGGCAGCAGATGTTAGTCTGGTGACTTTTTTAATGACAATCAAGATTCAAAAAAATCTGGCTTTTAGCTAAAAGTGAACATTATCATTTCCCATGCCTACCTGGTGCGTGTGGGTCATGGCTGGGGATTCAAGATCACAGCTGGTATAATCCTGACAGAGTTTTTGATAGCTCCCTCCTCTCCTGAACAATATGGCCAGATTCAAAGCATCTGCTCAGTGTCACAGTCACTTTCAGGGATTAATTTGCAATTCTGAGCTTGGCCAGACTTTAATAAGCGTCAGTTTGCAGCCTCATTCTGGCCAGTGCTGTTCCTTGTGTGAGCACTGAGGCTCCTTCCTCACGTCCTGTGCACAGCAAAGAGCCCTTGGCAGGGCTGAGGGCTGCTGTGATCACCAGGCAGGTTATTACCCTGGCCAGTGCCAAGTTTCAGGTGATTAGTCCGAGTGCTTTTGAGCTGTTGCAGCTTTTGAAAAGTCCACCTTCACTTAGCCTAGCTGGAAGCACACTTGCCATCTCATAGTTGGAAAAAATCAACTGGCACTGACATTTAATAAAGAAGACTCGTATAGAAACTGTTCCCTGTGAGGGTGGCTGGCTCAAGCAGTGTCACAGTAGATGGATGAGCAGTTATTTTCTCCGCTGTTGTCACATACCACACAGAGTCTCTCCTATGCCAGCTGGCTTTAGCACTGTTTGCTTTCATTTCTGAGAATCATTTTTTCCTGGACTTTTTCAAGTATCACGAGTATTTCTGTTATTTTCTTGTATTTGCCTGCTAACACCAGCAATGCTTGGAAGCACCTGTGGTAACTGAAAACTTTCTGCAATTGGTTTAAACTAATCTGATGAGAGTATGATTAACTTGTTTAACCACAGCTCCTTTTCAGGTGTCTGTGCTTAGAAACATCCTCAGAGCATTCCAGAGTTCCAGAAGGAAGTGTGAAACTTCATTAACTGAGTGTTTAACCTTCCTTCGTGCATGAGCACATCTGTGCTCCTGTTTACACTCAGCATTTCAACAGAATTATTTAATGGTTGAGCTGGGTGTTGGTTTGGGTGTCCTGCATGCTTTCACTGCTTTAGGACTTCGGTGTGGCAAAGGTTGGATCAGGAGTTCAGCCACCACCGTGTCCCTTCTCCTCAGTGCTCTGCAGCAGTGGGCTATAGACAGGCTGCTGGGCTGCATGGCCCTGGGGAGGAGCACTTCTGGGAGTTCCCAAGGGTCATTCTCAAAACTAGCCATGGGCCTGGAGTGGGAATAATGTCCTCAGGGAGGTGGAAAAGGGTAAACAGTACCAAGAAAACTGACAAACCCATGAAATGTCTGATATTGCTAGGTTCAGGCTCTGGGTCTGTGATTCTGAGGCTGAAGATGCCTGACAAACACTGTTATCAGTGAGGAAATACCAGTTCCACAGCTGCCTTCATGGAACTGGTGTGAGAGAAGAAACATAATGGGAAAAGCAAAAGTATAAGACATTAGGGTCTTGTGCAGGAAGACAGGGTCTTGGGGTGGCATTTGATATTTAAAAATGCACCTGTGCTGAGTACAGTGAGCACTCCTACCCTCTCCAGTCCTGGGGTCCTTGCTGGATGCTCCTCTGCAGTAGCTCCTTTGTCACCTTACAGCTGAGTGACATGGTCCTGTGACAGCAAGGCACAAGCAGCATCAGCACTGATAGCAACACTTTGCATACAAATACTTACACAAACTTAATTGATCCAAAATGTAACTGTAGCAGCAGAGCAAATTTGCTTTTGCCATAAGGAATCCTGTATCAAGGCATGTTCTCTTTCCAATTCTGTGCCCCCCATGTGGGTACTGTCAGGTCAGGGAAACCACTGGGGAGGTCTCTTCCAACACATATCAGTGGGGGTTGGTTTTTACTGGAGATCCTTAAGGACCTGGTCAAGTCACACCTGATGGGAAATACAGCTTTAACATCACAGCTGTGAAAAAATCAGTGTCCCCACTGCACATCCCTCACTGATCAGTCTAATTGTACATCTACTCTCATATCTGTAGTCTATTGTTCTGCAGTAGAAATGGGCATTTCTAGCTACTCGCCTACTCATGGTCTTATTTCAAACTCTACAGTGGACTGACTTATTTTTTATTCACCTGTGATAAACAGAAGCAACAATACTGATTCTCTGTTGTGGAAACCAACCTGGAATACATAAAATAAAGAGGAGATGGCTATAGCCAGAGAATCCAGTTTAATAGGCTGCTATACAGGAAGACTTTGTTCTATGATACATTCTGGAAATATTTTTCAAATGTTACTTACAGATACTGTATAAAATAGACACCAGTTTTGTTGATTACACATCAAGATTCTTTGATCATTTAACCTGCTATTAAGTAATATATAAGAGGTGTGATGGAAAGTGAGCAACACTTTACAGGACAATCTAAATCTAATAAATAGATCTGTATCTCACCACGAGATTGAGCCACTGCTGTGCCGTTGTCAGACTACAGAGCAACCACAACGTCACACACGCTGGTACAGCTGCGTATGCTAAAGTAGGAGATGAAAATCCCATTCCTTGAGCAGCTCCTCTTCCCTGCATGACTTTTTTGGCTTTGGTCTGTACAGTAATACTGTGTGTGCTTGTTTGGTCCATGCAAAGCTACGAAGAGTGTCTCATTAAGAAAAAATAGAATTTCAATTGAAGAGGTATCGTTTCAGTTAATTTGGGGTTTAAATGCCGTATCTCTCTGATCACAGAAAGGGCTCTACCTGCTCTTTCTGGTGTCTATTTCAACAAGAGGGTGGGAGTAGCTACTGAAGTGTTTTAAGCAACACAGCTCTTGGTGTCCAGACTCTATGTAAGATACTCTTAGTCGAAGAGGTTAGCAAGGATTGTACTCCTGTTACAGCATGTGTTTGGGAAAATACAGGCCAGGGGGAAAAAACAATCCAAAACTCAAATCTGAAACTGGCACTTCTTTACCCACAGGCTTACCACACCATTGAGAACACTTTCACTCTGGAATATACAACATGGCAGCTGGGTTCAGACTGCGAACTGCATGTTTTCTATTGTCACAGGAATCAATAGCATACTGGAAATAAATTAAAAAAACAAACCAAAACGCTGCTGTTTGGCTGAATTGCAAGCAGTGTGCACAATATGCCAGATTTACAGAGAGATTTCCCATTCAAACGAACTTCAACAGAAACAGACCACGGGAAACAAACTGCATATTCAGGAAAATACCATTGGCACCACTTGCCAAGACGTAGGACGCTGTGGTTTTACAGTCCTTGCAGGGAGAGGGCAGCACCTTCACTCGAACATCTCGTAGTGGCGCGTTTGCCTCACCCGAGGCACCATGTCGATGAGCAGCCTGCAGGGAGAGCACAGAGAGGGATCAGGCACAGGCACAGGGCAGCCCCAGGACTGAATACATCAATATTCATGGCTAAAAAAGAGCTCGGGTGGAGTAACAACCTCAACAGTTTTCCAGAGCAGTTAAGTTTTGCAGTGGAAATTGTGCTTATAGCGACTTGCTCGAGAATGGTATTCCCCATCAAAATGTGAATTGAATTTTCCAAGCTGAAAAAGAAAACCCCACACAGCTTCCAGCTGAGGGCTGACTGCAGCCTGGCAAGGGCTGATTCTCAACGGGCACAATTCCAACTAAGACACTCCATATCTCCCCCTTTCTCTTATGGCAGATAATCCATAAGGGATAAAGTGCAAAATTCGGGTTAGATTCCATGCAGTCAAGGGAAATTGTGGCAGCAATGAAGTGCATGGCAGAGCTTCACTTGATTTTTATTCTGTTTCTGGTGTGAATCAAGAAAGCATCTTAAAATTCAAGAGAAGCAACATCTGAAACAGCAGCAGGAACCTTCAGTTCAGAAGTTGCCAAAGGTAGGGCTGGGACAGAAATCAATAACAAGATCATTTTTTGGGCTTGGGCATCTTTCCTTTAATCCAGACTTCCTTTGGCAAAGCCGTGCTCAGAAATGTGCCCCAGAAGTAATGAGGACTGATTTTATCATCATTTGAGGTTATTTTTCAGGTATTGTATTTCAGGTATACAAAAATCTAAAATTATTCCAATTTCTTTTTAAGTCCTGGCTGCTTTCCAGCTGGTGTGGGGGACAGAGTCTTTTATAATCCTTTCCACACACTCTGCTCCAGTTCTGGCTGCTAGTCTACCAAATTCCAGGGACTGATTTCACTGGAATTACTTAAGCCCTTAAAGGCTATGACTTCCTACCTCTCAGGGCCAGCCCTGCTGCTGGACACAGTGCCCTGCCTGCTCCCAGGAGATACTCACTTGATTCCATAGGCAGATATTGTGAGTCCAATTAACACTCCTATACTGCCATCCAGGTACCAGACAGAAGAATTGTGTTTAAACACTTCTGCACTAAGAAGGATGGAAAATCCCATTATTCCACCTACAAGAGAGTTGAAACCTAGAAGGGGGGGAAAAAAGTAATTAAAGGATGAACCGCAGGAACTCATGGAAAGGAAAATGGTTTTGCACAGTAACCTGTCAAAGACCCTCTCTTGGGGCTTTTTACCCTATTCCATATATTTATTTACTGACTGGCACTATGGCTTAGAGCTGTAGACATTGCTGAAGAGACTCAGGTTAATCCTAGCAACGTTTTCCATTTATGCTTCAGATATACCACAGCAGTTTCTTATCTACTACTGACAATTTTAAAGACCATCCTTTTAGATTCCTTTTTTTTTTTTTTAAACCCTTCTCTTTTTCTCCAAGCCTGTACCTTCAAAATTCTCACAGAGCTTTTGGAAAAATTAATGCCCTTTTTCATTCAACTCCTGTTTGATTGATTATTGATTTGGGGGGTTTTAAGTAATTTCTTGTGTTCTGTTTTTTAACTCCAAATTTCCTTTTTCTGATTATTTTCCCACAATAACCCAAAAGACACCCCTGTTGTTCTACAAAAAAAGTCACTGAGAATGCATTAATTTAGTAGATTCATATACTATTTAACCTAGATAACAAATGAAACATCAAACTTGAAATATTCCATGTTCCTTGGTGGGTCAGCTCTAGCCAGCTGCTGTTTACAGGACTTAGCCAGGTTTTTGCAATTCCCCATGACTGCCAACAGTGATGTACCTGGCACTTGTTCCTGAGTGTGTCCTTTGATCCACACCTCTCACATCCAGTCTTTTCCTATTTATTAATTTATACTGCTAACACATTACATGTATTGCATTGTATGTATTTTTATCTATAGACACAAGTGTATTGTCTATAGATATAAAGAACATAAAATATAAATTAATTATTAGAAATTTAAACCAGTGTTACTTGCCCTGCTCCAGCTTAAGTCAGAATCCATCAGCACAATATGCAAAAGAATAAAACATTTTCATGCTATTATTGGCTGATGGTGCCAAATGATCAAAAAGCTGCTTGCAAAGGAAATTGTTTTCCCTTCCTGACTCTCATTCAGACGAATCTTTCTTTGCTGATGTGGCAGGAAATCGTGGAATGGCTGCAGATATTAATCCAGACACCGTTCTGTGTGTAGGGCCAGCACAGAAAAAAACAGGTGGCTAAATCTGGGCAGGAAAGGGGTACCTAAAACCTACAGGAAAGTTGGCTGACATCACTGTCACGGAGTTGTCCTCTGAGACATCACAAAATTCAAGGCAGGAAATGGCTATTTTTGTTATCCTAAAGGCCAAGAGCTTTTGCTATTAACAAACTGTACAAATGACATTTTGCCTCATTAGGATTCATACATCTAGGCTTTAAAGAGATATTGTTGTTAAGCCCTACTCTAAAACAAAATTATTCTAAAAAAGAATTGTTAATAGAGGTTGACATGCATAGGAGAGAATTTGCTGTTCTGAAAATAAACCTATTTTTCAGAAAGAAAAATTCATGCTCCTTTTACTCAAAACAGTTTGTTGGTCTGGAGCCAGGGATCACAGGAGGTAAATTAGCAGGAAACAGAAAACACTAAAAAAAGATATGCAAGGGACTGCTAAATCTGTCTCAGCTGCTGAATCACATTGTCTCTTCCTGATTGTTAATAAATCAAGTATCTATGTAAATATATCTTGTGAAAGCAGATATTTAACCACACATGTTAAGATCAGCCTCCCACGTTTTCTAAAGTAGTTCTAAAGGAGGGAAGAGAGATAAAAACCAGGCTGAGGTAATTGTATACTTTTTTCCCTAATTTTTTTAATCAAAGAATGAGCAGTCTCCAGCTCAGAAGCAGTATCATTAGCATGAGGATGTAATTATGGGGAAAGAGATTTCTCTGTCATACAGGAGAACAATTCAGAGCTGGAGTTATTTAGGAATTTCCAGCTAATATTTTGTCTAAATAAACTGCTCTGTTTCAAAACTAAGCTGCATTTTTTTAAAGGGAGGGTTCATCATTTGCCTGCCTGGGCACAGTTCTGAAATGGTCAATGTGACCCACTTACACCCTGGCAGTGAAGGAGGTCACACTCACTGGGCTGCAGCTCCCAGCCTCCTTTCCAGAATTCTTTTTGCAGGCTGGAGATATTTTTGTTTCAAAATGTCTGGAGTGGCAGAGCCCATTGGAAAGAATAAGATCTCTGAGCTGGAGGTCTGTTGGGAGAGAATCCCAAACGCAGGGAGACAGTAGCTTAGTTGTAACCCCCCCAGCGCTATTCTGATGCCTCTTTTGCTTCTTTTAGATTTAAAATATAAATACTCATGAAGAATTTATATAAGTGGGATGATAGAGATACTCGTAAAACGTGTTATCACACATCATCAAGAAAAAGTTTGAGTATGTTTAATTTGCTTAAAATAAAGCAAATTGTATGTATCTCTAGAGTAAGCTGAGAATTGGATTTCCTTAAAGTGAAATCTTTAGCAAAGAGTAAAATAATTCAGGTACCATGACCCATGAATCATGAACACCCTACAGTGTCTGTTTACAGAATATTTCAAATTGTCCTGTGCTGGCAGATAAAAACTGAGAGAGATTTGTAGGGGGCTGTGAAACTTCTGCCATCACTGTGGCCTCACTTGTTTGAAACACAGATCCCCAGGATTTCTGAGCATTCAGAAGCTTGAGCCTTGTCAGTAAGAGGAATATCTGGACCTACTTTTAAAGCATGATTTTAAGCCTCCTTTAAAACCAAAACCAGTCAGGTGCTACACACCTGGGCCAACACAGTGGTGGCAGTGAGGTGTTCCAAGGATGCAGTGGAGGAGATTCAACCTGTGCCAAGCCCCAGCAGGGCCAGAGGAGTGCAGGGCAGGGAAGGGCTTTGTTTCACACCTGCCGTGCTCAGGCAGCTCTGCTGAGTGGCAGGGGAAGCACTGTGGTGACAAATGACACCTGTGGGGGTACCTGTGGATGACAGTGATGATCCCTGCTCAAGGCAGGCGGCGTTTCTGCGGCAGGCTTTGCTTCATTTAAACTGTCAGGAGTTACCATGCACCAGGCACAGGCAGTGAGGATGGAGGTGACTTAACCAGAGCCCTCTGAAGTGGTGCCATATCCCCCTGCTGCAGCCTAACCTCTGACCAATACACCTCTAACTCATTATCTGCTCTAGCTCTAACTCTCTGTTACTGCTCACTATCCACACTCACTGGTTTCCACCAGGCACAGCCACTTCAGCTGAGCTGTCTGTGCCAGAGGCCAGTGGTACCACAGACTGTTCTAGGGCTTGGGTTTGGGTTTTCTCCTGTTTCCCAGTGGCTGCCGAATTTCAATGCTCTTTCACAGCTGTCATCATGCAGGGGTCACTCTTATTCTCTGTGTCTACAGCATTCCCTGGAGGAGTCTAGAAAAGCAGCAGGATCAACGTCACACTCACCATCGGTTATCAGTGCTCTGCTTGTAAGGACCTTTCCCAGCATAAATTTGATTACTGCCAGGACAGTGCAAAGGATTCCACTTAGAACAGAGACACTGTACAGGAAATCATCCTGAAAAAAAAAAAAAGTCAGACATTAGTATGTCTTCTGGTCATGTCCCATATATTAAATGACAAATAGTACTAATTACTGTGCAATTATTTGTGCTGCTGAGGAACAGAAACTGAGATAAAGATTTCCTGCGTTATGACTTCCATGACAGCTGGTGCTTATTTTGCTTATATTGTCCCCTGCAATTGCTTTTGCAGCCATAATTAATGACAGTTCCAACCAACAAATTGTGAATTGACCCAACCTCCTCAGAGTCAGGAGGTTATATTTACCTGTGGGGCTGAATGCAGACTGCCAGGTCATCCAATGCTTAATGCCAGCAGTAATGAAGTCCCCACAGGCAGAAGGAAGGCTTGAAAATAGAAACCCACTTACCAGACCAATATTGATTTTTAGTGTAAGAAATAACCATTTAATGTTGTTTCTGATTCTGTGCTTGCTTTGGTTTTGTTTCATTGCCTTTTTCTAAAGTCTGGTTCAAGCTGCATCCTTAAAACTTCTGACACTGATGTGCAAAGTAAGGTTTAGCTCTCTCTCAGAAAACAAATTGTTCATGGACTTCCATTCCACAGAAACATCCACATTGCTTAATTTGCACATGCAGCATGGGTTCCCCAGGCTCCCTCAGCAGAGAGCTGTGTCTGTGCAGGGCAAAGAAGGGTAAGTTGTAATTGTTCAACACTCATTCTCTAAAGGCCATCTGGAGGCCCCCATCCCTTCCTGCTGACTGTTTTGTGTTTGGTTGGGCTGGGAGGAAACTCCTGGGTGCTGACATGCTGCAATCAGGTGCCTGAAGGGAGTCCCTGTGCCTTCTTCCCCCTGAGGAACATCTGCCCACGGGCTGCAGAAAAGCCCAAGCGAGCTCTCAGCCTGCCTGCCACCTCACCACAGAGCTTTGAGTCAGATTCATTTATTACTCTGGATAGAAGCTTGATTTAAGCTGTTGCAACACCAGTGCAAATAAAGGAAATAGCAAGAATTCTTTTTTATTTGTATCTGCAGGTCTAAGTGGGCCAGTGCCACTGGGACCCTGCTCCTGATTAAAGCACTCCGGCACAAGTCCCCGTTGGTACCAAACACTGTCACAGTGACTCATCATCAGCTCCATCCATTCTCATTATTTTAGCAGCAATTCGAAACCCAAAGAAACCAAAAAATGGTTTTGAAAGCTGCTTAGGAAGATACTGGGAATTAGATTACTGGTATAATGTACTCATATCCCTAAATAAATCATTCAATATTTTTATACAATTTTGTATGTCGTATAATTTTGAAAGTCTACTTCACTCACCTTCAATCATGAGCTCGTTCTCTCTAGAGCTGGTACAATATTAAACAACATTAAGTATTAAGACAAAATGCAATAAGGAAAGGAGAGTAAAATAGAATCAATGAGAACACAGAACTCAAGTACTGGGTAAAGGTAGGATAAAAAAAAAATCATAAAGTTATTTCAACAGAACACTTGGAAAATGTGCAGGCAGTTTTGGAGTGCTAGGGAAGGTCTAAGGAAGCAGTGGCAATATTTGGGTGCTGTCAGTCTAACAAGGGAAGCTGGGAGCTCTCAGAAGGTCTGAAGTGACAACAAAGCTTCGAAAGTCTGGAGAAGCTCTGCAAAAAACTTTCAAAACATGAGATCCTTGTCAAAACCATGCCTCTAACCTTTATGCATCTTTCTCAAAAATGTGTATTCTCAGTGCCCAAAGACTTCATTTTGATAGCCTAACAAGTTCTGAATGGTTAATCTAATCTAATTAATCTCATCAAATACTTTACCTAATATTTAATATACAGCATATGTATAAGGCTTCAGAATAATCTGAGGTACAACCTTGTGCTCCACCAACATTTCTTTTGTGTCTCACTTGACACAAGGACTCATTGCTCTCATGAGACCCCTGATTTCTCCATCACCCCACAGATCCTCCAAAGGCTTTCTGATTCCTCCCAGGCATCCCTATCTGTTATCTTTGCCTTCCCCCTCAGCGAAGCACAGGCCTTGTCACCAGCACAGAGCTGAACACTGCAGGCCCAGCAGAGGTGGCAGTGTAAATCACTTTGCTATCAACAATTGTGTCACTGTCAGCCTTGGGATGAGAAAATGCAGTTTTCCTACACCTGTGAAATCCTTGGGGATGCACTGGAAAACCATTACAAATCGACATAGTTTGGAAAAAATCTGGGAATTACAATACAAGACATTTTGAAAATTATTCATCCAGATGTTCAAAAGTCCAGTTATTGATTCAGAATCCTGAAAATGCTATGCCCTATTCTCTGTGCTATTGTGTCAGGTTTCATCCTCTGCATGGCACTTCATTTAGAGCTTTTTGTTTGGATTTTTCCTGCCACGGTGTACCACAAATTTTTGGGGTGAATTCAGGTTTTTTCCTGCATGTGTCACTACAATCATAGTATGTGGAAATGCATCTTGCTATTTGTTCTGCCATACAGTCATGATCAAAATGAGTCTAGCTACTCAACTGTAATCCAAGAATGACCTAAATGTGGTACAGATTTCTGAATGAACTCATGAATTGCTGAGCAGGCTTTTTATAGAGGATGCATAGTCAGGATCGAGAAATTCTTCCTGAGTTTAGTGGTTTTTTTCTTCACCAAATCACACAAGACAAGCTCATTTTGTTGCCAATACTAATCCAATAACCCGAAAAATCAAAGCTCCTTTGTTATCACAGTGGATATGAGAAAGGGAAGAGATTAAAAAACCCTGCTCTGAACGCAGACGCTTTAGGCTGTGCCAAACAGATTTTCAGAAGGCGACATTCCTGGTTTTATGCCTAAACAATACCCAAAATCGGCATCTCCTGTTGCGTGCAGCTCCTCGCAGGAGCCACCGGGAGGCGGCAGATCCCGCACGAACCGAGCGCGGCTGTGATGACCAAACCCGAGAGGAAAAAAATCTTTTAAACTCTCTTTTTTCAGTCCTTCAGTGCTTTCTGTGTGTCCAGAAAGCTGGAAGAAGAAGAGCGAGGCTGTGTGCTGCTAACACGAAGTTTTGCGGGTGTGACAGGTGAGCCCAAAGCGGCGGTGCCCAGCAGCACGGACAGCGCGGCTGCCGCCCGAGCAGGTGAGGATGGAAGAGGAGAGAAACAGCTCAGAACGCTGCCTTGGCACTGTTTTGCTGCCAAGAAGCTGGAACTGGTTTAGGACATCAGGATTCAGTGAATCAGCCGAGGCAGGGCTGCTGTGGGCCGAGCCCTGGGCTGCAGCAGAGGTGTCCGGCCCTGGGACACGCGAGTGACAAACGGCTCTGCTGCAGGGCTGTGGGCTGCAGAGGGTTAAACACGTCATGAAATGATTCCCATTAAACCAACTCATCCTTTGGAGAAATGAAGAAAAGCAAAGCCGTAATGGAGATCTAAATTAATAAAATAAGCCCGGCCATCTGGCACCATGTCCCTCCGGATCCTCCCGCAGCCCTGCCCTCTCCGCAGCCCTTGCGTTCCCATCTGACAGTCATTAGGAGCACGGAGCACATCTAGCCCGGCTCACTGTACGTGTCCTTGGTGTTGTTTTAATTAAAGCAGCAGCAAATTGTGACAGATGATAAAAATTTAAATTCTGATCATTTCCATATGATAAATGCTTCCCAGTGCAGTAAATAAAGCTCCTTCCTTTTCCATTTCTTTTCATCATATTCCCTCATTGCTACTACACTGTACACGAGACCTTAATTAAAGGACACATATATCTGATTAGATGGCTTCATGTATAGACCAGCACTGTACATAAAGCAAGGTGCCCATCCTGGGCTGCCTTCTCATTGCACAGCACTTTATTAGCTACAATGTCCCTACTTAAGATTTATCTTATGCAAGGTTTTATACTGTGGTTTTATGCTCTCTTTCCCAGAAGAAAGCTTTCCTAGGAAAAAGTCTTTTTCTCTTTTATCATTCCTAAGAAAGGAATAATAGAAGTCAGCAGGCAGCTTTCCTCCACTTTACCCAAATGCACTGTCCCCAGCTGTGCAGCTGAGAAGGGGGGGTTGCAAAATTGTCACAACAGTTCTGTCCCTGCTTTCAAGGATTTCACCAAAAGCAGCAGTAATTTTATGGCGTACGAAAAAGTTTGTTGGTTCTGATGTTGCAACTTTGATCTCTTTCTGAATCTATTGCAGACAGTTTTAAAAAAATTCTCACAATGGATTCTTCAGTGCTTGGTTTATTAGGTAGATATATTTTAACCCAACTCCCAGCCTAGTAACTGAGTTTCAGCTGATTCCTGTTCCTAATCTTTCCCTAGAATGCATATTGCTAATTCTGACCCTAAAACTTTGCCCTGATTTCATATATTATTTTTACCAGCTCCTCTCTGCCCACTCTCCTTTAGTTACAGCCCTTCAACTTCTAGGATATAAAAATGTTCTCATTTCAGCTGTACTGCACAGTGTTGAGTCAAAAGATATTCACTGGTATGGGAGGAAGCAGGCATGCTCAGGGTTCCTCCTCAGCAGACTCAACACACACAATACTATGATTCAAATCTGTGTGTGACCCTCCTGTCTGCCCTTCCCTGGTCACTCATTCTACTGCAACCCCAGAACAAGCTGCTTCTCCCACCCAAACAGCTACAGGCTTCCTTTCCCTCCTCTGCCCTCTCCTTGGCTTCCTCTGTGAACCAGCCCAAAGTTCCTCCACGCTCCTGCAGGAGCTGGGAATTACTGGTACTGCCTTTTTCATGCCATTTTTTCCCTTTCCAGAGAACCTGGTGTCTCACAGTGTTTTACCTCTCCTCTGCTGAGCCTCGCTCCTCTTGGCTGAGGAGGTAGGGATGTGTTTCTGGAATGCCACAGATGGTGTTGGCAGGAGCGAAGTCATGGCTGGCCCAAACTGAGCTGAGTTTGTGTTGTTAAATATTAATTTTGTCCATCTCTGCAACTCACCATCTGTCTCCTGGACCCCAATAATGACCCTTTTTCAGTCCAGGTGAAATCACAAGGTGATTGGTGACCGTCCTCCCCAGCATCCACCGGGTTCTGCTCCCTCCCTGCTCCCCATCCCTACCTTCACACTCTTCCCACTGCCTGCCACTCCTCCAGGTCCCCCAGCAGCTGACATGTCATCTGGGCACACTGGGATCACTAAAAGCCCCTCTGCAGAGCATGCTACTCAGACAAAAAAGGATTTCCTCTTCTTCCTCTGAAGGATTCTGCTACTATATAGAGAGCAACAGAGATGTTCCTAATACAAACACTTTTTTTTAAAAAAAAGTCCAAATCTCTATCACACTTTCTCCCAAGTAACAAATAGTTTATGTAATCAGTCTAAAGGGAGTTCCTGGGAAGCCACAGGGTCTCTCTCACTAGCAAACTTCAAAAGGGATGAGTTTTAATTGCACTTCACTGTCAGAAAACAAACCAACAGCCCAGTCTCTGACTCAAGCAGGAGACAGTCTCTTCACATGGAGATACAAAGATCTATTATTAGCACAAAAAAAAAAAAAATCTTATGAATGTTTAAACTTGTCTTTGGTGTGACAAAGCAATTCCAGAGCACAGAATGCTTTTTCAAGAAACAGATAACAAAGACAGGGTGTGCTGAATGCCACAATACAGGGGCCAGGAACCGAGGGACTGGGGGCTCCAGAGAGCTCCCTAAGGGGGCCTTAGGACTCCTGCAAAGGGTCTGCTTGGACCTATTAGATCAGTCATGCTTCCCATTTTCCCAGAATTCATCTAAGTTGTTTTAACATCAAAGTTATGAAACATAAATTGAAATTGTATTTGTCCACCCTCAGAAGAGTGAGACTGATTTTTCCAAAGAGCAGGGAGCTGAGACCAGCAGTGCACTCAGCATCACCCACCAAGCAGGGAGCAGCCACCAGCTTTTCTTTCTTATCACCATGTGGTAAAATCTGGAAATGAGGCTTTCCACCAATGCCCTGAGCAAAGAATGATGAGTAGCTGATACATTTGCCCTAACCCTGGCTTACTCTTCAGTTCAAGTACCCACAAAATTCTCAACAACCTGCAAGAAGCACAGGTGTTTTAGGCCAAACTCCAAGCCACACATAGGAGACAACAATTATAAAGCAGGGTGCTAATGTATAATTAACGTATATGATACTTTGATTTGAAATGGCAAGAAATAAATTATATATTAGGTTAGGAATGTATAGGGAAACGTGTATAAGGACATATGTGTATATAATCACAAGTATTATTTGTTATATTGCTATTGGCCTATAATTCAACTGCTGACATTGTTGAATATATGTTTATGATGTATTTATTTTAAACTATTAAATTAATAAATCAATTAGAACTCACAAAGCTACACTGTGCCACCCCTACCTTCCTGTTTCAGCTGTAACCAATAACATACCATAGAATAACATATGGCCTAATTTTTCAAGAGATTTCATTTACAAAAGCATTGGAGGCCCCACATCAGACGGGCTGCATGTCCTTTGTCCACAAACTGATTGCATCTTCCCTTCTTTGTTCTGCAGGAAATGTCACAAATATGGCATGATGCTTGCTTACTCTTGCAAAAAAGTGTCCTTTGCCATACTAATGAGGACAAATGCCAAACTGCATTGACATTACATGTGTTATACTATTACCCAGGGAAATGCAAGCAGTAACTGAATAGTAAATGGATATTGATTTACAACCTCAGGTGAAATTAAAACAGTCTTTCCCAGTGTGGCGGGGTCGAGCTTTTTGAGCCTCCTTTAAGAAACAAGAAAAGGTCTGCGAATTCTTTGTGGCAATGGTCAGAATAAAACATATTATTCACATCTAAATGATATTTGTACTACCCAAGAATATCTAGTAATTGACATCATGAAGGTAAAGGGGCAAATGATGAAGGGTTTTTTATCATAGAGCTGGCAAGCGCTGACAGCAGCAAATGCAAACACAAAACAATGCTCAAAACCTCTGCTCGAGGATTTTTAGATTCCTTTCTCAATATATTAATAAAATGTAAAAAAATCCCTAAAGTCTACACAGAAATCCAAGCATGATGTCATCAACAGCATGCAAAATCACTATTCCTTCTTATTTGTAGTGAAATGTGTGTGTACCAAATCCTCAGGGACAGCATGGGCTGTGGATATTGCTCTCTGAAACATCAATAAAGGAATGGTAATTCCTTTCCCTACTGGGAATTATCTTATTAAGGCTAACATGGGTTGGAGAACAAATGCTGAAAGTAACAATAAGGAAAATATTCTGAATCTCATAGCTAGGGGAAAGGAAACATTAGTTAATTATTTTTGAGCCAACAAGAAATGATTCTATTTTAGGTTTGACACTCATCATTGTAGGAAAAAAACCCCAGCTTAAATTACATGATCTGAGAAATATTCATTTAAAATTAACCTGAAGGGTAAACAAAATGAAGACTTTCTCTTCCAAATGTCAATTACTGATTAGCTTTTTAATTCAGGTGTATTGAGCAAGAGCTAAAATGATCAGAAATTTTAATTCCAAACACTCCAGAAAGAAGAGCAGCTGGCCTACTTCACCTAACACTTTCAGCAAGTGCTGGAACAAAGGAAAGAAGAAAAAGAGGAAGGGGGAACAAAAAGACAAAGATCTGGTTAGCAAAAAATATTTCCTTGGGGATCAATGGTATGAAACTGAAATAATAACTGCAGCATGTCACTTGAAGCAGACCTGTACGGAATAAATATTCCCAGCTAAATAAAAAAATTCCCAGTTATATAAAAAACAGGACAAGAACACGGAAAGGAGTGGAATTTGCAGCTGTAAGGTTCCCACACATTAATGGCACATCTCTCTCTCCTGTATAAAATTTGTTCTCATTGGATTTTGTAATATTTCCATATTTTTTCAAGTTTCATAGTGTCACTGAGAAATTCTGGGAAGGGCTGGAGCCACAGCGTGGGCTCTAAACAGCTCAAGTACAGGAACCCTACCCAAAACCCGAAGCATTCTAGAGATACCATAGAGTAGGAGAGAAACAGCAGGATTTCCTTCCAAACCAACGTGTTCCAAGGCAAGTGGAAAATGTCATCACATCTCTAAATTCTCAAAAAGAGGAAGCTTTAATTAAAAATATTTTCAGGCAAGTGAGAATGGAGGTCACAGCTCAATAAAGCGACGGGCGCGTACGTGTTGGCGCAGGCAGAAATTGTCTCCACACCCACACCCAAATTTGCCTCCACAGGAAAAGGAAGAATCTCTACAAATCCAAGGTGAGATTACATGGCAGACAAATCCCCCCTGGAAGTGACATGAAAACTCTATTCTCCTCATTTACTCCTCTGTCCAAGAATCAGAGACCCGTAACACATTTTTTAATGCTCACAAAAAGTAATGTAAAAATCTTCAAAAACGTGGGAGGAAAAAAGATCCATTCCACTTCTCACTGCACATATTCAATACTGGCATTTTCCAGCCCTCTTGGACAAACACATCCCTTCAGATGCAATATTTCTCCTACATCTACCTTTCATCAACCCCCTAATTCATTAATTAATTCATTTCAAAACATACACCATTCCATGGACCATTGTTGAAAAACACTGCTCTACATCACAAACACCAAAAACAGACACAAGGGGTTGTGTTTTGAACACTGAGAATTAATATATGTCTCAGTTACTTGAAAATGAACCTTTCCCCACAGTTAAGAGATGTATAATTAATACAAATACAGAATTACATAGTGAGTGTATAATTAATTGGCTGGCCAACTCTCCTGACACAGAATATCATTTTTCAGGGCAGGCTTCTTTTTAATTAGAATATAAACATAAAGTCCTGTGCAAAGGGAAAACCCCAAGTTTACCTAGTAATGACAATTTCTGAGCTTGCTATTAACTGCAGGAAATGAAATCTACAGTTAAAAGTTCTCTAAAAATATCAATTCAGTGCTAAACAGTAATTTGCAAAAATGAACAGATTGTATAAATCCCTGGTGACCCTTATCTTTTGAATTCTGTGGGCTCTCCAGGCTTCCTCGTCTAAAGATGGAGATAAAATTAAAAAGAAAGGCATGAAGAAAGTCACTGAAGAGCAAAGTTGGGCCTTTAGTCTGACCATGGCTGCTGCTGCATGCAGGAAGTACACACTACCAAAGTCAAAATTCCACACAAACACTTATCATTAAACTTATCCAGGTTATTTTAAACTAATTAATCTATGTAGTCATTCATATCCTGCCAGTTAACTGCAGTCCTCAGCATATCAAGCTAGGGAACCAAAAAGGAGCAATACACTATTTCTGTGCTTCCCAAGGTTGTGAGGCATTCAAAAGAATTACAGAATCATTGCCTGTGCTGAAAGCTCGTGTTGTGACATAACACTACCTATTGTTTGTTTTTACTGGAGACACAGCAAGAGGTAAAACAAACAAGAAGCAGAAAAGAAAGGCAGAAGCAATATTAAGAAATACAGAAAGTCAGGAGCTCTAACTGTCCTCTCTCCTCTGCCAGAGCAGATCAGGAGTACTGTCATTCACAGGGTTTCAACAAAATTACATCCAGCATGGAATAAACGAGAATTCAAATGGGTGACTGGAAAATGCCAGACAGAGCTTAACCTGAGCTCCTGCCCTGTAAATTAAGTAGCTCCTCTCTGCAGTCTAACAAGAATCTGTGGACATTTAAGCCCCTCACAGAATGGGGAAGTCAGGCTGGAAATGCCATTAACGTGCAGTAAACCTGTCATTGTCTTCCTGGTTCTCTGAATCCTCATGAGGATTGCCAGACCTGCACCTGAAATTGTCATGTGAAATGACAACACCACCAAAGACTCCTGTTTCTACGTGTCCACTTAAGTAAAAGAATATCTGTTCAAAACTTTTGGAAAAGTACTTCAAATTATTTCTTAACTGTGTGATTTTTTTTATTTTCTCTTATTGCTAGCATTTGCATGAAAGCAACTCTTCCAAGATCCACTTTAAGGACAACAGAACCTCTACATTAAAGAATTCATAAAATCTTTCCAAAAAAATATTTTTTTGCCACGTGCATATTAAGAAGTGAGAGATACATAACCAATGTGTCTCATATGCAACAAGAAATACAATGAACTTCCTATAATTGATCCAGAATGATTCAAAAGTTACTGACTCTGCTTTTAGGATTTTAGTCACAGCTCTTTACAATTAGCAAGCAGATACCTAATTACTCAGTCTGTTTCATTTCTTAAATTAAACTTGTCCATATCATACTATTTTCTCCAAAACTTCTGCAATTTAAAATGAACTCTGAGAAATTATTACAAAGTTTCTGAAGTTCACCACAAATTAAGATGTAAAAAGAGAGTTTATAGCTCTGGGAACAATGCAGTCAGTCATGTTGCTTTGCATTATTATTATCATTAGGTTAATCTTGACTCCCCTACACAGAGCAGTGCATTCCAAACCATCTCCATTTGCAGGGCTGACAGTACTAACTTTGTGTTCAGCATCTGAGCACCAAGAGCAACATTTTCCACTTGGGTTTTTGCCACATTATCTCCCTCAAGATAGAAGTCACACAGCTAAAATTTCACAAGATGCTTTAAAAATCACCCACATCTTCAATGACCTTTGCTGCAATAAAGAGCAATAAGGATGTAAACTGTACAAAAAAAATCATGTGACTCTGACTCATGTGAAACTTCTGCTGAGGCCCAGATCCTCTTAATCTAGTGCTGAGCTCTTCACCCCAGTTTTATACCAGTTTGGGGCACCAGTGGAGTTACACTACCTTTCCTTGGTGTTAATGTTCTGCTCTTGCTCACACCACGAGGATAATTCCCTGCTCTCAGAATAGCAAGTTAATATCAAATCCCAGTAACACAGATATCACCACCAGAAAATATTTCAAGTCGCTATGCTGATGCAGAACTGGTTACTTCACTGCTGTGCAAAAAACTATTAACAGAAAGCATTGTTCTGATATTTTTCCAGATATATATCCATACATTAAAGCCAAATCACATGGTAAGATACTACAGAAATCAGTATCATTAGCAATTAGTTAATCAGTGGCCCAAGAAGTAGAAGACAGAACCCTAGGTGAAGGAGCAGAGGTAGAAACTTCTCCCTCCTACTGAAGAAATTTGAGATTTCCCCTCTGCTCAGATTCTGATGATATCACCTGGGCAGCTTCACTGGGAGAACAATCAACCAACAAAGACCCAAACAACTGGGAAGAATGACTATTTCTGCTTAGAGCAGCTAAGGGAGCAACCAGCAACCTGAAAATCAGCGTCACAGTCAGGCACAGCTGGGGGAACTGGAAGGTTTCTATTGAAAAACATCCTCTTCCCCCAATTATTTTTAATATTGGCAACCCTTAGGCATTACAGCTCACTGGCCATGACTTGCAGCAGTGGTGCTGTCCTCTGAGCCTTCCCATTTTTCACTGTTATTCTGAGTTTGCACAGACCTATTTCATGTGTCACACAACCCTTGCTGAATCAGTTACCCACAGTGAGATGCACTGAAAGGCTCTGAAATTAAAATCCTTTCCATGTCATTTAAGAGACATTGAACGAAAGCACCATCTCTTTCCATCCCACACTCCAGCCTACATTCCAGGCAGAACTGCCAGGTATGAAAATCCTTTAGGTGTGTGCATGTGGCCTTTACCCTGCCACCAGACATCCACAGTCTGTGCCTTGCCAGATACATCCTTCAAACTCTTGGTAGTACTTGAGTGCCTAAATGAGTGAGAACAGTCACAGGAAGAAGATTATCCATCAGCACCCTGACACTGTGTCAAATGTAAGCAGTATCCACTCTAACTGCTACCTACTTGACACGGATTCAGCACATGAAACTGAATCCAAGGCAGTCTGTGACAAAAGGGATCTGTACAAATCATTCTTATAGGACACTGAAAATGTAATGGGATCTTCTCTGCAGGGATAGCTTTCTGTAGGTCTGATTCCATATTTTTTCCTACTGTAAAAACATTAAAAATGAGGAAGTACAACATGCTTGCAAATCATAAAAACTGTTCACAATCCAAACACGAGACATTTCTCCCCATGTCAGAAAGAGAGCCCTCTCCTGTAGATAGAACCTGTAATGATGAAAGAGTGAGATACAGAGGACACAACTTTTAAACTTTTGCTCCTACTGATGGAATTATTAGAGCATTTGCCCACAATGAATTAGACTGAGACATCCAAGTTAATCTGATATACACTACCAGAAACTCACCAAAATGAGGGTTTAAATTATGGTCGTAGCCTCTCTTTTCCCTTCTCCTTCACTGGGTCAGGACTATATATTTCATTTTGTCACTAAACAGGAGTCAAACTGTAGCCAGTCTGCACTGTTTGGGTACACACAAGTAAAGAAGTTGTCTCTTAGGTGACCATCACAGTAGGGTCTCCCCTCACCCTTACCTGCCTCCCCTTCAGCCTCACTGGCACATGCCCCATGCTCACCCCCCAACCCAGTTCTGTCAAAATGTTTTGGTTGGGTTTAAGAGCCGACTACTGAAAGTGTTTAAGCTAACCCAGATCACTGTGACAGAACCAGGCTGGTGAACTACATGTGCTGCAATGCTGGCAAAGCTGAGGAGGCAGTAAATGATGAAGACTGGAAAAGAGGGCAAGCAAAATGCAAAGAGAACATGAATCACCTGCAGTCAAACAATGCACCTGGCTGTGACTCAGTAATGTGCTAACTCATGGGCTGTGCTACTCATCTTCACCCAGATATTGATACACAACTGAAAATAAGCTTCTGGAATTGCCCAGCTTCCTGCAAGTTCCCATGAGAACACAGGACCCAGTAGGTCATCTGCACTGCTAACAGTGGCTAACAGATGGAATTCCATCTTGGCTCTTTTATTTTCCAGCTCTGCCTCCATCTCCTGGTTGAAAGGAAGGAGTTTGGGTTTCTGTGAGGTGCTGTGCTGAGAATGGCACTCGGCAGGGTGAGCCCCTGATGTGAAAGGCTGAACGCACAACCAGACCCAACTCCACAAAGGCTGAAGACAAAGCTCCAAGTCAGGTTGTACACACAACAACTGAACTGAAGCCTCATTTTGCTTGACCAAATTAGGAAGAATCTTGTGGGAGTAGAACCACTGCCAAATGGTTTTCCCAGTGAGCAGCTTGTAAAGATGAGTCGAAGTTAATAGCCAGTACTGAAAGGAAGCAGGACAGGACAGAGCAGAGCTGAGAGAAATGCCACTGGGAACAGCTGCTCCATAGGCTTGGTAGGGGCTGCTTTCACAGCCAAAAGAAAGCAGAGAGCAGGAGAAAAGCCCTCTGTGATGCTCCATGGTGAGTCAGTCTAAAAGCCAGCTCTTTCACCGAGCATGCTCCCCTTACCTGTTTCATCCCTGCTACATGTACATGGCTCTGGAGTTGGAGGCAAGAGCTGGAAGAAATTAAAATATAATCCAAAAATACATATTTTCCACACTGAAAATAAAATACTGAAGCCACTGGAGTAGAAAACTGTGGAAACATTCTTCTCATAAAATTCTAGTACAGTCATTAAGCCCAGAGAGGCCTCCTCCCTGTAAGTGAACTCCCATAGTCCTGTGTAGAAGCTTTAAGTGGTTATGCTGAGAGAGATTTGGGGTCAAACCTATAAAAACCCATAAGTAAACTCCAGAAGTAGACTAGACTCCATCACATAAGTAAAAAGTACTGCTGGAAGAGCAGGGCCAGGCAGGAAATGCACCTGCTAGAGCTTCACAGAGTTCAGTGTGGCTGCTGAAAGGAGTCACTGGCACTTCAGTCCCACTGGCAGGGCAGGGAATAAAGAGAACATTTAGGAGAACGGGAATCACCTTACCACTTCTGGAAGCACCCTCTTCGCAAGATCGTGGATGGCTTTGATCACAATACATATAGATGACAGCAGGAATATGATGCCCAAGATAACACAAGCCCTGGGGAAAAAATAGAGAAAAACACAAAGAAATGTTAAGAACATATTTGAAGTTGCCAACCCTTCCAGGGTAACAGAGGGTAACAGAATATTAATAATAAAAAAATGTCTTCAGAAGCTAAAGATAGAGGCTTAAATTAAAGAACAGAATGAAACATCCAGTTCCTCTCCCATTCTTAAAACCTGGATTATGTATGAGAAGACAGGGCATACCAGATGATGTTCCTTTCTCTGTGATGTGTCAGAGAGAAAGACCTGCCACTTGTGTCCTGGTGATCTATCACAGAGTCCTCTAGAGGTCTGTCTCTGTTTGTTTGTTTGTTTTGCTAGGATCTCCCATTAGAAATAATCAAGGGAACTTCATTCTCTTTACCAAACCAGGAGAGATGTTGGGAAATGTGGTCAGCAGCATAACAGAACCTCAAACTCCTGTTTCCTCCCCAGTCAGTCATGACATAATTTGGGAACTGGTCCACAAAAGTTGGCTGACTTGCCTAAGGCCACTTGCTGAGCCAGCGACAGCTTGATATAAGGTACATAAACTTCCTGCAAGGATATGCTGACATTGAATCTGAAAGCAATTCTGAAAGATGAGCTTTTCTACCATCCCCAGCAGGCTTAAACCAACACAGCTCTGAATCTGTGAGCTGGAAACTGTGGATCACACTTCCTCATGGCAATATGTACCATTGGTGCCTGTTGAATGCATCACCCCTTTCCCTTAGCACACCTTTTGTTCCCTGCACACTTCTGAGGAAGACAGGCAAACATTCCCTAAGGAGAACGCCCTGACCACTGGCTGGATTTTGTCCCCATGTAAGTCAGAGGGTTTGGGGTTTGCCAACCACCCTGTTCTAACAGCAAATATTTCACTTATTTGCCAGCAGATACACAACAACTTCAGCAATCTTGATCTGTTTCTCTCATTCTCCAGTTCAGTTTCACTGTGGCAAAAGAATTCCCATCCACCTACTTACCCAGAAATAGCAAAAGTAGATAGAAGAAAAGGAAGATGATAACAACAGTGACATGGGTATTAATAGCAGACAGAAATGCAGTCTGAGGTTTGAATCAGCATTCAGAAGTCATATTTAGCAAGCCTTGGTTCTCTTTTATATGCTGGCCTTTGGAATCCATAGCCATGCAAAATTCATGAGTGTAGTACTTTAAGTAAAAAAATACATGGTATTTGTCTTCTTGAGTGTATTGATTTATCTGCAACACCACTAGAACACAACACTGCACAGTGTTTTCTTTTAGTCTCTTTTGCTAGAAAGAAATAATTTCTATCTAGACTGCAATTCATGCAAAATTCACCTACAAATGTGAAAATAATAAACCTCCAAGAATTAATCTGAGTAACTGTAGCACATAATAAACAAGCTGCAATTGGTTATTGTAAGCTTGCTCTACTTCCACTGTACTAGACCACAAAAATTTTAATAGAAGCCAGCTCCCTTCCATCTGCTACCAACCACTGCTGTGTAACTACAGAGCGTTTCCAACTGCACACAAAGGGTGTTAGTGCCAAGGTGGTTGGCAAATGCAATTTCATTAATAACATTCAATTAAATTAGATGAGCCAACTGCCATTTCTGAACAGGTTTGAATCAACTCAGGAGCACCCATAAAAACTAGTGGAAGAGGAGTTATACAGATGAGAGGGTTGACTGATAACAGAGAAGAATTTAAAGACAGCCTTGACAGCCTTGTCCTAACCCTTGACTCACCTGCAGCACCTATTGAAGATCATATCCTTATTTTACAGCCATTTCTACCTGAGTTACTGTCAGAGGTTCCCACTCAGTATCTACTAAATCATTATAGTTATAATTGATCTATAAAGCAAAATATTTGATTGCTACAGGTTTGACAGGCAACAGAAAAGCTCTAATGAAGAATGCATGAATCTGGAATCTCCTCCAGACCCATGTAATACATTGCTTCTAAAAAGAAGGATGAAGAGAGAAAATTTAGTCAAAACATTTTAAAGCATAGTGGAAAAGCTTTATTTGGTTTTCAGAAACAATAAGCTTTCTGGCATCTTTCAGAATGCAGTATGGTTTGAAGAATAATAGACTAATTCAGAAAGGATCAGGCGAGGGCATCTCTCTGATATTCAGGCAACAACCAACTTTTAACTCAATTTCAGCTCAAACTTCCAAAGTTGGGTTTTTTTTCCTTAGGGCAATGGCATTTGGAATGCAAGAGTAATTAAAACTAAAGAGAATTTAATAATACAGATTTAACAGTGAAACCACCAAGTCTTTTTTAGTTTGCTGTAGGTGTTGGTAGCTGATCATGATCTGCCCAAGATACTCCTTGACGTGTTTTTGATGCATCATTTGTATGTGAAAATCCAGAAGACAATACAAAGTGTAATTCATTGTGCTGGAAATGATCTCATCCATTTTGTCAAATTTTCTGGATTATTTTGTCACAGATGAAACACTGTTAAATTGGTTGTACTGTGGCCTCAGGCATTGAGAGTAAAATTATTTAGACTGAAAACTGTCAAAGCCTTTACACAGCTTTGGAGCTTCAGTCAGTTCTAGTTCACTTCTAGTGGAATTCAGACACCTGCATAAATCCTAAAAACTGGAGCTTGATCCTGGGAGTGCTACATTCTGACAATTTTCAAAAAACATTCTCTTGAAAGCAGTGTTACAACCCACATACAACCCATTTATATTTATACAGCCCTATAAATACCCATTTTGTATTACAGCAGCCCTGGATATTTGCACTCACACCCATCAGAAGCAGATCAGTGCAACTGTGTTACACAACATGCAGCTGCCACCTCACCTCTTCCATCACATATTCCCTGTGTGGAGCTCTAATAGACATAATTCCTCATATTGATGACAAATTCTCACAACTCATAAGGAAACCAGAAAAGGAAATCAATCCCTGTAAGCCCCTGACAGTCTTTCCCTTAATCAAAAATTTGTTACTTGGCATAAGTCAATGGCTTTTAAGCAGGTAGCTCTGCTAAATTCAGGGGATTCCATCTCCACAAACTGTCAATTTTCAAGCTGCTATTAGTAAGTTAGCACTTTTTTCCTCATTTTATCACAAAATTAATTTCCTAAGGAAAGTAAGTCCAAAGATCCAATTCATTTGCATTTAGCAGATGCAGCACAACAGCCTCCTAATTCGTGGATTTAGCCTTAATTCTATCTTATAGTTTGCAATTATTTGTTATAATTCCCTACAGGTAGTGATAAGACTAAAATTCTGTAATATTGCCAACATAGAATTAGAGATTAATCTCACTCAGATTTCTATGGTGATTAATCTTCAACATAATGAAGCAATTTTACCTTTAGCATGGTCTTGCCACAGTAAACACCCTTAAGATGGGCTGACCCCTTTCAGATAAAGAGGCTGCTCCTCCAGGTAAGCAGCAGTCAGACTGATGGAAGACTGCAGGTTTAGATTCTCGGCTACTGTATTTTATGAAAAATAAATAGATAATAGTAATGAAATTACAAATACATGCTGAGTAACGAGCTCTGCTATAAACTACCTCAAAAGTGATCTGGGAAAAGCTACACTAGGGTGACTGGAAACAGAGTTTTTCTCATACCAACTGATTCCTGGGAAATAGCCAATGCAAGAGTTCTCCCTTCTTAATTATCATCCCATTCTCCTTCTGGCAAATCTTTACAGCAGCACAGTACCAACGAGGGTTGCAATGAAGCCTTTGGTAATTACTCCTCTCAAGTCAATCTGCTCTCGTGCAGCAAAGGTGCTGCAACAGAATTAAGGATTCAGAAAAAATTAGTGATGCATACGAATATAATCTGCAAAAACATGTTAATTTTCTCCTAGCAGCTCACAGAGAGCTGTTTTGGGGCAGTGGGGAGGGAAAAGGGTCTCATGCACTTGGTAGTTTGTTAAATCCTGGAAACTATTTTACCACCACTCCTCCAGTTCATTAAAATAATCCCTGAAATGTGATGGCACCACATGGAATAAAACAAGTTTGTCAGTAGCAGTCTAATTACTTCCCAATTTTGTTAACCTATGATACAACTAAAATGCAATATTAAAAACCTAACTTTCTTGTCAAACACTGCACTATTCTCCCACCTGTTTCATTCATTGCAGGATCCCAGATTACTTGACCTTTTCTGATTACATGGGTTGCTGTGGGGGGGTGGGTTATTACTTTTACCGAAGTAAAGAGGCTCACAGAACAACAGAAGAGCCCAGGATGGGAGGGACCTCCAAATGCCATCTGGTCCAGCATTTCATGGGAAAGGGAGCCTAGATGAGATTCTCTAGCACCCTGTCCAACTGCACCTTGAAAACTTCCCTCAATGAGGACTCTGCCACGTCCCTGGGGAGGTTGCTCCAGTGATTGCTTGTTCTCACTGTAAAAACTTCCCTTCTGGCATCAAGATTACTTACCTTATTAATGGAAAACATTTTGATCATTTCAGCTGAGCTACAGAGATAAACACGACAAAAAGAACTGGAAAAAAAAAAATCATTCTATGAACCACTAGCATTTGTATTATTCTTGAGATAGGAACTCTATTCTCACATTTGCAAAGCTGCCATCTGAACGAGCTTCAGTTCCTCCTCCAATTCCCTAGCAGCCACGATGCTGTAAACAAAAGACAATACTTCTAATTTCTACATAGATTCTGGTTACACTACAAGAGCTGGTTTACTCTATTTTAATTCTGCATTGCCTTGATTGTTAAGAATCTTACCATGTTATATTTTCCTAAGAGAAAAAGAGATTTCCACCACGGATTAACGGTGGAACCATTACCCAGAGAGGCTGTGGAGTCTCCATCCTTGCAAGTTTTCCAGACCTGACTGGATGAAGTTCTGAGTAACCTACTCTGATCTCACAGCTCACTGTGCTCTGAGCAAGAGCAAGAGACCTCCTGAGGCCCCTTCCAACCTGCATTATCCTGTGACCCTATCAATTTTTATTCACAAAATCTTTAACTCTGCAGGCTCTGTCAAGATCTTTCATCACTAATGACTCCTAATAGCCCACAGAAAAGGAAATGTTAAAATCTCTGCAAGCTGTTTTCACCACTGAAGGGGTGAAAAATATTACTTCACAAGGAGATATAACTTCACATTAAAATGAGCTGCAGGCCAATAAGAGCAATATGAGCTCTAAGCCCAGGAGTAATGTGAGCTTCTTCAGCAAAGCTGAGAAAATCAGTTTTATGATGGATCCAAAACTTAATCTCTGAGCAAACCCACCACTAAAATCTCTAGAGTTTAAGTAAGAAAAACAGAATTATAAAAGTAATTATTTTAATAAAAACTGTAAAAGTGCTAAATCATGTTTTCCTATGATTAGAAGGGATTTTAGTATCAGTGGCTGACCAAGTGAGTATCATGTATGGAATCATCCAGGGGAACTCACATGGTACAACACGGAAGGCAACTGCCCAGGAGGTTTTGCTGTCCGAAATTAAAAATTATTTTTGAGCATAAAGTATTCATTCACTGTCTAAGTCTGTATCTATACACTTTTCTCAATTGTCTTCTATGTTTAACCACATGGCAGGAGCCCTTTACTATCTCTTTGCCTTGCTGGTACTCTTGTTTTCATTCTTTCTACCCAAAACCAAACACAAATTACATTCTGCGACTGCTCCTTCATTAATAACTTGGAACTTGAAATGACCTGCACCACATTTCTTCTAGGTGAGAGGCTGCCAGCCTGTTTAAACAAAGCTAGACCTGCTTTAACACTGGTACTATGGCAGCTCTTACAGCCTACTTACAGCAGCCAGGTGTAAAATGCCAGTTACAGCCAGCCCAGGATTTCCCAAGCACAGGCAAAATTGAATGTTGGGATCCAAAAGATGAGAATTTGGGAGGAAAAAGTTCAATTTTTGCTCACCAAAAAATTATTTTCTGGTGGCAAACCAGTGGGATTTGCGTGATGGAGATGAAGAGACGTGTTGTAGGGAAAATGCAGCAGGACTCAGAACTAGGTTAGTGAACATAGGATATGGAAAGGGAAATAGTGAGAGGGTGTTTCAGAGAAGGGGCTGAAAATGCTCTGGTTTTCAGTCATTTGGGGTGCCAAGGGGTGGCTGGGGACATTATAGGTGTGGACCTCTGCTTTCTCTTCCCCTCATCTCAACTGCAATCCATGTTCTTCCAAAACCCACAACCCCTCTCCTCCTCACAGCCCCACAGCAGCCTCTGGCTGCTATCCACACACCCTAATCTGCTGCCACACAAGTGAGGAATAGCAGGAACTGAGCAAGGCCCACTCCTGCCATGGAAGAAGGGTGTGTAAAGCAGCAGAGGAGAGCCCTGAGCAGCTGTGCTGGGGATGTCTGCCTGCACAGGAGCACCAGCCCTGCACACAGCCCAGACACAGCAGGGGCAGGTGACATCTGTATTTTGGGTACTGTACCTCTGTGGCAGGAATACATACATACTGTCCAGCACACAGCACACTGTGCCACAGGTCTGCTGCTCTCTAAACAGAGGCAGCACAATTACAGTGCAGCTGTTCACTAACATTGGCTGCTGTGCTGCAGTATTGCTGAGACAATTGTAGGCACACTTTGCATGAGGGTGACATCCAACACTCTGAACACTGTAACATCTGCCTCTTAAACTCATTAAAGGACTTTCTCTACAAAGAACTAGCCACTGTGACATATTATGGTAATACACAGGCAAAAGATGCGATATCAGCCTCAGGCTTGAGATTCCTGCTTATTTGTCATGCTCTGCTGCTAATCTAAAACTTCCTTGTGTCCAATTAGGCAGTTATATTAGCTATTGGTGTAGCTTATCTTCAGGTGTAGTTCCTGAAGAGGTTTTGAACACCAAACTGTACAGAATCACAGCTGTTCAGAGTATTTACACCTGCCTGGTGCTGGGTGAGGAGGGAATAGAGTCAATTTAAGACGCACTTTAAAAGGAACGAAGTGGGCTTGCTGCTCATCACACATGTTCCATAATCCACCCCCAACTGCCAGGATCCAGATCCGCATCATTACAGCTACTCCTTTTTTCTCACCATAAAAAAACATAAGCCCAAACTAGGTTATACAACAAAGACAATTCAAGTAATAGTCCAAATGACCATTGAAAGTTAATTTTTCAATTATTATGTTAGAAAAGTATGCTGTGATATCACATGGTCTCATTCCTTAAAAGACATGGAGGGGAAATGCTGTTTATGTCTGAGACTCGGATCAGCTCTGCTAGGGAACCATTTCATGCTGAAAGTGCTATAGGCCTTCTAAAACTTTTATTATCCCCTAGGATTTCAACTAGTTGCTGCAGAACAGGGTATTTACGTACTTCAACATCATGCAGCTGAACTGGGGCAACAGTTCCATAAATAATTTGATACTTCAGGTACGGAATATCTGCCAGAAAAAGCCAACAGACATTTCTACAACTGGGGGGAGTTTGAAAACTCTTGTGACCTATTTTCTAGTCCCCAGGTCTGCACAGACTGTGCAGCTGCACTTGGAGTACACCTGCCTTACAACCACCCTCCTGGCTTCAGCACTGCTCCTCCACTTGCAGCAGATGATCAGAGACTCTGCCATTCCTCTGAACCTGGAAATTAAAGCCTTCTGAGAACTTCTATAATATTAATTTTTATGGTGATCCTCAAATTCCAGCACAGAAAACATCATATCCCTGATTTTACATGCATAGACCTATGTGTAAATACTAGGCAATACACACAAACACTGCTTCATCAACTCCCAGTCAAGTAAAAGGAAAGGCTTTCATAGATTTCAGATCTAGCTCCAGTAAAATCATTGCCAAGTCTACAGATGCCACAGTTTTTGAAACAGATTTTAGACTATATAAATATATACATTTTCTATTTCATATTTAATATAACTTGTATGTGCAATGATTTTTCGTGTGTGCACGCATAACCATAGGCACGCATGCATTTCTGCCTGGGTAAGAGAAAAGATGGTGATTGATTTACTTTTGTTTGAATACAGGATAATACATTTATGGAGAAATTGTGGTGTTTATTAAGTCAGCCTCATGAAGCACCTCTGAAATTTGAATCTAGCACTGTACCTGGATGTAGAATTTTGGCCAAATATTTCAGAAGAAAGAATGGTTTAGAAATTTTCCGTGTGGTTAAGAAGAAACTATACTTCTCCTCCCATAAATCAGATACCCAAGCACAGGTGAGCTTTGGAAACCCTTCACTGTGCCTCATTCTGTGGGAGAGACACGCAAGTGTGGTGCGAGGCTGAACTCCTGCTAGCTGAGAACCACACGTGAGCTGCAGAGGTAGGTTCTGAGCTGTTTGCTGTTTGCAGCTCCATGCATTTGACATTTTTCCAGCTCACTTAGGTATTCCATTCACTCATCACAAAAGAGCTTTGCCTCCAGCCACAGAGGTTTGCCCTGAACTGTGGGTAGGTGTGGATTTTGCCATCTGTGCTTCGAGTCTCTTTCGCATGTATGGTACAGATAAAATTATCCACAGTTTTTTCAATGTGACTGATATGTTGGGTCTGAACCCAGAGGATTATTTTCATTCAACACTGCCTAAATAGACAGTGCTCATTTAGCTGGGTTAACCAGTACAGCAAAACCAATCTGCACATGAGAATTTAAATACAATAGAAATACTGAAAATTGGGGTGGTTTTATTTAATTCTGTGAACCAAGAGAGAATACGCCCTGAAACCATAGAGATCAATATGCTTTCTTTTTGAACCAGAGGAAGAGAGAAGAGCCAGACCTAACTTTACAGCATGACAGTCGTAAAAGGTGGCTTCTAATTCTTTCAAGCTTTGAGTGCAGAAGTAGGATCACAATCCCCATATTCCCCATATGCCTCATTGTAATGCACATATATTCAGTATAACTTCTGCAAGGCTCCCCATGACCAAATGCCAGGGTAAATATTCCCAAGTGGTGTCATCTGAACAGGAGCAAGAGAGAAAAAAGGGTTACTTTGGAAGGAGAGGCTCGCTCTGTCTTAAGGTCTCACCTGCCATCACATTTTTTAATGTGATTCTTCATGTAATTTCTGATGAGGAGCAATCAAATATCTTTCTTAGAGATTTAGCTGAAGCTAAATTAGAAATTCCTGGATTAAGCTCTTACAGTCGTGTTCTTCAGAATGTCAAAACAGGTGAGAACACCGGTTCATCCTCCCCATAACTTAGGAACCTATTAGGAAGCAAATCCCCAGGACAGACATTCTTCACCTGGCCAATGGATTCAGCACCTTGAAGGTATCAAACCCACAACCAGAGCTGAGGTGTGGAGATGAAAGTTAAGTTACAGGCACGTAGCAAAGCATTTAGGTAACGTCTAATTAGCTTTCTCAGAAGCAGGTGGAGGCATGACAGATATCTGCCCCTGTGTCTGCCACACTGCAGGCTCTATCAAATTCCTGAAATTTTAATATTACTGCCCATGTTTCAGACAGCAGCTTCACCAATATAAGAAAAAAAAAGGACTTATCTGCATTCATTATGTATCATGTCATGGCAACATAGAGCACCACAAGTTTGTTTAAAATGATTAGTCCATGATACAATTTAATTTTCTTATTACATAATTAAGGAATGAATAGCCAGAGTCTGAAATACGTAATCAAAAACCCCAAACAAACAAACAAACAAAACCACAACACCAAAACAGTGAAAGAAGTGTAAGAAATGTGTGTTTTCTGCTCTTGCCATAATCCAGAATGTTCATTATGAGTCAGGTTTCCCATTTACTCTGGCACTGGGTTAAGAAAGATGTTGACAGACTGGTTCCTGGGAAACACAGAATTTAACTTGATACCATCAACAAAATAATATATAACAAACACCAGCTGCAACTGTCAAGAATCACTGTTTTAAATATGCTGTACAGAGTTAGTTTTGGCAATAAAAACCCAGTAGCCAAAAAATCCCAGAAGCAATGGATCCCACAGGCACAGGCAATTACTCAGTCTTGTACTGCACTGTACAGAAAAGCAAGATCTTTCCAACCAACTGTACTGAAAAAGCTCTGGTTTTTAAAGCTTTCCCACAGGCTGTGTACATGCAGTTTGTTATTCTGTTTTTCCAATCCTTCCTTTTTTAGTGGTATTTCTCACTTTCTCCTCAGACAGAGTTCTTGCACTGCAACCCAAGTCCTTCATTCCTGAATTTAACAGAAGCTAAGAGCTGCCCTTGGCTGTATAGTCAGTGACTAGTTCAACATCTCATGAGACATTTTTCCAGTCTTCTATTAAGAAATTACTTCCACAGCTATTTACTGAGTTTATTTAAGCACGTGAAAAAACACTGCTGCCAAACCAGTTCCAATAAATTTCTTCCTTCAACAGATTTAGATTTGCTTCCCCAACCCACTAAGCTACTAAGTTGCTAAAGATTTACTAAAGGGCAGAATATGTAAGTTATTTGTAAATTGGTTATGGAGAGCAGCCGGGGGATCACTGACATTTCTTTTTGCATCTTGAGCGCCTCAGTCAATGTTCAAATCACAAAACAGAGGTTGGACTGAGCCCTGCCAATCTGCTCTAATGGCCTGTGCTTTGAGCAGGGGGTGGCACTGATGACCTGCAGGGGTGTCTGCCACCCCCATTTCTGCAGCACAGCTCTGCACAAAGCTCTCCCCCCCAGGCTGCACCTGGCCCAAAGCACACAGGCAGTGGGCCCGCTATGTTTGAGTGTCTCTGGTTTATCAGCTACATCAGAGTGTTTCGCCCTCTCCGTTTCTCCTCTTAGGAAGAGAAATGAGGTATTGCAAAAATTTTATTTCAGTTTTACATTTTCATCTTTAGTGGAGATTCAAAATTATTGCTCCAGTTATTTCAGCACTATTGTACTTCCTTAATTCCTTGATCATTGCTTTTTTGATGACTTGTTCAGCACCTTTACATTTCCTGCATGTTAATTTGCAGCCTAGCAGATCACACTGAGCAAATCAAATGCTCATGAACTATGCATGTACTCTGACTCCCTTCCCAGATATCTGTAGTCCTTCCCAACTCTTGCATTGCCTCAAGACCTACAATTCTTTCAAGGACTCTTCTAAAAAACATCAAATATTCATCCCACTCCCACATACTCTTTCATTAATGAGCCAGCTAGGCACAGTCAAGCGTGTCTCAGGGCCTACAATCTTGCAGTGGTTTAATTCCTGATCTTGGTGAATGTTTTAGCCACAGCTTTTATTTCATGTGGGCAGCAATGATACTGCCAGGAGCAGCTCAGGAAGGGTGACAGAACCCCAGAAGTGGCAGTAAAGGGCTGTGGAGCACAAGCAGTTTTCCATCAATCCTTCCAGTCAAAGCAAAGAGATTTGAAGTGGCTGAATCTGGAGAGCCAACAAATGGTTACAGGACTGGTGCCACTGCCAGGGGCTCAGCCACTTCTAAACTGTGTGCTGTGGCTGACACCCTGGAAGGAAGGGATGAACTGAAGGGATGAACACTGAAGATGTACCTTCTCATCTCACCCCAGAAAACAAGAGAAATCAAATGATCTAATAAAAATGAAAGGCATTAAACGGAGTTAAACTCAGCAGGACACATTTGCATGATGGTTTCAGCACTCCAATTCCCCTGAAGCCAAATGGAAATGCATTGGTTCCTCTCAGCAGAACTTGGCACAGCAAGCACTTCTGTACTCTGAGGAGTGCCAGCCCATAAAGTGCTGCAGCTCCAACTGCCATATGGCCACATCTTAAGTAAGACTACGCATTTCTTTTACATCTTAGCATTTTATTCTCAGTATTTAATTCACAGCACATCATGAGTCAGGCTGGATTCTCTGTGCCTTTTCCTGGGGGTGTGTTTTTCAGTCTATCTTTATGTTCTCTCTCAATGACGTCCAAGAGTAAGGACTGAATCTAATGCTGCCGTAGCTTGAGAGGCTTTACACTGATTTTAACTGATTTTGGATCAATCTCTTGCTGTCAAGTTTATGAAACAGGAAGTTTTATAAATTTGCAAAACATACTTAATTGGCAATTCCACTTGGCTTTTGCCAAGGAGCTAAGGATTTTTTCAGATATGTTAGGATACACAGACAAATGCAACATTTAAATCAATAAAAGACAAACCTATAAATAAAGAACTGAACTGAAGCCACTCTGGCACACCTTATTCTGGGAAACAGGCCCCTGCACTAAGGCAGAACATGGCCAGGCACACAGAAAGAGGAATAACACACAGCACAACCCAAGCACCCACACACATCTGCACCAGAGTGCCCAGGAGTCTGAGGGAGGAGGCACTGGCCCACAGAAGACAGGGATTGTGACAGACCAGGTGTAGTTACAGGCAGATATGATACAGAGATTATTCATAAGCTGAGCAAGCAGCCAGCAGGCGTCATTGCAACCTTTTCCCAGCGTCGAGGAGGAAAAATAATTCCATGCAGTCTTTCAAGCAAGAGATTGATTAAAAACAACAGGAAATTAGAAATGTGCCTCCCTCAAAAATCTGACACAGTAAGAATTGCCTGAAGTAGCACAACCATCTCACCATGTCTTTGCTGTCAGCACTGTGGTGATTCTCCTGTCAGCTCTGGAAACAGAGGGATAACCAGGCTGGCTATCCAGTGATTCATATTCCCAGCATATGGGAACATTCTTTCACTTGATGCTGAACTCATCGTGTAACCTTAGCTGTCTTCAACTAATGGGCATGGCAAGTAATTCACTGACTTAATTTAGCCTCATCTAAAGCAGTGGGATTATATGAAAGCAAATTAAAAATGAGCATAAAAACCAGGAAAATATGTTTACTATTTTGCCTGTTCACTTTACTGGCTTAGCCATAGGGATATGTTGATTCTTCTTTTGTATTGGGATTTATTTTCTCTTTTAAATGCTTTACAAGGTTCACTTGAAAAAGCTCAACAGAAGGAGATTTCAAAAATCTGTTAATTGAATGTTGACAGGAATCTCTGTGGACACCCACAAAAGCAAGATACTAAAGAAATGTCTGTTAAAACCTCCAAATCTGTGCAGGAAGACTAATTTTAATCACATATTTCTGAATTTATTTTTATGAATCAATGCCACATCAGTCTTTTATGGCCTTTTATTCCAAACTGTTCTGTATGGAGCCCTGCCAGAAAGGAACTCACAGCCCTGGCAAGCTGTTGCATGAGCCTGAGTTAATGCATGTAGAAATACTGCATACTTTTTCTTAGATTTTAGAAAAGATTGTGAAGACAGGATTGAGACCCTCCAGAGTGGCTTTTTGTTGCTGGTTTTCTGTGGGTTTTTTTTTATCCTACCAGTTATGCAATGTACAGTTTCATCAAGCTGCCCTTTATTTTAGGGACATCATTAGAGGTGTTTCAGCACAAAACCTACTTTATCCCCCTTTACTGTAAAATTGCAGTCCATTCCAGGGGACAGGTGAACTATTTTCCAGCCAGATGGGATGCTGCCAGCAATTTCCAGCAGTACAGAGAAGAACCAAAAACAGGCAAATGTACTGCAAATCTCCACCTAGATGCAACCAAAATTTGTGTAGGAATTTAAAATCTTCTTTATGCACTAGCTGGAAAACTTCTTGAGTCAATCTCCACCTGATCTTCTCAGCTACCCCATGAATCACCCACAGATATGCTGCACAGGGATGCAGAACACAATTCCCACTGTGATCAATACTGCACCGCACATGGAAAGACTTTTTTTCCCATAGGATATATACAGCAAGCATTAAATATGAAATAAGAAATTGCTTGCAAAGTAAGCATAAAGAAGACATGCAAGCACTGCTATGCTCTTACTTACCAAAAAAAAAATAAAGTTATTAATGTTCAAAGTTGTTGAGGGAAGTACAAATATAATACAAGCATCAATTTCAAAAATACACTCCAGTAAGAATAATGCAGTAAGATGCAAAAGGGAAGATTTACAAATCTATTACAGGTTGCAAATACAGTTCATTTGATACAAGTGCTGCAAGGGAAAACAAATTGCAAAGGCCTAACCACTGCTACGTTGGCTAAAAAGAAACTGAAAGTCACAATCACAGGGAGGTTTGCCTAAGGAGAGGCCACACGTTTGGGAGCAAGCAGTAAGCTGGCAGAAGGAAAGAATACTTGCTGACATGACAAAATGGTTTGTGTCAAAGCTCTGGAATCTGGAGCCTCACAGCTTGACAACAAAAGCTCTGCAGGCCCCTAGCACAGCACAAGTAATTAGGTGTACTCACATGTACTCCCTGTGCGCAGAGTGCACAGCAGCTGCGTTGCTGTAACGCCACAAAACTATCGCTGATGACAACACATCCAGGGTGGCATCAAACTGAAAGAGATACAGAGTCAGTTGGTTTGTGGGCCATTAAGTGTGCTCTACACTAAGAGCCATGCATTTACCATCCTGCTGCACAGGCACAAAGCAGCTTCAAATAAATCACTTTAATGAAAGCAGGATTTACGTTTATTGAATTGATCTTCACATTTTTGCCATGTGTTATTGCACAATGATACACTTCAGAGCTCAGAAAGTCAACCAAGGGATTAAAAAATTTTGAATTTTTAATCCATCACCTGTGAAGAAGTTAAGAAAAAAACAAACATCACAATCTGCCACTGTATTAAACTTAAAATACCAATATGATTCTAATGCAAAGACTGTAAAGAAGTAAGTGTATAAAAATGCCTGTCAAGCATTCCTTTTTCCTGCAGCCACTAATTTCCTGCAATAGCTTTTGTTTCCAACCAAGAAAATATTTTCTCCAAAATCCCATCCTGATTTCATCCTATATGAATGTATTATTCTGTATCACCAGCAAAATTGCCATGTTTGTATTCCCAATGAATGCAGATGGGGTGTCAGGAGCACTGAAAACCAGGCTTGTCCCACTGTAAGAACTTCCACTCCTGCGTCAAACTTCCTACAGAGTGAATCCAACCTTCAAATTTGAAAGCTAAAGATAAATTATTTGATATGAGTCACTGCTTGTCGTTAGGAATTTTTTGCTCTGCCACTAATCTGGAAAGTCATAGCAAGGACTAGAGAGGAAAGCTGTCATGAAGCTGTCATTCCAAAGTCAATAGCAGTCTCACCATCGACTCCAATGGGAACAGCGTCCCACAGAGTTCAGAAAGGAATTTCAGAATTTGGCTCAAGTTCAACAAAAAACTCATTTTTAATTGAGGGATTTTGTACAAGAAAACAATATCTGGTGGATAATATCTATCAACAATAAGGTATAAGCATGGATATTAACTCCAGGATAGGACTTAATGGGCAGAAACTGAAAAAGTATAATTATAGTATCCGTGCCATCCTTTCCAATGCTTGACATCAACAATATTTTTCCTAATCCACTACTGACTTTGCACAACTTTCCATGAATTTACCATAAGAAAAAATGCAGTATTTCATGTTCAGAAAAAGCCAGTGGAAAAGAAAAAAAAAAAAGGTAGAGCATATTTCAGTTGTATCTCTACTTACAGCAAATCCAAAGGATGATGCACTGTATCTCATTACGGAGACAGCTGAAGGAAAGAAAATATTATTTAGAATCACTTTAAATTTTCTTTGCATTTTTTTCTTCTTCTCTTGTTCAAGAGCTACAAAACCAGTTTCAACACACGGATTTACTCTCACCCAATTCCCACTAGAACAACCTGACCAACACTTAAAAAATATCTACAAAAAGGCCTTATGCTGCAGGAATGCTTAGGCCACTCCAGAGATTTCTTCCAAAACTCTAATGGAGGAGATCAAGCAGCATTCAGAAAGTCTGTTTATGAAACAAGCTGTGTTTTAGATGCAGATTTGAACAAAAACATTTTGAAACCACAATATCAAAGTCTCAGAAAACTCGGCAAGTCTTGAAGTGCTCCTTGCTCCAGACAGGAGTTTCAGGCCACCTGAACTGGATGACAGAAAATTACACAGGCCCACTGAGACTTCCTGAGTGCCATCTTCTTGACAAAAAGCCCAAGGGTAACTCACACAGCCCCAAGAAATGCTTCAAATCCCATCATTTCAGTGGCTTCCAATGGAAAAGTATCAGTAGGAAAAGTTTTGACCAGCTCTGATTTGGACCGCAGAGTACCTTCTGAAAACTAAACAAGACTAAAAATGGGCTAATATCTAGAAAAAAAACATCATTTTTAAAATTTTACTCCTCACATCCTAATTTCATCACCTCAGTTTTCAATTCTAAGAAAGCCTGTGCCAGAACAAATACTTCAGCAGCCCAGAGGAATACCAGGGAAGAAGCAGGCAGCCATGGAAGAGGCGTCTCCTGGAGATGGGACTCCATCAAACTGCAGCTCCCAGGCTCACAGCAGCCCCAGCCAAGCTCTCAGGCACTGAGCAGCTCCACCCTTCCTGCTGTGTTTTGTGAAGGACCATCTGAACCTGTGCTCCCTGAATAAACTCACACAACTCAAGCTCCAGTATAAAGAGGGCTTGAAATAAAGCCTAAGAGGATTGATTTGACTACTCTTTTATGAACTGATATCAGCTAACTTAATAAGAATGAATTTTTGTAGGAAAAAAACCCAAATAAACCAAACAAAACAGACTCATCAATGACTTTGTCAATCTTAGGCTGACAAAAACAGTATCTAATTCTCAGTGTTCATTAGAGCAGCTTGGCAGAACAGAGACACTACGATTTGACTGTTCTTTTCAGGAACAGCAAGCTGCAGTTCTGTCCCACTTATTTGGATAAACAGAAACCAAATCCTTGGAAAAAATAACCCTTTTCTTATGGATCTAACACCTAGGTGTGGTCATGAGCAAGCCAGATGTCACAAATATTTGGATTTTACCATTACAGTTGGCCAAAACACAAAGAAAAGTCATCAAGGTTCCTCTCTAGACTTCAAATTTCTCAGAGTTGAAGAGTACTGAAACACTGTAGATTTATATCTTCCTGTCATTTTTAAACCACGATTTCCCACACTCCATTCCCTGGGTAAAAAAATAAGCTATATTTCTTGGTCAGACTTGCCAGTGATCTGCAAATTTCAACTCTTCACTGCATAATAATATATTGCCTATCAAATTTTCATTGTCTGCCTCCTTAGAGGCATAACGTTCCAAAATCTGCAGAAGTTGCAAAAAAAAATATGGATATGGGCATTCACAGGTACACACAAACTTGCAATGTTCCTGTCATTGCTGCTTTCATATGATGCAGCTCAAAGCAACACTTTTACTCCTACTTCTATTTCTGGCTTACCCCTCTAGTGGAATTAGCTCCTCAGTTTTTACTAAATTGCAAGTTTCTTTCCCAACTCAGATCCAGACTTTAAACAAATTAACTGTATGGTTCCTTTAAAAATGAATATGTAATTTCTCTGGTGATGAGCTGCATACAGATAGCCACACCTCAAGGATGCTTGAGGGGACATATTTGGTGTATTTAAAGCACAGGGAATTTAGCATGAGAACTATTTTTATTTTATGTATTCTATCACAGCAGTAACACACAATCTGTTTGTCCTGAGCCATCTAAAACAGTAATGAAAAACAAGTATTAACTAACAGTGCCATCAGTTTTTGCTAATTAGTGAATATGACTAGGACTGGCACCCTACAGCACTAACTTGTAGTGGTAGAAGGCCATAATAAAGGTAATAAAGACCTTTTAAGCACTGGAAAGATCTATTTTTATATTATTTATTTACATACTGGTTTTCTAATGGAATAAAGAACCCATTTCTTTTTCTTTCCCTTTCCAAGTCAAACAACTTTAAAGCACCTTCAGCCCTGACTTAAGCACATGAATACTTGTAGCTGGCAATACAGTCATAAAGCTCCCCAGTAAGTCATCCCAGCTCAAACAGGATGTTTGTCCATGGATCCAGGCTCTGTGGCAGTGAAAGCAGCTGTAATATTGGATTACAGGGCATCAGCAAATACAGGTTACAACAGACTGACCACATCCACTAAAAACAGCCGGCTCCCACTCCAGATACTGAAGCTGAAAGGACTCTTAGGGAAGTTATTTCATAGCAGCCAAGCATTTGAGAGCCCTGGGCACAGGAATAATCTATGGTCCTTATGCCTCCAGTGTCACTGCTGGGCTCCAGGAGCGATGTAGGGCACTGCAGGGATGGGCCACGGAGCTTTTGCTGATCCCTCACCTTCCCTCTCCTCAAAGTGCATTTTCAGCTACTCCCAGATGGGAATAAAAAACCCCAGAGATTCCTAATCTCCATATTGAGCCAGAACAATGGTGGGAAACAAGTAATGAGGAAAGAACAGAGCAGGCAGCTTAAAACCTCTGTGAGGTCACGCTGCCATGACAGTGGGAGCCTGCTTTTAGCTGTTTTATTGGCTAAATTGGGCAACATTTTATTACCTCTACAATAAAGCAGATAATCCTAATGCATTTTCCTTACATTTGTAAACAGAGCTTGCAAGAAGTCAGGAGCTAAAAATAGAGCCAGCACAGTAAGCAACAAATCTACCCCATCTCCACCTGCACAGCACTATCAATCTGTGAAGTCTGCCGGCCTATAGGTCAGGTTTTCCTAGAATTCCTTCACCCCTTTCAAAGTGATTTCAAATAAAAAAAATAGCCTATTTCCCACACATCCTACCCTCAACAAAATGAGGGTTTTATTCATTTCATGTGCCTCAGAAAAAAATGATATAACTAGGGCCCTAACTCTACAAAATCATTCCAGTTTAACTTTCCAGACATCTAGGCTGCCACCAGCAGGTTTCATCCAGCTCAGGCTTGTTCCAGAGTGAGGACCCTGCAGTTACCCTGGGCCTCTCATTTCCTCCCCTGAGCTGGGAGAGCACCCTGGCACCTTTTTGCACAAAGGTAGGAGACAAGAAATAGGACAGAAAATTAACTCTGACTCCGGGTCTCTCAAACAAAAATTTCTGGGATGAATCTGACTACAAATGAGAGATGGTACATAAAAAGTGCTCCTCCACCTGTAATAAAAATCTCCTCTTACCTACTCAGAAAGGGAAAAATTATTTTTAGGCAGCTCCTCTAGATGGGATAATCACTCCATCATGTTTGCTTTGAAATTAGTCTTTCTGAAAGACATGCTTGGATGTCAGCACATAAAATATCAAGGCTTCACAAGCACATGACCTGCACTTGGCAGAAATCAGTCAGGCAATTTGAGCACTGCTGAAAGCAGTAGGTTTATGTCTCTATATATCACCAGGCAGATACTGCAGGTTGTACAGTCACGAGCAAGAGGAACTGGAGGTTCTGCTGAATCAGAAGTGAGACTGAAATACAGTCTGTTTTCATTGCCTAGTGTTGGTAAAATATCTAAACCTAATGTCACAATAAATATTTCCAAATAAATCCACTCCAATCAGAGAAAAACAAATAAGCAGTATTTTCTAAAAGCCCCTCACAACAACTGAAGGCAAAGAACAGACGTGTCTGATAATACTTGTTAAAAACGCTACTGACCCAGATCAACAGGTACACATACATTCCCTCAGGTGCCTTCTCCCTTCCCCAAAATTCTAGTAGAACAAAATGTAAGGATTTTTATGCACACATATTAAATTTCTGCAACCAGCAGCTACCAATGGCTGCAACACATTCAGTATCTCAGACACAAGTCTGCCAGGACTTATCTACATGGGTAGATCCAGAGTTATCCATCAGTGTCATCCTTCCAGATCCATATTTCTATCCCAAAGTAATTGGCAAACTTGTACCAACATTATCTATGCAAAATCTTTGGCTCATTTTCTCAGTTTGTAATTGCATCAGCATGGTAAAGACCCCTATGTCTGCTCAGTACCATGACACTGTTATGTATGTACCTACCAAGTGAAGCCTAAATTTAATGTACATCAAACCTGGATCTTCACCTCATTAGAATTTATGACCAATTGTAAAGAAGTCCCTAAGAGGGTTCATTTTTCCACCTGCCTGAAAGGTGTCACAGCAATGCTGTGCATAATGAACTGCAGGAGAGTCCTAGGAGACTCCAATCCTTGGGGAAGTTCAGCTCTGGGAACTGCGTGAATGAAGCTCTAGAGCCAGATATCAAATCTTCAGCTCTGCCACTGCCTGGGGCATCACTGTCATACCAAGAAACCACAAAAAATCCACAAGGTAACTCAAAAATATTTGTAGATTCAGCAAGATAACAAATTTTGCTATTGGTAGTAGCAAAGCTTTCCAGGGATAATTGTCTTTCCTTGTCTATTATGCAGCTAATTATTTTGCTTGTTTGTTTGGCAACAGTCAAATCTTTATCAGCTGCAAACTTCCATAACTTCATTTACTTCAGTGAGATACCACAGCATATATAAATTGAATGTAATCCTCAATTATTATTATAGAAGAAGAAAGTTTCAGGACTTTGTACAAAGGTTTTCCTTTGAGTTTAATCCAAACAGTTCTTTCCAGTTTGTTCACGTTAGCAGAATTTTTTAAATTACTTATTTTTGTTGTTGTTGTTGTTGCTGTTATTATTGCTGATTTCAGGATTTTCTATATTAAGTAATTCATTTTTCAATGTTTCAATTTTAGAATTTTTAAAAACCTATTTTTCTGGGTTTTGAAAAGAAATGTCAGTTCTCTCCTAATTCCCTTTGCTTACATGTTTTTTGTTTCCATTTGAAACTGATTATTCATTATACCGTGGTGCTCACCAATAGTAGCAAAGAACAGCAAAGCAGTCCAGACCCAAATCTTACAGATTAGGCTGTAGATTCACTTCTATTTGATTTGCTTTCACCTTCCCTTTTGCCCCCAAAAGAGCAGCCAGGCCTCCACTGGCATGTCCCACAAATGGGCCAGACTGGGCAAACCCACAGGACTGCCCAACCCTGAACTGTGAAATAATCCCACTGCAGAAAACAAGGTGTAACTTTTCAAATGATGAAAACATGACTCTTGTGGAGAACAGAGTGACCCAGCTTCTCTGCAGTACACAGCAAACTGAGCACACCAGTGATAGAAAGAAGCCTGATATAAAGCCCCTGAATGATAGAGACACACAGACACTGACAGTAAATCTGTTCCTGATTTCAGAACAAAAAAAAAAATGCCTGGGATATCTTTTAACTGCTGCTGAAATATCTTCTGTATACAACAAGCTTTCCCTGCCACCCTTCAGTGAGTAGAGCATTAATAAATGGTCAGCCAGCTATACCAGAGCTGTCAATTTTGTATGTCAGTCTTTCCCAGCATAGCTAGAGATGAACACCAGGAACCATTTATTTAGGGAAAGCTGTTTGTAAAGCCATAAATTAGGGAATTCCCATCAGGCAGAGTTAGCAGCAATTTCCAGGGCTGCTCAGAGCCCGTGCAGGAGCAATATTCCAGCAATATTCCAGCATGTGCAAGTGCTCAGCAAAGCACAGGAGAGAGCAGGATCCCTCCTGTCTGGCATCCCACTGCTTCACACACTCCCATGCTTCCTCTCTCAGGTGCCAACCTTCTGTTTTCAAACAAGATCTTCTCAAGGAAAAAAGAACACAAATATCAGAGAAAAGGAGGACTTGGTCTTTTTGTTTAGTTTTGGCTTTCCAGGGGGCAGGAACAAAAAGAGGGCCCATATGTTACAGCTCCAGTTGAGCTTTATCGGGATACTAAATGCATATGTTGGTATTTAAGAATAGAAATAATGAAACTTTTAGGTCTATAAAAAACCAGCCAGATACGTGGTGCAAACTCTCTGCAACTGAGTATACAGGTGCATGGTTTCATCTGTTGTGTTTCAAATGGGGTCACTTGAACCTCCCAAAATAACTCACTGCAATGACATTAAAGCACATTGTCTTTTAATGAAACTATGTATTATTGATGCCCCAACTCCAAATATAACAGCTGAAATGGCCTAGAATGTTGCAAATGCCTGTAGCTGCACATTTACCAGGGAGGTTTCTGCAGTTTATGCCTACAATCCACAAGCTTTGTAATTTCGAGCCTGGAGCCAGCTTCCAAAAGCAAAGGAAGCAGTTTGACCCTGAACAGGGACAAGGAAGGAGTGGTGCCTTGGCTAAAAAAGCCACAAATTACCACGAATGTTGGGTGATATCAGACACACTCAACAGCTGTTTCTAAAGCCCTCTGGCCAAGATTTGTAACTTGCTATATCCAGACTAGGGTTATCTAGATTTAATGACCTGGGAGACTCTCCAAACACAAAATTTTTCTCATTTTTTTGTTTTACTGACTGGAGGCAAGAGAAGAATTGAGGTTCTACTCAGCACAAAAGAAAAAAACTGTTCTTGGGAGTCTGACCAATCGATTTAAAACAAAATTAACAGAATAAGCCAGGACACTGAGGTGAAGACCCTTATCTGACCTAAAGGGTTTCTGGAAGCTTCATAGGGATTCAACAAACTCATGTTTTATAAATGTATCCTCAAACCTGTAACAGCTTGGACACAGATTAAACATTTTTACCAGTCATTGAAGGTTTTGAATTGTTAATCAAAGAGATGAAACACTGCCATTATTCTCAGGTTCTGGTAAGTTCCTGTCCTGTGGTCACATTAGAAAGATGAAGAGATCCTTTCAAAAAGATAATTAAAGAGAGATATTGTACAAAAGCTCAGATGTATTAACATCGAATTTATATGCAAGGATTCAGGCTAACTGCAGCACAACTAACAATAAATGCATGAATATCATCAGCTGTGCTATTGGCTGTGTATTGATGCCAGTAAGAAAAAAATATTGCTAATAACTTTTATTTAGAAGCACAGCACACTTAAAAGAACATAACCAATGAGAACGGCATCCTCTGCCCCAGCAGGGTTATTTGTGTCCATTCCTGTAAAGAAGCCTACTGGTTTCATTTTAAAAAGATGCTCAACTTGAAGTTTGACAAATTTAGACTAGAAGAAATATATCAGAGAAGTCCAAGTGCCAAAGCTCCAGATTCAGGGTATTTTTTTATTAATTTTTGCTCCCTACTTTTATGCTCCTATTTCAAACTTGACTTGACTGTGAGCATGTTGGGGTATTCTAGAAATCAAGAGCATTAAAACAAATCAGTGCTGCTGTTAAAAAAACCAAACCAAAACAAAACAAAACAAAGCAAAACAAAACAAACCAATTAAGTATCCTCAGAGCAGCAGACTGACAGACACAACCTAGTTTAAAATACCTGGAATCATACTGCAATCTAACCTCTGCTCCAAATAATTGGCTGAGAGAAGTGCAACATGGATGATGTAGATCAACAGAGGATTTAGTTAGCTTTGTCATATATCATACTCTAGAAGTGTATCTACACTTCTAGAAGTATTACAACTGTCCTGTAGCTTAAATATAGTTCTTAAATAAGAAAATAAACCCCTATCCATGGTTTAAATTTACTCAAGTTCTATTCTTCCCAGCAGTCTTTAAATTTAGAGAAAATAAACACATTTTAGCCACAGTAACCATTTAAAAGCAGTCCACAAAAGCACTGGCTAAATTCTCACTTTTCCACATTGACTGTAAGAACTCTTTCTTAGTATCTGCTATCCATGATACAACACAGATGGATTTTCNAAAGCACTGGCTAAATTCTCACTTTTCCACATTGACTATAAGAACTCCTTTCTGCTATCCACCATACTACACAGATGAACTTATGAACAAATAGAAATCTGCCACACAGGAATATTTCCACTGAAATTCCACGTAAATATACAAATTTTTGATCAAAGTTCTTTCTTTTTTCCCTTAGAATTTCAGTAAAATTTTAAGCAGCTCATCAGATGAAGAAATGCATTGCAAAAGTTTGTATTTACCATGAGAGATTTTCCAAACAAATTAGAATCTAGTTTATCTTATGGGTTTTAACTTTTCTTTTCAGTATGTGTGTGGAGGAAGTTACGGGTTTTGAGGTCATTATAGACATGTAATTTATATTAATAATTTACAAATATTTACATAATATTTACAATTACCTCAAAAATAAAACAAACTGAACAATTACAGTAGTTTTCCTGTTTCAGAGGACAGGAAACAGAACTGGATCAGGGACCACAGGAGACATTTGAAGATCTGGGATCCAGAATAAGTTTAATAATCCAGAAGAACTGTTCTCTGAAGAGTGTAACTGTGAAAAGGCAGGTAGATCCAGGTGGCTGGCACAGTCTCTCACACCCTACTGCCAACCCTTAAACACTTTCTTCCCTAGGACTCTTATCTCTAAAATGGGGTGCAAGTACTTACACAATTCAGGGTGTTACACACAGGGAAAATCATTTCACCATATGAAAGGAGGGAGGAATTCTGCACAGAGTGACAGCAGGCACCGTGAATATCTCATCTATTTGAATAAACTGTGTGGTGTTATCACCTACCTTTTATATTTCACATTCTCAAAGCACTGCCTTAACTTTTAGAACTGCAAACTTTACCCATGGAAAACAGTACCCCAATTAGAAACGATCTGTAGGAGCTTTATGGCATTCCCACAGCTTAACAGTTGTGAGAGACTATTTTTATACTAAAAGTATTTGAACAGCCTTCTGAAAATCAAAGCAGATTTCCTTCTATAGAGAAATACAGCACGTCTTCACAAGTGTATCAAGTGCTGAAAAAAACATCCATTTTGAAAATAATTTTGCATTGTCCTTTAACTTGCACTAGTACAATGTAATTATAATTACTGAAACTGATGTAACTAGTGCATCCCCAGTGATAGGCTTTTAAAGCTCATTTTTGTCCTGCTGAAACCTCTAGAACACAAATGCAGTGGGAGCCATGAATGCAAAGGTGACTATTTTAAGCATCCTTCATTTTAGCTCCCTTTGAAAAGTTCTGAGTTTGGAACAGAGAAAAATGAGTCCATACAAAACTGTCAGCTGGACACCAAATAATGAATACACCCTAAAAAATTATAAGAAAGAGCTATTAAAAATTACATTCAAACTCAGGTACTTGAGAGCATAGAGGCAGGCTGAAACTTTTTTTAAAAAACCCGTGTTCCATTTTTTTAAATGAAAGTAAAAGAAGGTATTTGCTTGGCACTTTCCTTGGTATTTTTGTCTGGTTCCTCCCTTGACTCACAGGTGGTTGTCTTGCAGTGTCTTTGCTTGTCTTGCTGTTCTTGAGGGGGATAAACAGAAATAGAATAAATTCTCTTCACATCTACATTTGGGATTTAGAAACCTAAGGCTGCTGCCCTGGTTGGAGCCCATCCACACCTGGCCAAAAGCAAAACTGGAGGTTTAGATTCATTTCTCTATGCATGGCTCTCCTGAATGTGCCAAGAATGGAACAAGGTGTGTGAGCACAGGACCAGAAGAAATTCACACTTGTGACATTTCATCTCATACGAAATGTTTGTTCTCTGAGCACTTTAATGAACTTGGAAATATGAAAAGCAGGGAAGATCCGAACCCAAAAGCATTGGTTGTTGAAAGATAATTAGTTGCCTTCACAGCCCTTTTCATCATCCCTATCGATTTCAGAGACAAGACACGTATCAGGGCACCCCTATTTAATTAGAAGGCTAGTGAGCAGCTCCAGAGCCAAAACAAGCTGCCAAGTGCAATTAAGCAGGCTGCCAGAATATAGCACAATCTTAGAGACTTTTCCTTTTATAAAGGGAGATTAGGAATGCACCATCCCAGGCACCTCAGTGACTTACTGGAGAAACTTTAAAACCTGGTTTTACATACACATCTAAACAGAATTCCAATTTAAAGTTGCTTCTTGATGTAAAAAAAATGTAGATACCTCAGCTGGCTGTGGCAAAGGACACCTGATCAGATTTCTCCAGCCCATTTTTGCATGTGGGAGCCTGAGGACCTGTTCTCAGAATTTAAGCACACATCACATCATGCTAAGGACACCTCTACATACTTCACAATTCTTCATACCCCATTAAATCCTTCTATTTAATCTTCAGTTTTAACAAGTGAAAGTTCAATTCCTGCTGTGTAACATCTTAAACTCGCAAAACCCTCACAGAGCTGTGCCCACACTCTAAGAATCTGCAGCTTTAAAAATTCCAAATCACTTGCAGTCCCTACAGTGGTCAGTACATTCAAGAATTTCTTTATGTGGCATATTTGACAAAGCACCAAAATTCATACCTGGAAGAATTATATTGGAATAAAGTAATAGATATTTTGGAACTGAGGGTAAATTGGGGAAACTACCACAATTATAATAAATTTTACTGGTCTATTTTGCTAATAAACCTACAAAATGCCAAAACAACAATGATCACTCTGAATCAGCAGGTGTATTCATAATTTAACCTCAGTACTGTCCTATCAGTATTTGTTTACATTTACTGTATTGTCAGATAATTTGTGGCAGTTTATCACCTAGATTGTTACACTATAAACTCGTTTCTATGGTCAGATAACTGGAAATAAGGAGATGCCTGAAAATGCCACCTGGTTCATTCAGTTAGACCAGGTGGCAGATTTTATCACCTGTTTCCATATATTTTATCATGGGTCATGATCAAAGGAACATGTAACTAACATTTCCATCTCTGATAGGGAAGATTATGTTATTTGCACAAAGCAGTTAAATAGCCCAGGTAACTCAAGTAAAATGGATTGATTTCAGCTCACCAACTAAAAGACAGCAGACCCTGGCTCTACTTCTCATACAGCTGCTGGAATGCCAAGAAATCTTCAAGTTTGAAGTGGATTATTAATGCTCCTTTAATACAAACCACCAAGCAATGAAAATTCACCCTTCTTGCACAAATTTAATTAAACAGTCAAGTTCTGGACACAAACAATTCTGCTAAATAGATGAAAAGTCAGGAAGAAAAATAAAAAAAGTAAATCCTCTGTACTATCTTTTATCTTTCTAAGCTGAAATATAAACAAACCCTCCGGGGAGAGAAGCAGCTGTCTGCTGGTTCTCTGTTGAATGTAACTGTAGGGAGGAATTGCAGGCCCTTCAGACAAATCTCTCCCTCAGACAATGTGTTAATCTCAACAATCTATTGCTAAGGGCTGCAATAAAGAACCCTGTCATCAATCCTCCTTCGGTGTTGCAGCATGGAGATGCTCTGACAGCAAGGATGCCACAGACACACTGCACACATAAAATAGCTCTGCACTCAGGCTTAGTCTGCAGCTCGAGAGCAAACCCAATGTGTTACATTGTCTGTGAGCTCCAAGTCATTAAGCAAAAACTAAAATGAAATGTGATCCTTACTAACAAATTCCCTTTGTTCTGTGTTTTTTAAAACAAGCTCTGTTAGTAGCTTTTAAATGCAGTAATTCTAAATAAACCATCTTGCAAACCTGTAATGCACATTTTCTAACAGAAACATTTCAGAATGGTCGCAGTTTTCTTCCAGCTGCATGGTCTTGACAACAGGCAGCAATAAGAAATCATACCCAGCAATTCAAAGACTGGGAAGAGCTTCCCTGATGGACCCAGAGCTGTAAAACTAAAAGAAAACCCACTGAGTGATTGACATACCACACTGCTCTGCATCTGCCCAGTTCTGGAGTAATTGGCTTGACACATCTTCTGCTAATTCTGATCAAAGTTAACAGAAGACTTGCAATCCTCTCTGATGAGATGAGCTTAATTTATTTGGACAGAAAACAGTCCAGATAATATCATAAAAAATGTGATGATAAGACAGGGAGATATTACAAAGTTGTACACTGCTATTTACATGTAATCATGGCAATAAAACTCAAACTACATCAATTCTTTTTTTCTGTTCCATGCACAACTGCTCAAAGGAGCAAGCTCTTGAAAAGCCTTACAGACATATTCCCAGGATAAAACCTGTTATGTCAGGCAGCATATATGTATTTTTTTAACATACAAAGAATTTCTGCAGTTGACCTTTTTGCTTTTCTTTCCTGTTATGCAGCCTTCAAAACTAAAATAAAAATTGTATGTGTTAGCATACAGGGAACGTTTAAAGCAGAGTTGATATGCACTTCACTTGGAATCCAAATGACTTTTCAGTGGTAGACACTAAGCACCAACAATCCATGGAATCACCTAAAATATCCTGACTTAATTTTTCTGAAATGATAAGCATAGTCTCTGAAAATCCAGTTTCAAGATTTCTGCAGTTGCCCTTCTGAAAATGGATCTAACTTTAAATGGGTTAAAATGTCTTCTACAATCATCAGACAGCAAAACTTTTTAAAATTTTTGGCAACACTGTATTTTTTAAAACATTTTTTCAGATTATTGAAAGCAAAAAAACCCAAACACTCACACACACTCACACTTTTATCATTCTTAGATCTTCATCTGCCCTCCTTTTAGAGACCAGCCAGTATCTGCTCATTCTCTGGCTCCACATATCAGTTATGATGGGTTTGTGCTGGTTTTCTTTTCTCATTTGTAAATCATGTTGAGAAGACTTGCTGTTTCTGCTTTTTTTATTTAAAAAAGCAGAAACCTGGAATTACTAACACCAGAATGCTGGACTTGTATTTACAAAAATCCAGTGCTCTGGATTTGTAGTCAGCAATCCTGATCCTTAACCCGAGATTAAGTTAATAGAAGTGCTGGGTTTTGTGATGCCTGAGAACTGTAACACTTCAGTAGCACTGCAGATTGACCAGAGATGCCCCGCTCACTATTCCCACAGTGCCAGACTTGGTGTTTTCCTTCCTTAGCAAGGCGAGGCTTTAAACCTCCTGGCCTGATGCAGCGGTGCAGCCCCAGCCCGAGCCCCTGCATGACGCAAGCCCCGCCGCCCCTGGTGGTTCCACCCGGGATTCCACTCGGGATTCCCCTCGCCTGCTGCCTGATGAGGGAAACGTGTTCCTTCTGCAAAGCCCTCCAAGCCAGAACAGGTATTTCATATTCAATGACAGCTCTAATCATGTTAGCTCAGCCACTGCTCTGGGTGACCTCACAGCCTCCCCCACAGGTGAGACATCCTTTCAAGTTTAGAAGTTATTCTTTTGTTTTCCCTGGGCTGCTCTTACTCATCCTTGCAGCTGCCTGGTGGTCAGGGCCATAAAACAATGCTCAGTCCGCTTTGCAGAAGCACAAAAGAGACTGAAGCAAGTTCGTTCAGCCACTTTAAGAGAAAAATCAAGAATAAAACATCAGCAGTGTAAAATGAATGTAAATGATCTGAAGTTAATGTGTGCAAGCACGCGAGTTAGGTACCTTTAGTCTTGATATAGAAGAGTCTCACAAATATTTTCCCTTTAGCCCCAAGCATATCGGCTCAGGACATACTACTGCAACATCCAAACAAGTGGATTATATTATTATGTTTAAAGTAGCTTACTTTTGGATAGCAGAAAGAACAAGTTACTTTTCGTCACCTGTGCAAAGAGAATTACAGTGAGTTCCAGAGTACTCTGAATTCCCCTCACTGTATATTTCACGGTAACTTCACTGCAGACTGGGGGGGGTGAGAGTCCAGAATCTCAGACTGTGTAAATTTACACCAAGTTCCTCAGATATGCTTGTTTATTTATACTACTTGATTATCTAACCTTCATACAATTGTCTGTGTTTGTAACACTCAGCTGAAATTTTAAATTTCCCATTTTGAATAGTGTAGTAGAGAAGTCTGAAAATTTCCATGGAAATTACTGAGATAACTTGATCAATGATAGTGCTGGATAAAAGAATACTTACAAGTGAAAACATTATTTTGCAAACATACATTTGAAATGCTGAAAGATAATATCCTTTCTTCAAATGAGAATTTTTAACAGCTTCTCAAGTATCCTGATTATTTCCTTTTGCATACTATCTCTTAAAAAATACGCTGCCATGACTTTTTTGGCGTATTTCATTTTGCCAAAAAAAAAAATAAAGAAAAGGCAATTGAAAGGAATCGCCAGAGAGAAAAAAATTAATTCAGAGCTGGAGCTGAGGCTTCTCTGGGGTAGGAAGTAGGAATGACACAGCTGCTTCAGATGGAAGCCATGAGATTAGTCACAGTTCACACATAAAGTCTTGAAAGGGCTTCAGAACAATTCTCAAATTTCTTCCACAGGAAGAATGTATCCTTGTACAGGAAAGGAGGGGATCATTCTGAACATTCACAGCTCAGACAGGTAGCTCTAATAATGTTTGTAAAATGGAGCTGCAATCTCTCGTGTGTCAGAAAGCCCTTATGGCACAGAACCCACTCTTTATAATATGCACATATCTATAGGCTCGTAATTTCAAAGAAAATACTTATTTATTTCTGGCCTCCTTTGCATTTTTAAACATATACGACAAAAAACGGAGAGTCATGGTTCAGGATCAGTCACCAGGTACACTACAAGCCCACTTTCTGTGGCATTTAGTACTGCACTGTATTTTGAGTTATCAGCCACAAGACTGCACAAACTGCCCAGGAGGGATCTTGGGGCACAACTCTCCCAGCTATGTTATCCAAAACTCTGGCATACAAATGACCTCTGGAATGGCAGTTCACTTCCAACAGACATTCCAGACTGATGTAATCAAAATCCTGAACGTGGCTTGATGGATCCTAGTCACAACAAGGAAAATTCAGAAGGATCAAAAGCCTAAACCATACTCTAAAGATGCCATTTCTTTACTTTGTTTCATTTGTTTCCTTCACATGCACGATCTTCCCAGGAATGCATAGCAAAAGCATCCCTCTTCTGTATAAAAGACTTCTTTGGAATCTGCTTTTTTCCTAAGCCATAATAAGAACAAAATGACAGACCCCGACCTGGCCACCTGGGTGTTAAAGCCAACACTGACTCCTACCTGATTTCACTGTTAGAGCTGTGCTCTGGTTTAACAAGATCAACAGGTTACAAACCTTACAACAGGAATTACAAGCAAACTCACTCACTGGCGTGGCTTTTAATATTCTTCTGATTTCCAGACTAGAAGGGAAAAGCCTGTGTTCACCCGTTCTTGTACAATTATAATTATTTATAAAATTAATCTTGCCCATTAGTAGCTCAAATACCTCCTCCTCATGACTCTGGCTTGCATCCACACTGTCCAAGACTGGTCCCCTGTGCCGGAGAGGCCCAGATCTCATCTCACAGTGACACAGCACCAGCCCACAACTGGGACCTCATTGGTTATCTGAGCACAGAGATCTGATAATCACTGACTCACATGCATTTACAGAACGCTTTCATTAACAATAGTTTAATTGGAAATATTTTCAATATCAGAGTCTCAATAGGTAATGAATTGTTTGGGTGTGATACTGATAAAGTAGGGTCCAAAATAAGCCACTTCCTTAAGAACTGGGTAATGACTTTTGAGCAATTATTGCTTTTGCTGAAAATGAAGCGTTTACTGAAAAGAAAATACAATAAAGGAGTAAAAGGTGCTTATCAGGACTTATTAAATAAATATGGTGGAAAGAACTTTAAATAAAAATGTGAATGATTTTTGTTCATACTGTACATTAATACAAATTATTCTCTCAATTGTTTCTGCTCTTACTTTATGTCATGGAACAACAAGAAATAGTGATTGTTTGGTCCATATCTTTGATGTTCTTTAACAAATTCAGGATTAGAAATCTGCAGCTTTATACTGACGCAAATGGAATCAATGAATTCTTAAATTCTACTGTGAAAGAAATTGTAGAAACAGGTGTTGGCATTTGGGAACTGCAGCACTGAACACAGGCCAGATGATTAATTGCATGACAGGTACCACGGAAAGCAGTCTCAGAAAGAAAAGTTCATTGAGACAGCTAGAAGAATATATGCACAAACAAATGGAAACAATGTGATAAATACTCAGTAAAATTAGACATTTAACATTCATTCAAATTGGCTGTTTGTGCCAATCCAGTTTCCCTTATAATTCAGGTTCCACCTATCCAAAACACACATTTATCATTATTTTGATAAATAATCATTATTTATCAAAATAATATCATCATTTATTGATGCATTGATTTATATCATCATTTATTGATACATTATTTATCATTTATTGATACAATGAGTTTGGCAGATTTAGACAGAAGTCTGAATTGGCATCCAGCAACACACAGATTCAGATTTTTACACCTTAAGAAAAGGTTAATTATTTACAGCCACTTTGATTATTTGCAAATTTGGATCTGACAATAGTCAGTGGCTGGGCCTTTAACACTCTGTGATGCTCAGACAAATTCTCAGAAAAGTAAAAAAATCTGCTGGTGCTAAATTTTTTTTTAAATTTCTGGCAGCTGACCTGAAATGGATGTACAGCATCTGTTTCCTCTCAGCACCACTTTAAATTTGTTCTGTTCCATACCAAGAACATTTTCAATTCCTTATAAAATTAACTCTGTGAGAAAGTTCTGATCCATAGGCAAAATAACTGTCAAAATAAAGCACATCAGTAAGGTACTGGTCCATCCTTAATCTTCAAGAGACTTACTTAAGAATCCATGTAAAAGTTTATCACAGCAAGGATAATGAAAATATCCTTTCTTTCTTAAAGAACCCCTATTGTAGAGTGAAGAAAAATATGTAACTCACCTTTTATTTTATAACCAAACAGAAATATTGTCTGAACAAATACATCTAGAAACAGCATCAAAGGAAACCCTGTGTAATGCCATTACACAGGATTGTGCAGATTATTATAAACATTAAAAGACAGAGGAGTGTCTGCACAGCAAGTCCTGTGGAGATGAGGTGGTTTCCTAAAGAGTCTGGTCAATTAATGATACACCTTGATGTTACTCTAAAGATGCAGGTCCTCTCTGTTATAGATTTTAGTGCAATGTGTTTCTTGTGACACATAACTCCATTATGAGAACATGAAATTTATACAACTATGTATTCTTGTCTTCCCTTGTGTTTCTTTTGGGACTACTGCAGAACAAGCACCATCCCCAAAGCTGCTCAAGTAATGAAAAACACAATAAAAACAACTGACCAAAACCACCCCCTCAGCCCCTAGGTATTACTGAGGATTTGAGAAGCTGTGAGGAAGTACAAAGCAGAATTCACATCGAATCAAAAGCAAACTAGCCACTTGTATGCATCTTCCAGCTAAAGAAAAAGTGCTAAACAAATGCTCCCATGTGTTTTCCATGTATGTGTAGGCACAAACACACATGCACTGGGAGGAGGGAAGGTAAACCAAACCGAGCTGACAGATTTGACATTTGTGGAAACACAGAATGGGAGAAGCAGAGATGGCCTAAACCATCAAAGACAGGAACAGTCACACTTGTCAGCACCCATCACCAGCAGATCCTTTCTCAGGCCCCAGCCTTGTGTCACCAGCAGAAAATGCTTCAGGTGGGGGAAAACAAGGGAAATTGTGTGGATGCTTCAAAAACGTCCTCAAACTCACCCCCCAAGGCCAAGCCACTCCTTTTCCCACCTCCCACAGCATCTGCTGCCCGAGCAGAGCGAGAGCAGCACAGCTCAGCTCGTGAGGTGAGAGGCTCCAAACCAGAGGTGAGGTTTGGCCCCAGCCTGGGCAAGGCTGAGCCCTGCTTCAGCCATCCTGCCACAACTTCATCTGTTGCCATGACAACGCTGACATCTCCCCACGCTGCCAAGTGCTCTCACTTTAAATATTGCATAAATGAACATAAATCTTGACTATATCTCATGCAGCTATTGTTTGTGAAACGGGAGCAGTATTCCTCTTAGTTTTATTAGAGGAAGAAATATTACACAGATCAGTCACACTGTTATTCACTGAACATTGAAGAATTTCAGGAGTGCAAACCAGAAAAATGTTAATATTTTTTATGAGAAGCAGCATAGTAACGACTTCTGTATCTTGAGCACAGACAAGGGCAGTTTCAACTAATTTTCAGTCCTGAAAAATTCAGGTGTATCAGAAAGCAAGACCCTCACAATAACTTATTTCAACTAAGAAATTTAAGGTATATCAAGTAATTTTTTTCCCCCAAATGTCTCAATATTCTAAAGAGAATATTTTGTGGAGATTTCCAATTAACAGTTTTGGATATTTTAATTTTGAATTCCTTTTGGATATTAATCATAAACATTGAACAGCTTTTCAGAATAACATTCCCATCTGTCTCTAGCTAAGTTTCAAAGGAAGTACTTGTAAACCTGTAACAGTGATTCCATTATTTTTAATTCTACATTCATAAAAGTATTTGAGACAAACCTAGAAATAAATTAGATCTTCCTATTTTCTATTTGATTAAAATAATTTAAGAACAAATCCACGAACAAAGAGAAAATAGAACAGCCAGCCCTTTAAAAAAAATCCATTTTCCACTGCAAAGGCCTATGAAGACATTCATGTAGATATTATAATGTAAAACTACCCACTACAGAAACCAGCCTCTTTTGTGAGCTTTCTACCCTGTCCCCTGCTTTCCATGCAGAGAGTATGGAGCTTCTACTGATGCCTGATAACACATATTTATGGTTTTTATTACTTATATACATGTATTGCAGAATCAGATGACACTGGGGAGCAGGGGATTTTTGTTGGCAAATAGGCAGCAATGTTGAAAAGACATATAAGGAAATGCATTAAATAAGGTCAGACTCATCTTTAATCATTCCCTGCATTTTATTTATAGATAGGCAGATAGACAGATATTTCATCTTCTCATTTTTCTTTCAGGCCCACTTTTGGTGGCTGCTGTAGCATTTAAATAGAGTTAATCAGTTCCCTCCAGAGCAAAGGCAAGCACTATAAACAGAGCTGCAGGGCTCAAGGGATGTTCAGCAAATGTGTTCAATCAACACTTGCTCCTTCTGAGAGGATGCGCCTCTGCATCAGATTCAGCCCTTGTCTGCTGTTTGAACAGCGTGGCCATGTGCCATGTGCCATGATGTGATTTGGATCGAGGGGAAAAGGCCAAGGGGTTATTCCACAACCCCACTGACACGCCCAGTTTCCGTCTAATGAGGATTATCTCATTTACATTTGAAAACCTGCACCCACCCCAAACGTGCAGGTCACAAAAGAAGGCACGCGCAGGGCTGGAGCTGCTGCTGGGGAGGCAGATTTCAGTTTACTCTCCCAGGACTCTTAATCTATATTAACACATCAGTTATTATCACTGAAATAAAGATTTGATTAAGCAAACTAATAAAATCTTGAAATATAATTTTTTTTCTGATTAAGTTAATTTTAAAAGAAAATATCAAGCTTATGAACATAGCATTTTTTGGCACATGACATGGTGTAAAATTTGCTGCTCTAAAAGAGGATGGCAAAAAATAAGTCATTTAGTAATAACAAGCATTAAAGAAAGGATCCTGAGGAATGTCACCAGTAAATAAGTATCGAGTGGAAGTCCTGGTTCTGTAAACTCCCACAGAAACTGGCAATTTCAGCCATGTTCAATATCTCCTTTAAACTGGCTAAGATTACCCAAATTCTTATATGTAACACCCTCTCTCATTATTTTAGTAGATTATAGGTTAATTATGAAAAGATTTAGAGCCTTCCCAACCTATCACTTTACATCCCTGAAATCCTTTAAGGAAAGAACACGGGGGCCATTGTGCACACAGACACATAGGTTCCTTTCATCTCTAGAGCCAAGCTGCAAGACTCCAATTTCCCATTAATTAGATAATCTTTCAGAGGATTATTTGCTAATTATCCTCAGTAGGTTTTCAGCATATGAAAAAATGCACAGAAGAGAGGGAAAAAAAAAAGAAATACTGAGACTTCTCTAAGAAACCTGGAATGTTCTGTGGAGAGCAATATGGGAATGATCCACAGATGCTCTGGAATCCTTCAACCACGACATTCCAGGTGTAACAACCTACTTGTGTTAGCTGCTCTGGGCAACAGAGCATCCAAGGTCTGTCAGGCTTCAAACCCATCCAACACCAGACAGGACTTTAAAACACGATTATTTCACTAAAAAGAGTGTTTAAGCAACTCCTTGACAGATTTGTAAACAGACACAAAAAATAAGTGTGATGTCTAATAGCTGTGTGTCATTTATCAGCTGTGGGAATTTCCTTCTTGTTCATGCTGCTAGCAGAGCTAAGGACAGACATAGGAGGCATTTTTGCACTTGTAATGACCAAGCACCATTTCTTAAATGAAGCTGGTTTTCCATGCAGTCTCTTCCTAAACAGAAACATTTGCTTGGGTGGGAATTTTCCCTCATAAACCTCCCTACTAAGAACTTACTCATCTGTCCATTTTACCTGTAATGTTTCGTCCTGACACAAAATTCAAACAAGACATATTTGCCACTTCCTTACGAATGAAACGCTATTTGTGGCAGTCTTATGATGCTACGTGATGGTGCTTTTGAAGCATGCAGCCTTTTCTGGCAGCCCCAAAAAGTATTAACATGGGGTATACTGAGGATATGTTCATATGATGCTAACAGGATTCATTCTGCCAGAACAGCTCATGTCCTGGTACATAATATGTATTTTGACAATCCCTTTTCACACAACATGGTTGCTGCCACTAAAAAGTGCACATTAACTTTTGCATATGATGAAAACTCTTTGGCAGATGAATTCAAATTAGAGGATTCTGATGCATTTGGGTAAGGTTACAACTTTATCAGTGTTTCCAGGGTTGGGAGGGCATGAGTTTCCTACACCCTCTTGCTGCCTACATGCTTTTTACAATGCCACATAAATAAAGGTATCAAAATGACTAAATATGCAGGTCAAATGGGCTGAACAAGAGATGTTGAACCACTGCTTCCATTAGAGCTGGACATGTGGTAATAAACAAGCACTGTCAGACAGTGTGTGCTTGAAGAAACCTTATTTTTCCATCCTTGCAATTATAAATATTCATTCTTACAGACTTCCTTTCACTTCCTTTCTTTCCCTCACGCAGCTGAACTGCAGTTGCTGGGTACTCAAGTGACCAGCTGACATAAGAGCTGCCGAGTTCTGGGGTTTGAGTTTCTCCATGCCCACCCAGAGATTGCATCTATAACCAGTGAATCTCTCCCAAACTGCTGCTTACTTACCCAAATTTGGCATCTGCAGCCAGAAGGGATGAAACAGGAAGAAGGAGCTGTCAGACTTATCCTAGCAGCAGCAGAGTTTTCCTCCTTCACCTACTCCCAGCTAACCAAAACATGGCACAGAGCTCTGGCTGCTGTTCTTGACTGTTCCAGCTGGTGGCTGCCATACCCTCCTCCATTATTTCCAAGGCACAGAAATGCCAGTCCTGTTCCAGCATCTCCCACACCCAAAATCTCAGCAGCGACGTGCAGGCACATGGCTTGATGCAACTGAGACAAGCAAAATGATACCTCAGCCAACTATCCAGAGAAATGATGGATCAATGCTGGCAGCTGCAGACCACAGCCTTGTTTGCTGCTGAGTCAAGAATTTGCAGCACGTTTCACAGCAGCAGACACAGCCAAGTGTGGTTAAGTTTCAGCAGCCTGGAAACATCCTGCCAGCAACTCCAGAGCCACAAAAACCCTAATAAAGACATCATCCAAGTTCATTACCCTCCAAGTACTTACTGGATTTGAACTTGGGTCACTGAAGTCAAGAGAGATGTTCAAAGTCAGGCATTGGTTTATGCAGTTGGAGAATTTGGGTGTCTTGGGTATACATTGGAAATTTGGACAAAAACAAACAAAAAAATATCATGTACATATCTATACATCTAAAAAAAACCCCATCTACATCTTTTGGTGATTTAAAGGAAAGGTAAAATCCTTACTTATAATAGATACATAAATACTTCCTATGTTACATTTCTGGTGTGATGTGCTGATGCTTTGAGTTACTGTAGATTGAGTAAACTCAAGAAAATTCATATTATTTTCCTCTAGCACTTGTACATAGCATTCTCCTGCTGAGATAACTAGAAGATTTTTGTTCAACAGAAAGAAAAGAAAAACAAGTACAAACAGCTCAACAAGAGCTGATGGCTTTCTCAGAGCACTTTAGAAACATCTGGATTAAACGTTCACCTCACAGCACTGCCTATACATCCTTGAGAAATGCTTTCGTAAAGAAGTAAGACACCTAAGTTTTGAAGTTAAAATAATGAAATAAAAGGTACTCCAGTCTTATGTTCTTTAGTTGTCTGCAGTCTAAAAGTCCTTGTATCAGATCCAATATGCATATTAGGGAAAAACGAAATCTGTTTGATTTCTATTTTTAAAATAACTGGAATAAAACAACGGGTACAAAGCTTCATATGTATAATAAGCAGCCTGGAACAGACTTCATTTTCCAGCAGAATTCCTATTACGTATGCAGACCCTGAAACATAAATATTAATGTAAACAACAAAAATAATTTGTGTTTATGTCTGTTCGTGGGGAAAACAGATGCACTTAGTAACACCAGTCATGCCACTATAGTCTACTGGAATACATAACTTTCTAAAATATTTTGAATACTCACCTTATAAGTGGGGTTTTTTCAAAAGACTCATTAAAATCTCCCCATAAATACTGGATGTTCTAATGGATTTAGAGCCACTGCATTATTGTAGTTAATCCTTTCCCAAAAAGAAGACACACAACTGTAACGTAGAGTAAAAGGTTGCTCAAATCAAAGCTAAGTTATAGAGAGTTTAGAATTAAAATTCTACACTTCCATTATGCCAAACCAAACAAAAAGAACCATGTATGGTCAAACAGATCAGATTCTATTTTACACTTTTAAAAAAACAGTCACAAAAGACCAGAGTAAAATTCTACATGAATACAAAACTCATAATGCTCTGGTACATTATAGTATCAGTTTTGCTGCTGAAAATACTTCTGCACACACCAAGTTCCTAGAAACTTACTTTTTTCAAATCTTATTGAGAAGTCACACACAAACCTTTATACGATTTAACAACTTGCAGTCTAAAATCATCCTGGAGATGGCTAACACAACTAGGCTGAAAATAAATTCAGATTTCAACCGTGAAGCAGTTTCAATTCAAGCTCTAGCATGTGCACTGAGGCAGTTCCATTTGTGTCGAATGGTAACTAAATTTTAAAAATTCAAATAAAGAAGTGAAAATAAATAATATATATAATATTGCTGCTTATTCTGAAACTACCATTTTTCTCAATCCCTCCCTTTCCTCCTGGTCTGATATTCTAAGAATATAATCCAGCAAACTTTGGATTTATCAATGAAGAAGTCAAACCAATAACCAAAGCCGTATGAATAAGGTGCCCTTTCTTCCCCCACTATACCTAATTCTCATGATCACCATATGAACCCCATACCATTGGCCTCAGCCCTTTGATCCAGCCTCTCCAGACCCCTCTGCAGATCCTTCCTGCCTCCCAGCAGATCCACGCTCCTGCCCACCCTGATGTTGTCTGTGAACTTACTGAGGGTGCCCTCGATCCCCTTGTCCACATCATCAACAAAGATGTTAAACAGGGCTGGCCCCAGTGCTGGGCCCTGGGAAACACCACTGGTGATGGCCCCAGCTGGATGTAACTCATTCCCCACCACTCTCCAGGCCTGCAAGTCCAGCCAGGTTTTTACCCAATGAACAGTGCATCCATGAGCAACCAGTTTCTCCAGGAAAACACTGTGGGAGATGGTGTGTTTACTGAAGTCCAGGTGGAGACATCCCCAGCCTTTCCCTCACCCACTAAGTGGGCTGTCTTGTCGGAAGATCAGGCTGGTCAAGCAGGACCTGACCCTCAAACCCACAGAGGCTGGCCTGTTCTAGGGAATGGGGTGTTAGACAGACATCAGCCTACAAAACACCTGAACCCTGAAGTAAAACTGCCTCCTGGGGCTCACAGGGCTAACACTTTGCTTTACCATTACATGGACAATCCACCAGCATTTCAATTCTTTAGGTAACTGCAGCCATGGACAGTGCAGTCAAACATAATCTATTAAAATATGTAGTGAGTACAGGAAGCTGAATTTAACACAACAGCCGTTCGCTACTCCTCTGCCAAAACAGAGCCTCAAAGGATTCCCAATATCAAAAATCTGAATAGGAGGTGAGAAAAAATAATTGAATTGGAACTATTAATCTTCAGTGAAGGACTTTTACTGGTCAAAACTTATGGCAGCTGATGACAGCAGTAGGTAGCTTACTACAAATTAGAGATAAAATCCTAGCTCCAAAGTCCTTGCCAAATTCCAACAGTACTTTTGAGCAATTCTTAGCCCTTCTGACTCAGTTTTTGAACTGTCAGTTGAGTGGGAGGTGTGAATTGAGGAAATGTTTTCATGAGTTTCCTCATTTAGCCATTTTTCCATAACATACATTGGCAGAGCTCAGAGGAAAAAAAAAAACCCCACTCTGCAGACTGTTCACTGTTTTCTGAGTGAATTACTCAGCTCTTTAGCTAAGCCAACGCTTACACCTTCCAAGGTTTCCAGAAATGCTGAAGGCTCTAATTCTTACTCCTCAACACAAAGAATCAAAGCCCAAATCTGATTCTACAATCGGATTTTTGCAGGTCCCTCATCATATAGATATCCACATGAAACCCATCAAACTCCAAGGTCTTTCTGAAAGGAAAAAACTTCTTGGAGACTTTAATCCAATTAAGAAACAGATATAATACCAATTATCATCATAACTTAAATACTTATCTTGAACTTCAGAAAAAGTTGAGCAGGCTGGAGTAGGTAGGAATTCCAGGGCAAGAAGGCAAAGATGTCTCTAGCACTGAGGCCAGGAGGTGGCAGTCTGATCTCTGGGGTCCCATCTCCAGCTCTGCTCCTGCCTGATGCTGTGACTTCAGAGAGAATGATCCAAAATGCAAAACTTAACAATCCCTGCAGGGCCCAATCAGCTCAGTAAGTTTTGGCCTGCCTTTGTGAATTCATAACAGAGAGAATAAGAAACATCCATCTGTCTTTGAAACGCTTACTTGAAAGGGGGTGAACATTCAGCATTCCCTGTCTCTGAGAACAAAATGTCAGGATTCAAGTAATCCCCGCAGGATTGGTGAGAAGACAGAAACAAAGTGCCTGCCCAAAACTGGCTGTGCTAAAGAGGATGAAATGAGGGGAAGAATGAAGAAAGTTTTGAAACAAAGAAACATAAGCGTTTGTAAGCACAGCAGGCAAACAGCAGGGGAACAGCTGTAACCCAAGGTGTGCCCGGCACTACCTGGAGTCCCCCCAGCAGCCCTACAGCCCGTGCCCAGGAGCTGCTGGGCAGCCTCCCTGGCAGGCTCCCTGTGGGGCCGGCTCTCCAGGCCATGGGACAACACCAGGAACACCTCAGGTGGGACCCAGCACACACACCGACCTCAGGGGGTGCTGAGGATGTGCCTTAGAGGACACACAGAACCCCCACATCTGTCACCACTGGAGGGGTGGCAACACATCCAGCACATACCCAGGGAAGGCTCAGAGCTCTTTATTTCTGCAATGAGGGGATGGGGAGCACACATAACCCTGGGGAGATTAGGGCTGGTTATACAAGAGTACTCGGGAGTTCGATGTTGCAAACAGGCATTTTGCAAGTGTCTAATATTGTGGTTTATCCATTGCACTGCTGGCATTGATCCTTAATGTACAATTTACTGATTGCCAGCTAATTACATGCCATCAATAAATCAGCGAACCGCTTTGATCCCTGTTTGATCTAATCCATGTTACCAGAGCAGTTTGTCCCTGAAACCATCATTCAAATGAAGTGTCACTGCTGGAAGAAACCCAAAAGTCACTATTGCCCAACTAATTACCCTAAATAATTTTGTATGTCCCCAAATAACAATTCCTTGGTGGGCCACAAAATAGAAGGAGAGCTTCAGGGCAGACAGGATTTCCAGTCAGAACAGCTGTGCTCTCCAAATACACACAGAAATCCAGGTTATCATTGGATTGCTGGAAATCATTATGCATGCAAACTATTTAAAGGTATTTGTATTTCTGTGCCCTATTTATAGAGTACTATGCAATGTTTGGGGCAGAGCCCATACTCTAATAAATAAAAAACCAACCTTTGAAGGAGTCATCATTGGGGAAAGTGCTTTTTAAGTACAATGTATCACCAAGAATCTTCGGAATCTTCTCAGTTTGAGCCAACATCACTTTTGCATAGCAACAGCCATCATGCACAGCCTGCAGAGATGGATTTCAATGGATCTGTAATCCTATTACTGCTGATTTTATTTAAAAGATAACAAGAATGAAATTAGCTGGGAGGTAAAAAATAAATAGAAAAAAATAAAATCCAAATACATTTTAAACATAATCCTCTCCAGTGGGTCAAATTACTTATCTTTTCCATGTCTACCATTATAAGAGCAGTTTTCTGTTACACTGGTTTGCTAATTGCCAGTCTCCCCACAAAATATTGACAAAACCAACCCAAAACCAACGAACAGCAGAATACACAGCACTGGTTTCTCAAGGGACACATATATGTGTTGATGCATGACTGGAACATGAATAATTCAGAAACCTCCCATCTGAAAACAGTTTTTCCATAACTGAGGTATAAAATCCCCTACATTCATTAAGAAAGATTAATAGCTACAACTGCAAATTCAGGGATTTCTTATTGTCATTAGACTTGGTGCTTAGAATGTGAGTTTTATGTAGGCAAGGGACAATTATCTCCTGTCCGTGCTCTGCATCTCCTGAATAAATCACTCCGTGGCTTCTCTGTAAAATGCATTTTAATGATATTGATCGCTCAGGTGTGTCAAATTAAAAATACAACACTTAAAATACCATTAGGGTAAACAGCTAAATAAAAAGCTAAAAGGAAGCTTCTGATAAGCCACAGACAGCAAAATGCCATTTTGTGTCATACCCCCAATGAATCTGGGCACATGAGGTGCACACCTACACAGCTCACAGGGACTTGCCCTGATCCAAAAGAGAACACTTAGCAGGAGGGAGGAAAGGCACTGGATCCCACAAAATCCACCTTCTCTTCTGCTAGGGAGGGACTTTTCTATTCTCTGCTTTCAGGAGACATTAGTAGACGGTGTGTGTTACAAAGTCCTGCAGTGAACTTTGGTTAGGCCAGGGCACTCATGACTGCCACAAGGATGCAGAAATTGGGATAGGAATGGTGAGAGAAGCAAGGGAGAGAAAATCCTCTAGGTTTTTGTTTGTGTGGTGTCCTAAATCCAGTTAACCATGCTGCATGCAGTTCAAGCAGACACCAGCAAAGCCCTACAAAACTGTCTGCTATACTCTGACACTTGGGAGTTAGCAAAGGATGATGTCCAATTATTAGCTTTAAACATTTTTTATAGCAGAAAATGTGTTTATACTTCCAAAGAACAGCCTCTTCCAAGAAAAACAAAGTACCAAACCACAAATGAAATATCCCATAACCCTTCATAAGTGATTCTTCTATATTAAACAAGGTTAAATGAGCCTCACTTAAATGATTCTATTGACATATTTATGATTTGTATTTGTGGACTTGGTGTTTCTCTGCAGAGTTCACTAATGATAATAGGGAAATTCAATATACATGCACTGCTCAGAGCTATCCCATCAGCAAAACGTATCAAGCCCAGCTATCAAAAGATCTCTGATGGTTGTGATCCTTAAATTGTCTCCCAAAAGTCTAAGGGCTGCCTATGCAACTCCATCAGATTTTTAAGCTTGCAAATGCATTAGAAGAGCAAATGCTGCAAGGTTCCTCATGCCAGATTGATTAGATCACCCATCTAAGTCCATTGCTTAAGTTTTAGTTCATAACTCCTTCAGAAATGGCACAAACACTGATCAACAACTTACAGAGGTTCCTTTCTTCAAAGCCGAACATTTTTCTGTCAAAGGCAAGAACTTCAGATACTGTCACTAATTTCTGGGATTTGCTGAAGACATGTCTGGAGAACCAGTGTTGTCCTTACAGATCCTTGAAATTAAACTACTGCAAGAGTCCTTGAAGACACAGAAAACGAGCTAAACACCTCTTTCTGTGCATGTACTGTGAGACCTTCACAAGCAAATACAAGTAAAGAGCTGAAATGCATTTGATTGCAAATCTAATTAAAGCATCTGATCAACTCAACAGGTCCACTGAGAAACTTTCTTTCTCCCAGTGAAGCTTTGAGCCTTCTCTTTTGCAAGGTAAGGCACTCAGCTCAGCTCAGACACAGCCACCCAGCTGAGAGAGGGGCCACTGTTTCAAGAACAGTGAATGGTGAATGTTCAAAGGATAAAATAAGCAGGAAACCAAAGAACTGCTACAAGGAAGCACCTCTTCCCGTGTAATTTGCTGTTTCATTGCTCTCTTCAGTCCTTTTAGTCCAGGTCTGCACAAAATAAGCCCATAGGCCAAGTATATTTTGCAGCCACCAGTAAGACTATACTGTATTATGTTATAAATGATATTTCAAGAACACTGAATAATTTATATCAAGTATCACTTGTACTTCCAAATGCTAAGACATCAGAAGGCACTATTCCAGGCTAAGAAATAATCACTGCATAAGTTGGAAAGAGCTGTTCCCCTTAGGCAAAATATTAGCTACCAAAAATATAAGTGAGATTTTCGAGTTCCTCCAAATGTTTTCAACTTGCAAAATCAGAACCAGAAAAGCCCATGCTATGAAGTCAATAGTGAAGCTCACAGTGCAACCATTCCAATATTTAATTGGTCTTCAATGACTATATATATATATATATATATAGATGATGATGATGATGATGATAATAAAAAGTAAGTATTAGGAAAAAACATGGAAAACTTAGGCTAACAAAATTATTCTATAAAAATACTGCATCTGGGAGACAGCATTCACTACAGAGGGAGACACTCTCATATTGCAGGAAGGGAAACAGGGTCTATTCTCGGATATATAGATTTTACACAGCATATACTTGGTATCAAGATTATAAAATATTTTTCAGTGAGGAGGGCTTTCAGTCCTTGCACACTAGATCTCCTAGCTCCAATATTTATGCAGGAAAGATGTTTCACATACATTTCTTGGTGTGGAACTCCATAGTAGGCTTTTGATTTAGTTAAAGAATAATTTCCCATTTAAAGCAACAAGATGCTTTAAAGGATGGAATTTTTAAATTAAATTTTCTAGCATCTTTTTGTTGATATTTCTCTAAGTGGTCTTTCTTATTCTTGCTCCACGAACATTTTATGCTGATGCACTCAATTTTAGGGATCAAAAAAATGCAGAGTACCCCCAAAGAAGTCTCTATTTCTACATAAGATCTTCATTTCCAACATTGCCTTAAACAAACTTTACACTAGAACGCCTGACTGCATAATTACCATTTAATTATCAGATGAAACAAAGCAGACACCTCAGAGTCCCTTTCTTTGATAGCCTTGCTGGTTTAATAGCAATGCATCCTACCCAGCTGCCATGTGACGTGTGAAAGCTGCTGGAGTAGAACTCCACAGTGGTAGCACCTTCAGCTTCTGACACAAACACAGCTTTAATCTATTCATTTATACAGCATAGAGCTTGTTAAAACAGTTTGGTGTTTTAAGTTGGTATAAATTTAACTCATGGTGCAATTTTTAAAATTACAATTTCCCCCAGTAGATTGCTTCAAAGAAGAGTGGTAAATTTATGAGATTCCTTCTGAATTCCTGCACTAAAAAAATAAATATTTAATTGGAAATCATTTTGCTATTTCTTTCTCTTTTCAAAAATCAATGCACATTTAGAACTGTTATTCAGTGAACTCAATTATATTTATTACTGGAAGTACCCATGAGGACTATTAGCATGCTCTGCTCTCTTTCTGATAATTACAGTGTTGTTACACATGGAAACCCAGCACAAGCCCAAGTCAGGCTGCATGTCAGATAACAACAATATATAAATATTTGTCAGTAATTCATTAATTGTCAGTAATTCATTACTTCTCAGCTGCACAACCACTTCTTCATCTTTGGTTCTAGTGAAATGTGCTCCAACCAACACTGTGTTTCCCAAAGATATCTGTTACAAAAACGCTCCTCACAAGCAGTTGTCAAACAGCCCAGTCATCAGCACTCATGGGCCTCCTCCTGAAATTCTGAATGCTGGCAGAGAATTGACTCAAACTTCACAACTTCATCGACTTCAATCCCTGACTTGATAAATTTCAAAAGCTGCCTGTTAACACAGGGCACGCCACGACAAACACAATTAAATCTGAAATCCTGAGTTGCTAATCCCCAGCAATGGGTTAGATCTTGAAAACAACAAATTTGATGGAAGGCCAGTGCCCTTGCCTATGAGTCCTTAAGCATTAATAAACAAAAATGTCATTCTGAAAATATTGCAGACAAATTTCCCTTAAACTGAAGAAGATATGGAAAAAGGTTGCAATATTTCTATAACAACTCCTCTTAAACATTTTTAAGAAAACATCATGTAATGCAAAACTATCCACTGGGAGAATGTTCAAAGAGGTGATCTGAGATACAAAGAGTCAAAATTAGGCTTCTAAAATCAGTATTCAGATTCTTCTCCTTCAGTGTAACCATCCCACCAGTGGCATGGGATAGTAAATATGATCTGATTCACAGGCATTTAGTGCTAAATAATAAACCAGAAACATAAAATACTGCAACATGGTACAGATTTGGACCTGAATATGCACTTTTGAGACATGATCAAAACAACAGCAGAGTTAGGGCCAGGGAAACCACAGAAACAAAGAGGAGCTGGTTAAAAAGCCCTTGACACCACAGAGCAAAGATATCAATGTTCATTTTATCTAAAGCCAGGTAACAGCCTAAGAACAGGTACCTGCCCCTGAAGTCAGTAATCATTTTATATATAACCTAGACCACACACTTTTGCCTAAGAATGATCAAAATGTAATAGAAATTACAGTTATCAGTGATCAGAATGGTGTGAAATGTACTGTTTAAGCACTTGAACAATGCATAACTTGAGATTCAAAACAAATGGGCACTTGAAAAAAAAAACAAACACAAAACCAACAGGTATAGGGAAAAAAAAGGAGCAAGAGAAAGGGAATATGCACTTCTTTAAAATTTTATAACTTCTAAAATAATATCTTATATTACTAAGCAAGTAATTTAATTCTAATGGAGTTTTTATTCTAAAGAATTTTTATTCAGAAAATAAAAAATTTTCCCTACTTTTAGAAGATAAAGGTAAAATCAAAGAGAAGACTTATCAGAGGGGACAAGCTACCCACTGGTTTGTATCCCAACAACCCACCATGTCCACCAGACCTGACTCTGAGTTTGTATTCAACTTCCTTTAAGAGTCAGTAGCACCCCAACAGAAAACTGGAATTTGGGCTGCATCTGTGTTCTTCTCTCCACCTGGAGGAGAGGAGCAGGAGCTAATTGTTTACTCCTCCAGGGGTTGAAGTACAGGCAAACACAATTTCTGTCCTCCTTAGGACCCTCAATCTCTCTCTCACTCAACAAACAGCATTTAGGGGAATGTTCTTTTCCAGAATAAGATTGCTTCTCCCTCTCCAACCTTTCCTCTCCAGTCCTAAACCTCAATTACAAAACAATTGCTTTCTCAAGTACTTCTGGAGTACCTAATCTAATTTTTTAGGACGACAAGTTCTTCAGCTGCTAGGGACTGAAAGCCATTCAAACATATTGCTTTGAAGTCCACTACATTCAAGGCTGACCTAACTCCTGCTAAAGGCAATTGACCACATGAACTACATCAGCAAAACAGTCCTGTATCATGAAATACCTGAAATAGTGCGTCACTACTTCTACAGTGAGCACAGAAGAGAGGAGCTTGCCTAATATTCTTGATCTGTTTGATAAATCATCTATCTTCACAATAAAAAATTTTAAAAAAAGTGTAAAAAGCTAAGAAACCTTTCTATTTGAAAAACGGTTTCATTTGATAGAAAATAATGCAAGTGCATAAAGAATTCATGTCTCCATCTTCTGTTGCTTTCCTATCCCTTAAAGCTGAATTCTCTCTTTCTATAACCCAAGTAAACCAGGGAAGAAAGTGAAGAAATTTTCAATCAATTTTTGAGTCAGAAACTTGATAGTTGCTCAAAGCAGCCATCCCTACTATTTTTTACTAATCTCCAAATGCAACATGTGCTCCGTGCAGCGTTATGAATCACTTTGTTATTTTCTAAAGCAGCTCAGATTTAATCACCATTTCACACAACAGCAGAGTAACAGGATGTTCTGCATCCCTCCCCAGTGGCTGTGCAAGTGGGCACGGCACCAGAGGCAAACACTACGTGCGAGCTCTTCCGTGTGACTCAGGACCACAGCTGCTGTGAAACCAAACACAGAGCAGGGCAGCCCTTGCCAACAAGGTGCTGAATGAAAAATTGGGAAGATTAATAACTCTCAACGCCCAAACCTTCATCTTTCCATCTGTCAAATAGACAAAAGTTTGCATGGAGTAAGAAGGAAATCAGGGTTACCTGTAATCAGAGGTTACACATCTGTGTTGCTGCCACTGAAAACAGCATTCAGATGGATTTTTGGGCATAGATTTTCAGAAAGCCTACAAAAATGTATCCAGGGAGCACAGAGGATACGCCCAGTGCACTCCTAAGTACTGTAAATAAAACTTTATACAAGCAAATGATATAACCAAAGCACTGCAATTTCCTTCAGGTGAATACTTAAACTCATTGTACTCTGAAACAGCTATTTTAATATGGGAAACAGAATAAATAATGCCTATATCTTGTCAAATTTTCTACTACCACAAAACAATAATTGAAACTTTGAAATTCATTAACAAATACTGAAGAAAACCAGACCTGTTTTTTTTAACCAGAATAATACGATTAGTTTAAGAAAAAGAAGTTAAATACCAGAAGGGCAAACTTCCAGGATGGAAACAGCAGCCTTTACTTGAATGTTTCTGGAAAATAAAGTTATTTTAAGCAGCAGAGGAAGTTATGTACCACACAGTGAGGCATTCACAGAAAACCAGACAACCTGCTTCATTCCCAGCACAGCCCCACAGAAGAAGCAGCCCTCAGAGGAAGCCAGCAAGTCACAGATGTCACCTGAGCAGTGACTGCAGTCCAGCTTGTGCTGCTATCCTCTTTTTTATTTTCTTTTTTCCACTTTACATGCACTGACCCACAGCACCTGACAATACCTGAATGGGAATTTGCCTGAATGCAGTGCTGGGGGCAGGACGTGCCAGGGTGCAATACAGAATGGAAACGTGATGCTTCTTCCCACAGGTAGGACAGTCAGTCTTACTCTGCACGGGATAGGAAAAGGACCTGTCTTTATTGTTACCTGCATAGTATTGTTTAAAAGTGAATAAAATACATTTTCAACAGTGGTGTTGTTCTCATCATTCCCCCATCAACACCCACTGCCCCCTCAGGCAGCATTCCACTCTGTATCATTAGCACTTCCATTAAAAAATAATACAGATTTCATTTAATTCCATAAAGTCACAGCTCATTACAAACCACAGGAATTCACTTCAGCTCCAGAATCTGAATTTGCTTTTTCCTTTTTTCAAAGCCTTGGTTTCAGACACTATAACACAATAGAATTGCCCCTGCACTACTGAACAGTCCTTCTAAGCTCTAACCTTTTGTCCTTTCAGAGAGCAAGAAGCAAAACACCAATGTTTTTCCAAGTAGCCATTAGATTTCTCCTAAAATAAGAATGGGAACACAGCGGGCAATAGATACATACAGCATCGTTAAATATAATTGGGGTACATGAAGGACAAGGTTTTGTTCTTCCACTGGGAGTTGACCACTGGAAATGAACACAGCAAGATTAACAAATGTTTCATGTACAGAAAATTATATTCACACTGGAGATTTCATCACAGCAATCAAAGGCAGAAAACATTCCAGAAGGGCCATCCAAGCCAAGGGAAAGGTTTTCTAATGGGCAAAACGAAATATTCCTTGCAATCATTAATACTGTTAGCAAATTAAATTCTGCACCTACTGAAGAAAGAGGAAAAATCCCACAAAACCATCCCTGAGGCCAAGGGGTTTGTCCCTATCTATTGGAATTCTGAACAATCTTGTTTGGGTTTTTTTTAAAAGATGAAGCTAAAAGGAGAACATTCAACAAAACCACATGTAATTTCTTCTAAACCTCCTTCAGGATCCTAAGTACCTTCTTCTGTATTTCTGCACTTTCCATAACTAGCACAATCATTTTTGCCTAAAACTGGAGGAATTCTACACCATATTTGACTATAACAACACTTAGAAAAACACATTCTTTCCTGAAAATCTCAAAGCCAAAGATCATGATCTTACTAAGGCTTAGGAACACAATGTGAATAAACTCAATGAAAACAAAACAAATTACATCAGTCATTTAAAGTTCTAATTTCTATTTAATTTCTAATTCTTCATCTTAAATCAGAATTACTAGAGCCAAGTGCACCCCTCAAAATCTAAGTGCAACGTGGTGACAGAAAAGTTAAGTGCTCTGCCAGCACCAGAACAGGAAACTAAATTCAGATTTCCCTAAAGATGTGCACTTTTTTGCATGTCAAATTCTTCTCAGCTACTGATGTTGTCCTACATCAAAGGATTTCTATTGATTGCAGCAAAGATAACGAATACCAAATATCTCCCAAACAGAACCCCTTTTTCAACATCTTCTGCTGACCCAGGGCCTTGAGATTCCTTATCTTAATTTCATCAGCATCACAAGACAGACACGGTAGCACACGAAGGCAAGAATCAATTCTGATTGAAGCTCCAGAAGTGAAATCAAGGCAGATACATTCTGTGAGCAGGAGAGCTACACGGCATCATTAATGGGATGCATTTCATTAACCTCCCTGCACCTTACCCAACCCAGTGAAATCATTGTGTGTACACACAAAAAATTAGAGCTGAGAAAATAGATTGTAAACATTTAGTTCTAAAAGGTGTCCTTGCACTGTGCAGTAACCAGTATTTTTTGCACTTCTATCTGCCAGAAAACGTGAAGGCCAGGTCACCAGGAAGGGAGAAGAACACCATTTCCATCCCTTCCTAATTGGACTCCAGAGTTGGGACACGTTCAAACTGAAGATCAAATCTGCTGCTTTTTGGAATGGAACTGCTTTGTAACTGTGAAACTGCCTGTAAAGGACAGGTAGCAATATCAGTTCTTAAACTAACTGCAAAATGGATCACCTGAATGACAGTTAAATAGATTCATTACAAGCAAAGGTCAGCTCCTCATGTGACCTCTACTTTTCATGAATAACCTATTTATACTTGCATGAGAAATTAAAACAAACAAACAAAACAGAGCTGAATACCAGAAGCTCAAAAAAACTCAATTCTTTACCTTCAAAAGTGTGTTTCCTCCAAAGGTTTCTGAGTGTTTCAAAACCTGACAGTGTAGGACATTCCTTCTGAATAAAACCAGTATTGTATCATTATCTGCCATAAGCACCCTTGCTTCTGGTGCCAAGCACAAGGGCACTGACTGTAGTGCACAGGAGTGCAAGCCTGGTTTTATGACCCTTGCCCCTCAGCAGCCCCAGCTCTCCTGAGAGCTTCCTTGGTCTGGAACTCAGAACATGCTTTTAGAAGCACTATATCCCCTCAAAGCAATTCCTTATTACATAGTACTTAGCAAGACCCATGGTTTGTGCCCTTGCTTTAAACCACAGAATCTGCATGCTTATGTTTATAATTTGTATTAGATTTCCACACCAATTTGTTCACCCTGCAGCTTCTTCACAACCCAGCTGTGCAATCTGATTTCCCACATGTCCTCCACTGTGTAGGGCAGGATGATGGAATATCACATCCATGTTTATGAGGTGGTTTGCTGCCAGCGTTGATGGATTTTACCCTGGATGATCCACTTAAGAGTCTGTTTCCACCTGTGTTTAGCAGTGACATAACTGGATTCCATCCCTTCCTTCCAACTGGGAGTATGTCTGCTTTCTTCAATTACATGAAAGTCACGGAATCCTCAGGCCCAACTACAATTTTAAGGCTGCCATTAAAAGAAAGGCTGATTGTGCTCACCTCTATGCAGTAGAACAGGGAAACCAAGAATGCACAAAGGGAAACCAAGTATCAGAACAACTCCCACCTCTAAAAGCACCCAAGTCATCTGCCCATGTGATGGTTAAAAAACCCTTTGGCTTTTCCTCGTGACAGGGACACTTGTATTGTCTAAGTCATGCCATATTTAGCAAACCTTTTCTCCTGTACTACAGAAGTTGGCTTATTATTTTGACTTGTTTTTTGCAAAAGCAAAATTTAGCAAGGTTTTTTACTGCTCAGCAGAAACCTGCATTGCAGCAGGAATCCTATGCAGAAAATGTGCTCTGTACCCAGCCAGGGTAACAAATCACCAACTCACTAAACTCCAGCGTGCCTTACGGCCACTGCAGAACAGCAGTTATTGCACACTGAACTCTAAGCACACCAGGAGCAGATACAAAGGGAAACTTTACATGCAGAAAGCTGTTCATTATGGTTCTAAGACAACATGGAAAGTCTGAATTCTCCATTCTATAATAGGTGAATACAAACTTCCAGCCACCTACGAAAATCATCAGGGGCACCATTCTGCTTGACAGTATTCATGTTGGCAGACTTCCTCCACTTTCATAAATGAATTTTTGCTTATTTTTTCAGCAACAAGGGGTAGGGAGACATCTTCCAACACCACAGCAATCTCCCATACTCACTGTACCTAATCTGATCCATTAGACTCCCATTTCACTTCCCTGTGTCGTGCCCTGAAAAATACTCACAGCTCAGTTACAAATTACCAGCAGATTCTTACAGAGCAGTAAATGCAGTGACCAATCTCTCTGTATATCCTGTTAATAATGTAACTTACCTAGATTCAGACTGCCACACCTGAGCCAGCCAAACCTCAAATGTCTGTTCAGATCTTGGCAAAATTTAAAAAAATAACAAAGCAGAAAAGAGAAAAGAGGAAAACATTTGGTAACCTCATGGAATCCAGCTGCACTTTTTGTGCTGCTTTCAAACCTTATTTTTGAACTCTGGACTGCTGAGCTTTGTTACAAAAAACTCTGGCTCAGTTTTTCCCAGAAAGAGAAAAAGTACACGCAACAAACCCAGCACAGCCCTGCAAAAAATAACATCAGACATGAAAAGTTACACTGAACATCAGGTCAAACAGACACATGGAAAAACAGATTCTTCCTTGAGAGCCAAGGTCTCTCTAATGTGCTCCTGACAACTATCAGTGGTTAAAATCATCTTACTTGCTGCTCAAAGATATTTTCAAATTTTTTAAACTGCCATCCTCTGTAAGGATTTCCTCCTTGATCTCAAGAACTTCATGCACTTAGAACTCAAGGCAGGTTATTTCCTAGCATTCTCCTGTCCTTTTTATTTCTCAGTGGTATTCATTTGACAGCAGTTTCAAGTTGTGAAAGTTCTTTCTGACATCTGTCTGACCAATGAAGATGGTTACTCAAAGAGAGAGAACAAACATAAGCTTGCCAGCACCGAAAACCCAATGTTAATAACATTTACCTTTCTCTACCACCTACAAAAGGGAGAAGAAAAAAAGGAGAAAGCAGAAAAAAAGAAGATTCAAGCCCCTAAGTACTTCAGGGACCTTGAGAGGCCCTGCACAAAGTGAAGCTATTCCACCAACAGCCACCACTGAACACAACTGCCCAACCCTCTCCTCGTACTCTAAATTGTCTCTAAATGGTTCCAGCCAAACAGTAACTGAGTTAACTGCATCACCAAAATACATCCACACATGTCGTGCTACGGAGTAGCACCACATTCCTCAAAACCCACCAGCCCAAAACACATCACTCATCTGTAAAGGTACCACTGCACAGGCAACAAGAAGTCAAATACATCTAAATACATTCCAGGTATTACAGCATTAGAAATTCTGTGACTTTGAAACAGCTTTCACAAGTTAAATCACAATAAACTCTGGAAGTTATCCCCCAAATCAGTAGGGCTAATACTGAGATGGAGCAGCCAGCAATGCCCTCCTACAACTGCACATACAAAATTCAGAGCATGTTGTCACTCTGAAAGACTTAGAATGCACATAAACGTGCCAGCTACTATACAGCAAAACACTCCAATTTTTGGCAGAAAAATCAGTTACCTTTTCATTTATCAAAGCCTGATGTGTGCAGATGGAGAACAAGCTTAGCAGTAAAATGATTTTCCCAAAGCCACAAAGAAAGCTTGGGCTATGCCCAGGATTAGAACAGTCCCTGGAGCAAATTCTTGGCCCAGCCTCTGTGAACCTAGCAGGATCTGAGCTGCTGTTACTTCACCTTTTTTCCCCAGTGTTTAAAAATGCTTGTAAGACTTAAGGCAGACTGCCTTAAGCAAATATTTCCTCACAAAAGTGAGAAACAAGTTACTACCAAAAAACCAAGGAAATGCTAAACAGAGATGTAGGTCTGAAAACACCTCACTACAAGTTCATCCTATCATTTGCCATCCACTTTAGGGACTGATGCTTATTTGTTTCAAATTGAAATAAACCCATGCAAGTCAATTTGTTTCAAATTGAAACAAATCCATGGCCTTCAGCTGAAGATCCATCCCTATAAATTACCTTAAGTGTATTCAGGAGATTTCAAGCCTAAAGATTCCATAAGCCATTAAACGTTACTTGCAACATTATCCCTTAAATCACAGTCTTGTTTTCATCCACCAGATGTTTCTCAGCAGGCAAATGTACACACAATAACCCAATGAGTGTCTCTTAGTGAGAGAGTAACAGGAAATTTCCCTTTGAGTAGGGTTTGCTCAAGTGGCAGGACCCAGAATACAAAAATGGAATCCTTTTCCTGCCCACTTCTCAGTATTAGATGTTTGTGGGTTTAGGTTTTCTGACACATTCACAGGCAGTGACTACGGGTTTCCCACAATCAGAACTCATATGGTAAAGGGCTTGTAACCATGATTTTTACCTCTTTAACTAAAAATCTTTACAATTTAATTTGCTGACCTATTTTTTCATGGCTAGAGAGGATTATTAAATAATCTCTCCTTTTCTTGTTGCAGGCAATTACACACAGAAGTCTCAAGTCACGCTAAATGAAAAGGAGACACAGTTTACTATTAGTTTTTAATGTGGCACAAAAAAGAGCAGATGAATTGGCTCTTTGGGGTACTATTAGTTCCACATAGTTAGACATTACAGCCTGATATATGTTAGCCACGGCAGCAAGTCAGAGAATAGTGATGTCTATCAATTTGGGAGGTACACAATAATCCTCTGGGCTTACACACAGCCCTGTTTTACACAACAAGCTGAGACTGATGCCTTACATCTGTCTTTCTTATTCCTGGCAGCACGCTCCAGCACACATGCAAATTGATGCCCATAAACCAGGGCTGCACAGGCTGTCTCGAGCTGCTGAGCAGTTATCTCACAACCCCTGAGCCATGTATTTAGGAAGTGATCTGCCACCACTGCAATCACCACCAGTTTTGTCTCTGGCTTCCATGGTGTTGGCCAGGTCTGATGCTGGGTACTTGGCTCTGCCCTGTGCTTTCCATGGACTTGTTAGAAACACTTAATTCACACTAAATGTGAATTTAACACCAACATTTCAAGTATACCTTAACCTGGCTGTCGGTCCCTACCCAAATGGGAAAGCATGGTGATACTTTTATTTTCCCCAGCTATGCATCCCAGCTGACACTGCAGGCTGCATTTCCATCCTATTAAATCTCCCACTGAACAATAATAAATCTTTCTTCTAATTTTTTTTTTCAGAGCCTGGGGAAATACTGTCATTCTTCAGCCATTAAAATGTTTCACTGAAGAATGTGATCTGTGGACGGTGCACTCAGATGTGTATTTTCTTCACTTTGACATACTGAAAAGATACATTGTACTTAACAGTTCCTTGAAGCATAATCTTCAATAGCAGAAGATAAACAACCCTCATATCTGATGAGAAAACTTCATTTAGGCTTCAGCCAAGGATCCTGTTCTGCAGTAGATGTTACTCGTTCTCAGCATCACACCTGGCACAAAAATGGCTCAGAGATCTCTCCAGAAAGGAGAGCTTGTGGTGCAAGTGCCAAAAGCCACTTATCCTGCAACAGTTCCTGGAAGGCAGATGCCTCTTGTCTACCTATTTTTATGGTATCTGTCAGACTATCCCACTTCCTCTGCAGTTCTTCTGTCTAGCAAAATACCAGCTGGTTATTTCTGGTCATTCTTCTTTAACTAAGCACTGACTAATCTGCTTCTTCGAACTCTGAAGATAAGCTCCTCTGTCCCTCCTTCTGCAATATCCAGAGATAAAAGAACAGTAATGGGTCATACAGGAAAGTCAGAAGAGATACACAGGAGCTCTTCATGGTTTTTCTGAAGAAGACTGCTTTGCAAATGAAGGTTAGTGTCCATTAAAAGTTACCTTGTCTTTCCCAATCTCCAGACGTTTTGTTTCAGTCTTTACCAAAGACTATGGTAAGGTTTATTTGAACCAAACTGATTTGACCAGGTTGTAGCACCCTTTTAGCACAATGTATCAAAGTTTCCCAATCTTTAGATTTATCAAACTGGATTTTTCACAAGATCAGTATTGATATGCCCCCTCTCACAAAGCGCCATGGCATGTGACCAGTAGGAGGACCCAGGACATGAGGTTTGTGCTCTTGCTGATGGTATTTTCAGAAACCAAAGCATCCTTCAGCTCAGCCTGGGTTATTGACCTCAGCAGAGGTGGTGCCACCTATTCACACAACCTCACCCTCTGTTGCAGTAGATTTTCTCTGCCACCACTCCGTGTATCCCCCCCAGTCTCCCAGATGCTCCCATTTCCCACTGAGCACTGCCGTGGCTTCGCATCCAGCAGCAAGGTATGGAGCTGCTGGGAGCTCCAGTGCAGGGGAAAAAACACATATTATTTATGAGATTATTTTCCTAAGTCTTCCTACAGTGCAGGTTTAACAAAATGAGTCATTTACAAATAAAATTCTGTACTGAGAAAGTATTAAAATCTAACACATCTTGACTTTCAATGGAAGGAACTCAAACACTGTTACTGAAAAATCACAGAGAATAAGTGCCAAAAAGGAAACACCAAGCACTATCAACCTCCCCAGTAAAGCAAAGGTTATAAGAGTTATTAAAAAAATTAAATCAGGTATAAGTTTACATTTTGTTGCTTACATTTTGTTGCATACTAAGTTAAAAAACATGAATATTTTAAAATTTCTGTCAGAAGAAAACCTAAGGAGAAGAAAGCCGTGCACTGATTTTCATTACTTCCACTGCTGCCCATGAAGTTTAAATTCAGTAGTGCTTTAAGAACTCACAAAATTCAAACAATAAAGTGAAACTACACAAGGAATATTAAACATACATTTCCTGACATTAATATTGATTTTCAGCTCCAGATACAAACAATTACAAGTTCACCTTTGCCAATAAGCAAAGAAGTGCATTTTTAAATTGGGAGAGCAGAGAAAATATGAAATGATCTATGAAAACCAAATTCTACTGGTATATCAGGCATTCATAAGGAAGTCTGTTAACACATTCATGCCTTTGCACAAGCCTGCAACAGCTGAGGTACTACTTTGTGGAAGTGATACTGCAGCAATTGATTGAAAATACATTTGATTTTTCAGACTGCAGTGATGGTCCTTCAAAGGGCAGATGTACACCCACTTATGAGATGCAGCAAATACAGCAAGAGCAACAACTGAGACTTGGACTAGAGGATCATTTATTTTCAATTTTATACGTAAAATTCAAGCAGGGCTTTTATGGACAACACTTAACACCAATCACATGCAATAAACTTAATATATTTTTTTTTCCCCTAACTACTTCCATCTGCTTTGAGTCAAGATACACATTTTTCACTCACTACAAGCTAGGGATGGCTGTAGGCCACATCATTCCCACACCACCCAGTTAGCACCAAGTGGCCTGCCTAAAACCCTCCCCATTCAGTGTTAAATTCTTCTCCCATAAGAAAAATTAACCCTCTACCTACACCTGTCTCTAATGGCACAGTAGAATTCTCTCAGGGATAGGAGCAGGATCGATGACACCCATACAATTACTCAACAATAATTACACCTAATTACACCCAGTTACTTACACTTATTTGTACATTGCACCTTGTTACACAACTGTATTCTCATAGTTGGAACCTCTGAACCATCAAACACAGAGTTGCCTTTGACAGAATCTGAGCAGGGATCTGATGGCAAAACTGAAAACCAAATTTCAGGTGTCTAAAATGTCCTGCTGTAGTTTGAATACAACATGTATTACATATGTTACATAACATAGAAGTTAATTCATTTGAAGGATATTACCGTTCTTACTGGTCTAAATATTGCACAGACTATTTCAATCTTTTCTATGCAAAATAAACCCCAACAAAACCTTGGAAAGGAAAAATAAAACAACAGAGGAAAGAACTGTGATTGTGGTTATTACACTGAGTAGCCTAGACAATGTACTTGCACGTTCCTCACTCTTCATGAAGTCATGGTATGGTGCTAGTGTTCCCTCATCATCAGCACCCTGCTTTAATTTCAGAATTCTTTGGGATGGTCTTCTCTCATGAGAAAAGAAAAAGTAGTTAACAAAAGGAATTATTAAATTGCAATTTTCTAATGCAAAAATACAACAGGCTAGTATGTTCTAAAGGTTAGCATTTAAACACAAACTCAGCTGTTTTAACAAACTTCCACCACAGCAACCATTTTTTAATTGTTTGCTGTTCAAATCCATTATAACATTATCTAGCCTGTTCTAGATTTCACAGACTTCTACCATCATTTTGCCTGCCAGCTAAGGAAAAGATTTCATGAAGTGTGAAGCACTGCAGATTTTAGACCCACACTTCTGCTCAACAGCTATCAGTCTTGAACTTGACATCCATATGTTATTTTCTCCTCCCAAGAAAGTCACTTAGAGCTTTGAATGCCTGAAAAAAAAAATAGTCAGGCCCTTACTGGTCCCTCATTTCATTTTCAGTGAATGAAAATTGTATTTTTTTGTTATTAAGCGCAGACTGACCTATACAAAAGGCTGTTTTCTGCCAGTGCTGCACAGCAATGAATTTTTTGTCCTTTAGATTTTATGTGTAACATGGTTAGGACCAAACTCTATTTTCAACTGTCGTGGTGCAGCTGTAATGAGGATGACAGGGAAGCACAAGAGTCTCCAATATCAAAACTCTACCTTGGGAATTTGAGTTCCACATTTCATTAACGCTTCTGTTGAGAGCACAGCCCTGAAGCATCTGTCTTTTTGTAACTGATGTAATTAAACACCCTGAGAAACATGCAAAATGAGGGATCTGCATACTATCAGGGAGGAGCTTTATTCTGTATTTAGTCTTTACTTGGTTTTAAGTGTTTGCATGGAATTGTGACTTGAAATTGTGACTTGACTTTTTGAATAAATCTAATGTGCTCTACTCAAGAAAAAAAAATCTAAAAAAAAATCTCTTCTCAGGTCTTTAGGAGTGAGAAATGCAATTCTGTATAATTCCTGGAAGACAAAACACAAAAACTGAGACTTTTCACATTTTCAGTGATCCTGGAGGGCTCTGTTTAGGTTCCCAGATGAGACATTCTAAACCCAGCCTGACTGCTTAATGCCCATCATTTGTCTGAAATTCAGTGACCTTTAAAGAATTAAATATCCAAACTAAAGAGCTTCAGAACCATGACCCTTCCCCTGCATTTTTTATTAGTAGTGTTATTCTGATCCACAGCTGTGCCCAGGGTATACTGAGTATTGTGCAAACATCAGGGAAAGCCCACATATATTTAATTTCTCCAGCATGAATAGGAATGGGCCACAGAGAAAATGATATATTCATCAATAAATTCATATAGTCACTCCCCACCTCAGTTGTCTGAGCAGTATGGCTGAGATGAGGAGTGACAGATTAGATCAGTACATCCATATGTGAGCACCCAGAGGATGACACCTTCACTTGCTCAATGTTTGTCCCATGTAACTTCATTTGCATGCACCAGAGTGGAGGAAAACCAGCAGTCATGTCCTACAGCTAACCCAAATGAGACTTTATGACTCAGTGTAGTCATTCCAATGACACAAGTGGACCTGGATACACAATTTCTAAGTTTGTTGGCATTTATAACTGTTAGAATCTGAGTTAGCATAAAGCATTAATCTGAAAGCAAGACATACCCTGAAATTTGTAAGCACATGCACCATACATTTCAAACAAAATGCCTCTCAGTATGTGGAAGCTCACTATGGTAAATCATTTTTCAGCAATTCATTCTGAAACACAAATAATTTTTTATATGAAATCAGAATGTCAGTGTCTGCATTTACATTTAATATCTTATCTGTGGCCCAATAGCTAATCCTGTAAAATACTCACACTCACAGAATTCTACCTACTGAGTTTCCACCTGAGATTTGAAACAGATAAATGGAATTCACCTTCTCAAAACACCAGCACCTCTTCCTACAGCAGACTAAACACTTACCAGGATGTGACCTTTTGCTGCACTCAGTAATTTCTGTACAGCTGAACCTTACCTGTGCCTGTGGTGAGCTGAAAGAGGGGATCTCCAGAGCAGCCCTGAGCACCCACCTGCCTGCTCTTTCCCCTGCAAGCAGCCCCTGTCCCTCTCCCAGCGAGCAGGGCCGATGCAGAGCTGCCCTGGCCATGCTGGGGCAGGCTGGCTGCAGCCCTTCACAAAGCTCACATTTACAAACCCATACATTCTAAACCTTCTCTCCCTCTCCGACTATAAAGGAAGCCTTCAGCGCAGAATTTGGTCTATACATTGTTTTTATGTATTCATATGACTCCTCCATTCACTGTGAAACAATTTTGGCTAATCAGATCAGGGAGATGAATGAACACGCTGCTTTCTGTGAATCACAAGTCTACACTGGACAAAAAACACCAGACAGAGCGAGCTTGTCTCGTGCTTTGACAATATTATCGGAGATTAGCTGCCTGAGCAGAAACTGAACTGCAACAGCAGAAGCTATATTTGTATATTTTTCAAAATTATGCTTTAGTAACATAAATGTCAAGAAACTAAGAATAATGGGTATCAAAGCACCGGAGTTCCATTACACCTGTTCTCTATCATGATTCTTAAACCAAGCTCAGTATGAACACACAATACTGCAGCTACAGAAAGAAATAATAGTTGTTATTATGAAATGACTGCAGCCTTATACTACACAGATATACATTGCAAAAAAAAAAGTTCATATTCTGTTACCATTCTTTTCTCTGTCATCATTCTTTTCTTATATTACTGTAATCCAGAAATAATTATATTAGAATTATTATTATGGTACTTAGGGTGCTAAGAAATAATTTAATGTTCATTTTAATAACTTTTATCATGCTCAGACTCTGTTTATTGCTATATATTTATAACAATGTAAATCCACTCTTGATGAGAATTCTACAAACATGCATATTTCAGGCAGCATAGAAATGAAGAGTAAAATGAATTTATTCACCAGGCATTGATTAGCATTTGATCATAAAAGTATTGCACAAAAAACCAGTGCCAAAATATTTTGAGACCACCAAATTTTCAGCCACTAAAGATGATACATGGGGCTCCACTGACCTCAAGGATCTCACCCATTTAAGTCTATAGAGATTTTACTGAAGCCTTGTGCAATTTCATGCTGGAGAGCAACATCTGCAACAGCTCTCAGAGCCACGAGACCACAGTGGTTACCACAGAGAGCAGGAGCTGCATTAGAGACAGCAGCTGGAACTTCCACATGGTCTTTTACAAGTACAGCATTTCTGTAGTAAAATTAAGTTTATTAAGTACTTGATAGTAAGAGACCTGTTCTTTCAACTAAGTGGAAAAGCCGATTTCATGGTCTAAGTCCTACTTGTCAATATCAGTGAATGGAAGGTGACAACTTCATTTTCCATTAAGCAGTCATTCTGCTCCATACCCAGCCTAGCCTAGCTCAGCTTTGCAAACCCAGAGACCAAACACAGTCTGATGTACACAGCAGCATTTCACCTCCTCTGCTGCAGCATCTCAGGCCACAAAAGAGCCCATCTCAGAGGGAACGCACACCATATGCCTGTTTTGCAGCAAATACATGACATGTATATAGGCATCTCACAATTCTAATTTCTGCCCTTTTATAATACACTATACAAAGGTTCTTTCTAAATGCAAGTCTAACACACAGAGCTCAGAGCACTGGGGACATTATCACTCTCTACAACTCCCTGAAAGGAGGTTGTAGCGAGGTGGGAGTCACTCTCTTCTCCCAGGCAACAAGTGACAGGATGAGAGGATGGCCTCAAGTTGTGCCAGGGGAAGCTTAGATTTGATATTAGAAAAAATTTAGTCTCTGAAGGGGTGGTCAGGCACTGGAACAGGCTGCACAGAGAAAGGGTGGAATCATCATCTCTGGAAGTGTTCAAAAAACATTTGAATATGGCACTTAGGGACACAGTTTAGTCATGAACATGGCTGTGCTGGGTTAACAGTCAGACTCGATGATCTTAGAGGTCTTTTCTAACCTTCAAATTCTGTGATTCTATGATCTCAAGTCTCATTTGCCATAGATCATCATCTGATAAGGAAGCTACTTTATGTATTCAAATCAACATGAGATTTTTCAATCTCTTTCGAAATTACCAAGATCAGAGTTCAACTAAGGCAGCATCATAATCCCACCAAAAGAAAACACCTCACACCAGTCAAGATAAACCATTCCAACTTACTCTAAAGTGCTGGCAAAATATAGTGTTGGAGGTAACTAGTCTTGAAGGGAAGGATAGGGAGTGGGCCAGAAAAAAGGAAAGGAAGTCAGGTTACAAACAGTTGGAAAAGGAGGCTCCTGAACCTCTTCCCTACTCTCCACATGGGCATCACTCCCCTTAGCATTTTTCCTACCTTTCATGTCCTCCATTTCTTTAACTGCAGTTATCAAATAACATCAGTTCCCTGGCCTAGTATCTTGACTATATCATGCGGGATACACTTGCAAGAAAGTATTTTGAAGCCCATAAGGGAATAAGACAGAAATTGAAATGAGGAATTTATAGGGGAGTCAGGAAGAGCAGTGAGAATAGCCACTGTAGCCCGACACTTACCAGAACAGCTCCACATTTTTCACTGAAATGGAACATCAGGGCTGTATTTCTAACGATTCACCATTACAGACAGGAGGTAAAATGGAAAGAGGATGCTTTAAATGGCAGTTGTTTGCAAAGAACTGTCAATGTCAGATACCCCAAAGTGACAATTAGACATTTCTATCAAACAGGCAGCAAACTCTGGTCACCTGGCATCTCTCCCAACCCATGGACTGGCTAGAGGAACCTGCTAAAAGGACAGCACTGGGGAAGAGAGCAGCCAGTGTGAGACAATAAAATGAGCAGAACTTCTGAAATTGCATGGGAACAGCAAAGTGACCCCAGAAGTCACTGTATTTTCCTCAAAGATTGAAAATTTTTAATAGTAAACACATGAAAAGCCCTGACAATGCTTTTGTGGCATGTAAATTAACTGCCAACTACTTATTAAGAGATTCCATACAGATTTAATATGCATCGGGGTGCTGATTCCTCTTCTATTCTTCATAAATTTAGCCTCAGCAAACCATGAGGAAAGATATATTCCAAAAACATACAATTAGTCTGCCACCGATTTCAGTAGCTCAGTGCCTGTCCCCTCCAGCTGAATATGCAGCCACAGTATATCCAGACAGGCACTACATTTTTTATTGCTGTTTGTTTGTTTCTCTAAACACTACCAGAGTACCAAAAATAAGGAAAGAAAAAGAATTCAGCCTGAATAATCTTAAAAAATGTTTTTAAGGATCCTTTTAAAAGATACAGTCTTAGTTATCTATATTACACTTAATTCTTGGAACCCTTACAAACAAAAATTTAAAATAAAATTAAACCATGTCACAATACTCCCTAAAATGTAGTGTTAATAGGTAACAAGGTTATTCTGTAACGTAGTATTTACCTTTATGCTGCTTCAGTAGCAAAGACAGACCACTACTGTATTTCCGTGAAGCAGAAAATGGAAACTTGTTTCACTCTCTTGTTAACATTCAAATTCTTTCCAGTGTCAGATTCCGCTTTTAAGTGTTTCTTCTCTTTTTTCTTATTTCTGAACCAAGTTATTGTACCTGTGTTTCCATATAAATTGCTCTGAGTAATATATGTTGAGTTCTCAGAGACCATTTGGTCAGATTTTAATCACCTCTCCTGGGAGCTGACACCAACTTCCAGCAGCAGGTCACACAATGCAGATTAGAATAACAAAAGACATGCTGCTGTGATTCCAAAAAAAAAGGGAAAAATAATACAAGTCTGTCTTTATCAAGCTTAAGAATGATGTTTTGAGACTTCTTTGATGTCTCCTAGACAGAGCCTTCCTTTTGTTTGTATAAAAACATAGATTCAATCACTTCTGATTTCTCTTTCTCTAAAACAGAGAATGTGCCACTGCAAAGATTTTGTTCCAGATTCCATGTTTCTTGTTGTCTTTAATGTGTTACTTAATTGCCCAGGATGGAAAGCCTGTATTTTGCAAATTTGTGTTGAACTAAAATTTGTATTTACACAATGTTGCATTTCTTCCTGTTTTGAAATAAAAGAAATATATTCATTTTTTTCCATATAAAAGTGTTTTGGGTCTAGTTTGCATTTTTTTTTCCCTGCTCAAAGTCTTTGTTTAAAGGTAAACTAGAAAAATGTCATGAAACTTCTAGAAAAGCACTGGTCTAAAAAGAAATTGGAATTTCTCATCCAGATTAGCATTGTCTTAGGTTATCTGTCAGTGTAATACAGGTAAAATTTATATTTCTCCCTTACAATTCACTATTCTTTATTATAGCCTTCCCACTACAAATCTCAAGCAGATTAAAATTTGGCATATTTGACCTCTCTGGTAAAAGGCAACCCACTGCACAATGATTTTTACACTATTCTACAAAATAAACAGTTCCACACGTATAAATGCTAGCAGGAATCAACATCTCCTGTTTCTTTCTCCGACCTTCCACAACCCTCTACTCTGCAGAAAAAAACCAACAGTTTTACTAATTTATAAGCACCATGCAGACACAGGCAGTCTAGTCACAGGCAGAGAGAGAAAGCTCTTTAGCAGTTGCAAAGAAAAAAACAGGAGAAAGCTTCCACAAAGAAAGAAATTCTGAGAGACCAAAAGAAAAACAAAAAGGAAGAGGTGTGAAGATTTAAAATATTCCCAATACTCACTGAAAGCAGCCACTGCAAGAGCCAGTGTGACAATAATGGAGACCCAGGAAACCCACAATGCCTTCTTTCTGTAGCTTTGAGCTTCATGAGGTTTTAGCCTCGTACTGCTTTCTAGTAAACCTGATAAGCAATAAGCAAAGAATGTATGAACAATGCATTGCTCCTTTTAAAAACACAGCTGTGTTAGTTCAGCCCTAGAACACACATTTACATTCTATATTACACACAGAAGCAATACAGAATCAAACCCTGCTCACATTATTAAGGTTAAGTGAATGAGGCCAACAGAAACATGTGAGTAAGCAAGAAGAGCACACACAAGCTGTTTTGGTTCCACACAGAAAGACCCACACATGAATCCCTTAAAAAGAGCACTGCATTCCAGTTATGGAAATTCATAAACCATTGATTCCCACCTGTACTTCTACACAAGAAATGGCTCAGTCCTCTACTTCCTCAGATCAAAACTTGTTTCAGAACTTGAGGATGCTGGGAATAATTAACACAGGAGAAAAACTCGTGCTCACCAGTCCCTGTGGAATAACCTCCCAATGCACAGGGATGCACTGCACATATTGATCATCAAAGGACAAGCGGCCATGCCTCAGAATCAAAGCTACCACAGCTGAAAAGGCCTCTTAAAGCATCTTGTCCTTCATTTGGGGTAAGAACACACTCCCATCTAGAACTAACTGAAGGACCAATTCTGCCCTTGCTGCAATCGGTGCACAAGTCTGCTGAACACAAGGGAATGCTACTGCTTGATCTTTTTTTTGATGCTTTCAATCTGTGGAAGTCTTTCGTCCACTGATCTTAAATCACAGAGAATGCAGGTTCAACATAAATTAATAACATTCTTTGGTTTTTATTCTCTCAGTATGAGTCTTAAGCCACTTCTAAAAGGCCTTCAGAATTTTACAGATTTCCATTCTGTATATCCCATTCTGATTATTTTATGCTTAATACATTCATCTCATTTGAAACATACATTCTCTTTCACCGTCAAGTTTCAGCTCAAATCTGCTCAAGTGGAGAGAAAATCTGATGGCTTTAAATTTCTTAATGAGTTACTCCAGAAGATGTGGGTGGTTCCTCTCAGATGATGAGCACTTTTCAGAGAGATTTGCCTGCACTGAATGCACTGAACTGAGACACTGGTTTAACAGCACAACTTTCAGTAGCTGGTCTAAGGTCTTAGACAAAGAGTGGAGAACAGGGGCTCTGTCAGACTCTGCACCAGATTAAAACACAAGAGTTGAAGCTGTTGCTATCCTCACCTTCCCCAGTTTTCCCTCTAATGGCTATTGCCACTTTCAAGGCAGGGACATCTGATCTGGTTCTCAGTGTACTCCTGAATCCACACCATGTTAACCAAGTTTATTAACCTTTAACAGATATTAATTTCAACTGACTGTAATGTACTGGCTGAAAACTGCAATGGTTTTGGAATCAATTCAGAACTGAATCAGACATCTCTGCCTTGGGGGCAGCAATGTGTCAGCAGAGGGGCAGGCAGCCAGGGGTGGTCAAATTTGAGCCATCAGATTTTTTTCTGCCACTTGGAGTCTGTTAAAATTACTCATTCTAATCCTAGCATAATTGGTGGGATTCGTGCTGTCTCGGAAAAAATTCTTCATGCTTTTTACACCTCAGTTACAATAAAGCACAGAGAGTTTCTTTATGGGAGTTCAGAAAGTCCCTGAGAATTTCACGCTTGTACTGAATTTTTAGAAAATTTAAAATATTATTCCACTTTGTGCTACACTCTCTCCCCTTTATGAGTGGAAAAGAATCTACAAACTCACATGGACCAGGCCCTATATAGAAATTATGTCTATTTCTTATTACGTGCATTCTTTGTCTGTCTAATACACGAAAACCGACAGATGACAACTCCAAAAGGTTTGAGTCTTTTACTGACAGTGCTGCACAGCTATTTCTCACATGCCTGCTTTCATTTGTGTGAAGAATTTTTTTTTTCCACAAATGTTTGGCCTATCTTCTGCTACTATATATAACGATGTACAGTTTAATTGCTGTCTGCTATGAGGTAATTTAACAACACATCTTGAAACATAGGGAGGATTTCTACTAATATAACCACAAAGAAAACACATCATCTCACATTTTGTGTATTCACCCCTCCTGTCCCCTCCCCAAAATATGGATTTTAAATTATGGCCCAAATCTTGTTGGAATGGAAAGCAAAGGTTTTCTCAGCCAATTTTGGCTCTCAATATTTCAAACTTCAAATAAACACAGAACAGAATGACAGCTATCCTCACCTGTTTCTTTGTTTAAAGACATCTTTTAATTCATGGCTACAGCTCACTAGTACCTGGGAAGTCCAACATACACAGTTGATACTCACAAATCAAACAATACCCTAATTAAACTGAGGAATGAATAATAAGCCCCAGAGCTAGTGCAGCACTCCTGATTACTATTCACATGTCAAGCACGTGTCCAGTATGACAGAGACTGCGATCTTTATAAAAACTCATCCACTCCTGCCATGTGTGTGTGTGTTTCTCTGTCTCTCAAAATGGCTGGCACATTCTGGCTGCCAGCGATGTGATCCCTTCCTTCCTGAAATAATTCAAATACATTTTCTGTATTTAAAATTTCCACCCCCAAGAAAGATCATATAATTCTTATGAGTGTCCTGAGGCCAGCACAGAAAAATACAAACTCATTCACATGACTACCAAGCCCATAGAATAAAAATTACTTAGAAGCAACAACAGCTCATTAATTTCCACACAAGAACAAAATTCACAAGGTAAACCTCCATATTTTTTCACTGACCATAAGAAAGCAAGTTTTAAGCATCCAAAGGAGATGAAAGTTAATCTTTCAGTATGACCTGCACTGCTACAAAAATAAAAAGCTAGCATCGACAAATGAAATTCCTCTGCCCTGAAATTAACACACTGAATAATTTTATTGCCAGTAATTTATTTAACATATGGATATCCTTAATATTTTAAAAAGATGATGAACTGGCTAAATCCACTGGATTTTTCATTTTTCTTTCAGTACCTTCACATATTAACAGATTTTCTTCCCATAAAAAAATCAGAGGGAGAAAAAAACCTGCCTAACAGTTGCAGAATACAAGCTTGGCATATTTGTGAAGTGATTCTAGGATATTCTTTACCATATGCTGACTTACCAGAAGTACTTTTCTATTTGGCTAAGGGATCATTTTAAAATGTCATGTTAGAAATTGTGGAAGAGATAAGGCTAATAAAAAAACCTGTTCACCTAAGGATGTTAATTTAGGGATCCCATCCACAAAAATTATCACTGATTTTGGATCTGGCTCTTAAAGAGCAAATATCTTGTTCCAAAATTTAGGGTTAGTATTTATTTTTAGCAAACATGGAAGCATCATCTCTATAACTGGATCTGGTATGATTCATTGGAAAGGATTGTAGGAAAAAGTACAATCTAAAAGGACAGACTGTTAACATTTTCAACAGGGACAACCTGCAAAAAGCATACCAGATATCCCTCTACAACGACTGGGAATTATCCTGGTATAGATGGAATCAGTAACTACAGGAAAGGCTAAAAGAAAGGTACTGCAAGGGCCACAGAAAGAGCATGGAGGCAAGGGAGAAAATAAAATCAGCAGCTTTAGCTTCATCTGTCTCATAGAAAAAGATAGGTTAGGCACAACAGACACTATCTTTGGAATTACCCTTAATGCCAAAAGGGACACCTTTCCCCTTCAGCTCTGTCATACTGGGCACGAATTAAAATTTTCTATAACCAAACTTGTATGTTCAAACCATAATCAAAATTCCTCACTCATTTAAAAGAGAGCTGAAGCCTCAGATTGCCCTCAGGCAGGCACAGTGTCTCTCCTCAGCCAGTGACAGTGACAGGGGCAGTGACAGTGAGGGTACCCCTTGAATAAGGGCTGTCCCCAGCCCCAGCACAACTGGAACCTGTGAGGAAGGCGGTGAATGCTCTTCCCCCTCACTTCTCTACTTTGTGTCTGCGATTTGTGAGCAGGCACGGGCTTTGGGAAGCTGGGGAAAGAACAGGAGATAGAGGGGGTACATGCAAAGGGGTTATAGATGAAAACCAAGAACACAAAAGGGACTCTTGGATGCTGAAAGCAAAATGGAAAAGGAAGAAAAGGCAACAGAGAGGCTAAGGGAAGCCAATACATGAAATTAAAAGATGAGACAAATTGTGTGGAAGAGGAGCCTGGAGGCGTTGTGGAGGACAGGGCAGTGGGGAGGGTTAAAATGGCAGCTGCCTTTGTGGGCGGCAGGTGAGTGACTGCCTCACACACCCTGAACAGATGTCCGAAATGGATGTGCTTCGCACCAAAGCGTAACGCGGTTTGGAAGCGGGCAGCTTTCCATCCCTGGCCAGGTATTTAAGTAAATAGCAAAAAACGAGTTGTGTGGAAGTGCACAGTTCGGTGGGGGAAGGGAGGCAAGGCGTGAGACAAGTGCCCCGACTTCAACCCCCTCAGAAACCCCACGATGTGCCCCTGCTCGGGGGGCGGCTGCGGCCACCCCGCCGGCTTGGGCACCTCAGCGGCCTCCCGAGAAACCTCCGGCCCTGCCTGACCCTCTCGGGAGCCCCGGGAGCGCCGCCGCCACCCGCGCCCCTCGCCCGGGCGCTGCCTGTGGAGCCATGTGCCGCCGGCAGCCGCTCCCCCGCCAGGCAGGCAAGTTCTCGGGCGAGGTGGGAACAGCCACGAATAGAGTTTATAAAAATACTTCAAAGCTGTCGCGGAGCGCTCGCACGGGAGCTAAAACGGGGAAGAGCTTCGAGGGCGGCGCGGGGGGATGTTCAGCGGGTGCCAGCGGCGGGATGAGGGGTGGGCGAGAGGGGCTGGAGGGGGCAGATCGGGGGGCAAAAGCCGATGTGCGGCTGCGGGGCTGGAGGGGAGGGGGCGGGCAGGGCTGCTGTGGCGGCATGGAGGGTACGGGTCCAGGAGAGCGAGCGACAGGGTGCTGCTGGCAGGGTGTCGGAGGAGCCGTCGGGGTGGGTGTCAGGAGCTTCGGGACGCAGGGGAGGTGGTGGGGCTCGCCACAACGGAGGGCAGCGTGCAGGAAGGCGGGTGACGGACGGACGGGCGCTCACCTCTGTCCTCCAGCCCCTCGCTGAACTGCCCGCTCTCCCCGATCCGCAGCTGCTCCTGCTGCTGCTCCCGGGGGGGCCCCGGCGGGTTGGCCCCGGGGGGCTGCACGATGGCGGGGTCCGGAGTGGTGTCCAGGGGGGCAGCGGGCGGCTCCATCTCTTGCGGGGCGGCGGGAAGCGGCCGGCGGCTGTGGCAGGAAAGCGAGGAGCGAGCGGAGCATCCAGCCCGGGTGCGAGCCCGGGGAGAGGAGGAGACTTCGGCTCAGAGCATCAGGGAGACGCGGACGGGCAGAGAACAAACTCCGGGTGCTCCGCGCCAGCCGCTGCCCGCGGCCGCCTCATCACTGCCCGCGGCGGCGAGGGGCAGGTGGGAGCGCGGTGCCGCCTCCCGGCGCTGCCCGTCCCCTCCCCGCCCCGNCCGCCCTCCCCCGCGGACCTCCGCCGTCGGCGGGAGCGGCTCAGGAAGCGGGAGCCTCCTCAGCCTGCCCTCGCCATGGCTGGCTCTGCCGCCTCCTCCTCCTCCTCCTCCTCCGGAGCCTCTTCAGGGGGAAGAGCTGTCCAGAGACTGTCCAAAGCCGGAGCGCTCCCGCCGCTCCCGAGGGCTGCGGGTGCCGGCCCTGCGCAGCGAGGCCCCTCCGCCTCACGTCCCCTCACACAGGTAAAGACCCAGCTCCCTTTTGCTGGGGATTTGCTCATCCTCCATCTGCCTTTGCCCTTTTTCGGGATCAGAGAAGAATCGCCCCGCACGGGCACCTCTCAGACCCCGCAGCACTGACGTTCTGTCACACTCAGAGTTGCCTTAAAACTGCCCTCGAACACACAGCGATCTGAAGCTGAAGCATGGGGTTAGACTTGCTGGCGTTCAGAGCTGCCCTCGGATTGCTCACCTGCCTTTCCTAGGCCTGCAGAAGAACACAGAGACAAAACTAAAATCTCAGGAGCACAGAAATGTTTTTTAAAAATGTAAAATTTTACAGATAAATCTGTGCCAGGGCTGCTTGCTTCTCCTCTGCTGGTTTCTAATGACTAGATGGAGAGGTGCAAATAAACAAAGCATTCTTTGTGAGAGCACAGTCTCCCAGCTGCATGCTTACTCGCATGCAGATATATTTTGAAGCTGCATCATGTTTTGACTTGAAAAAACTGTCTAGGAAAATATCAAAAGACAATTAGACATTGCAGCCATGGTCCTTCAGTGATAGATATGGATACAATCCCCATTTAAGTTACACGAAGATCAGGTTGCCTTTCTCCTTCGAGAAATTAGTGAATTTGTGGAGTATAGAAAGGCCAGCAGGAAATTAATATTTATGCCAACACAGGGACATGATTTTATAAACTGTCAGAATCTTGCTGATGTCAGCCTTACAAAAAGTTCTGTAGCAGTTTAGTAATACCTGTCTAAAAATGGGCAGTGCAACATTATCATCGAAATGTCTTAATTTTTAAAAATACCTCTTAAAACTGTATGCTAATCTTCAAAATATTTTCATCTGAATTTTAAATCACTAATTATTTGAAAAAGTATAAGTAAAATATAAGTAAATGCTAAGTGACATAAAATACTGGTTTAGAAACCAATTGGCATTTTGGCAATCTTGTGGACTGAAGGTGGCTGTTGTAATGTGAGGGATTGGTGTTTTTACCTAATCTTATGATCTCTTTGTGTACGGTCTACCATACCTATCATACAAAATATTTTTGAAGTCTTCATGCCTCCTGCCTAAATTTCACCTTCACCCCTAGCTATCCTAGCCTGCCTTGTGATCCCAGAGCTCTTACTCTTCTAGTTGGATCAGCATTAATATGAATATAAGCAATGCCAAAATTACTTGCTTTATCCTCATGAAATGGATAGTAAATTACAACGTGTCTATTTGATGTTAATGTCAAAAGAGGTTTGTTCTCACATGCATAAGTTAATACAAGTGAGTTCTGTTGAGGGAAGTGTTATTTTGAGGTTTGGGCTGAGTTGGGAGGGGTTTGAAAACTAGTAACTCCATTTAAAAACTGATTTTTTTTTTTTAAGGGCTGTTTATTAAGCTCTGGTTACCTTGAACCTGCAAGATGCTAGAGCAGATGGATGTATGCACATGAGAGGTGAATGAAAAGTAGAAAAGGCTCACCTTTCGTTGCTTACCATAAAAATAGATTGTCATGTGTCTCTATCACTTAAAACGTGTCTGTAAAGTGAGAATCCTTTAATGAGTAGAACCAGTTTTGTAACCTGGTCAGAGACAAGGAATGGTGACCAACCACTTTTCAGGACCTCTCAGGGACACAGAAACCTTTGGTGAGTCAGGTTGGGGAGACACCATCCCCTGCAGAGTGCAGCCAGGACAAGCCATAAAGAGTCCCTTGAAACTGCTGCAACAGATACCATACTCCCTAATGCAGTTATTGCAGGATCCTTCCTCTTTTATGGAGATAAATCCATATCTGATCCATTCCAGTAACAACTTTCTTACTCCTTGCATAAATGGAAAACCAGCTAGTGACTCTCCTTGAACACTACCTCCTTTCTCTTAGTCTCTCCAAGCTATTTTGGTATTCTTATAACTTCCAGAAATCAAACCAAGAGGAAAGTGCCTGGAGATTCCTAATTCCATTTCTTTAAAAGGAGGTCAAAGGGGTAGGTTTCCAAATGATTTAGAGAAAAATAGGAGCTAAGAAGACCAAAGCACAAGTTTTAATCTTTAATGTGTTTCTTTCTCCTTTTTTTAGTTGTCCTCAATTGCTGTTCTTACATAAAACTGTGTCTGGCAGGGACTGGAGCTGTCTCTAATTGTATAATTGCTATAGTGTTCAGGCTATAGCAAAGAATATGAGGCCTGCAAAGAGTATTATAATTTCTTTTAAATGACTCTCTTCAGTGCTTTCAAACACAGCCTGGCATGAGAAGGGTCATACACTGCATTTAGCAAATACAAATTCAAAACATTAAGCAGATCCACAATGAAGGGCCCTTCAGATCACACCCTTGTCTATACAAACTAGCTACTAAGAAGCAGAAAGACTGTCACATCATAGTTGCTGGAAGCTGCTTTCCAGCATTGCCTCTTATTTCTCATGACACCCCATTCACACAAAATGTATTCCATTGGGTAAAGATGTGGGGCTAGATTTTTAAAGACATGGATCCTGTTTTCCAGCCCTATTGGACGTCTTGTGTAGGAAACCTGTAGGCAAAGTCAATGAAGATAAAAAGGCCTCACTCTAATAGCCATATTACTACATGGTTTTATTTCTTGGCCCCTCAAACCTCCCTTTGTTGGATATGAATAATGGAAAGCCAAAATCAATTGGAAAAAAAAAAGGCATCTCTGGATTCAGTCTAACTAGGCTGACACCATCCTATCTTCTCTAGCTGCTGCAAGATTAAGACACACTTGTAGAACTTTGTTCCCAGCTGGAGCTGCCTGTAATTTCCATAATATTTTGACTTCCAGAGAAAGGAAATTTCAGATGAGATGAAAGTCTCATGCATCACAGCAAACAGCAACAACAAAAAGAACTTCTTCCTTATCTGTATTGTCTGTGGTCTGCTTTTCTTGTGGTTCTTTTCCTTCCTTCCTTCCCATGAATAATATCAATCAGATTCGAATTTCTGGTTTTCCTTTTCTTTTTAGCACTACTGACTGGAATGTGTTCACTTGAATTAGCAGAACACAGTGGTGCACTCAAAGGCTCCTGAGAAGGAACTGTGCTTGGTTTCACTGATGTTAACTTGTCCATGTTCCATATTGACCAACATCTTAAGTGCAGCACTTAAACTAAGAGCACTCTTGCATATTTGGAAAGGGCTGGTCAGATGACTTGATGATTGTTTTTTATTATGCTTAAAGGCATAAGAGCAAGATAATGCCATTCACCATTTTGTTTGCTGGGTTGCATTTCACACACATACTAAACACAAAACTACCCCTTTTTGGCAAAAAAATACTGTGTTTGTCAATGGCATTGTGTTGCAGTATCAGGAAGTGTAAGTGTCAGCCAGGATGGTTTTTTAGTTTGGTCTATCAGACATTTCATGGCTGAGAGTCAAAAGAAAATGCTCACTTCTTGCTTGATCAATATGCCTTTCATGGCCCTACAGCAGGACCAGTTCTGCAGGGGACACATCTCAAACGAAACCAAGAACCAATCCAGTTCTAAAGGCACAGGCAGCCATCAGTCCCATAGAGGTCATCTCTATAGCTCATCTTCAGTGTCACTCCTCTAGGACTAAACTCTGAAACTGAGTTACCCTGATATTCCAAAAGGCAACACCTTCAATAAGTGTTTATGGTGCTTAAATGCTCTGCAATTTTGCACTACAGCTCCCTTCTCGTGTCTGTGGGTGAGGTGGTAAGACCATTCTTAGCCATTTAGACATGTCCTACTCTAATGACTAGATTAAATATGTCTCTTTAGTAATGAAAACCTCTAGATTCTGTATTTCACTTTTTTTTCACTAACCCAATCATTTCTTTTAATAGTCCCTCAATTGTCTTGTGCAAGGTTGGCTGCCATAGTTTTCTTTGCTCCTACAAACAAATAATTTTCTTCTACAAACAAGTCAGGCTACATGCTGTAGGATGTTTTTCAACTCTGTTTGTTTGCTGGTTTATTTGGTGGCATGCAGGCAGAGGCAGACACAGATCTTGCTCTTGTTCTGTAGCTCACCTGTGGCCCCACAGCATTGTCAGTGGTCAACAGGATGAGGACACCAGGTTCTTTTAACCTGGTCTAGATAGCTCTAAGCCTACTCACCTTGGTTTTTTTAATTTAAAATAAAAAACAATGTTGATGTTAGTACACAACACTGCATTAATTTTTAAACTGCAGAGAATGCTTAAATTATTATCCAATGTATGTAGTCTTTTTCTCTTGCACTGGGTTAAATAGAGTTTAAATTGAAATCATCTCTCTTCTTGGCATTTTTAGACTGAATATTAACTTGGGTCAAAAATAATCAGAATGTTATTTTGGAAAAATAATATGATAATTCAGTACCTTCTCCTTCAGGCTATGAAAGAGTGCCCATAACATGATTCCCAGAGAATAGAGCATGCAGTGACCTTGGTAAGTAATTGATGACACCTCACACAAGCACCTACCCTTTCCCTATACAATGTTGTTGCAGGATCATATTTGCAAAAAATGCCACAGCCAGCACGAGCCACAAGCATTGATAGATTCCATCATGGCAACAAAGGAGGAATGAAAACAGAGGCTGCAAAATACGTTATCTGAAAACGAGCTGAAAATCTTGGAAAAGATTCTTTACAGTGAGCATTTTCCAACTATTTTAAAAGCTGTTCTTAATTCAAGATAAAACTGTTGTGTAAATATGGGAAACCATAAAAATTGATCTATTTTGTTCAGATAAATACTTTGCAGTTAAGCAAGACTAAATGTGTCTATTCCAAACAATGTTATCTCTTTATATCACTGTAGACATCCTGTTTCCAGGTTTTATGTAACTGAATAAAACTGGCTTATTTGACAGTGGTTTTATTTCATTGTTAATATTCACAAGTACTGAAGAGAAATGGAAGGGAAAATTCATTTTCAAGAGGTAGCAACCTGTTACTTAAGTCATAATCTTCCTCTTTTTTGCTTTTTTTCTGCTTTCCACACCATGTGGAGAGATCTTTCTTCTTCCAATGAGACTCTAACCATAGCCTAATGGATGATGTGACTTTAAGCAGCTGAGATTTCATTTTTTGCATCAAAGAAAAGAAGAAAAGGAAGCTAGGAAATTCCTAGGAAGCAAAATAATATAATTTTGTAACAAACTTATCCAACTGCTTATAATTACTTGATGATAATTCTCATCCTAAAGCATCTTAACAACCAGACACTTCCAACGTATTTGCATAAATCCATGTTTTCTCACATATATCTTGAAAATTTATACACAATTTTCCATTCAGTTCATATGATTAAACATGAGGTAAGTGAACTACAGAAATCACAAAACATTCTTTTTATCATATACAGATTGGGTCACTTTCCCTCTTGCTGAGTCCATTCCTCCTGACGTACCTGTCTGCCGAGCCCGTTTCCCACCATGCCAGACCCAGGTCTGGTTAAAAAGGCTGCTTGAAAAGGTAAATACTCATTTACTTCGTACTCAGATTCCCCCCATGCATAAATGGAATATTTACAGTTTATAAATTTTACCCTCTGCATTTAAAAAAATTAAGAGCTGTAATCCCTACCTTGAAGGTAAGGACCTAATGGGAAAAGGGAGTAGTTGCATTTCCTTATGGGATTTGCCTGTGTCAGAAAAGAGATGTAATAGGTTTTTATGGGGAATAGAGCCCAACTCACTTCTTTCCTGATATTCTAAGCTCTAATTTGTGATTTGGGTTGGTATGTTATTCCTTGTGTCATCAGCAACACAGGTTTTGTTCTTGCAGTATTTTTATCTTTATCAAAAGACCCTGTGTGAGTGTTTGAGGGAATTACCCTTCTACTCCTCTGTAGCAATGATACTTAGATTGCTTCTTCTCTGCTCTTGAGTAAGTACTCCACAGCTCACTTTTGCTGTGAATTGTTTGATAAACTCTATGAGATGATAATATTTCTGCATTTTATTGAAGAGTATTTTATCCTTTTCTGATGCCAAATGAATTGTTGCTGGGGTTCTGCACCTTCCCAGCTGAGCATTTGCAAGGATAACTGTAGAAAGTGTTTGGGAAAAGCCTGATAGCCACTGCCAAAATGAGTGTTTTGTAAAACATGTTCTTCATAGCCAGGAAACTATACACATTTGTCTTTGTGCCAGTTTTGGGGGCTTTTTGACACATTCTCAAGCAGATTTTTTACACTTTAAATCAAACTCTATTAGGTCTTGATGGACATCAGATTTCTAGTACCTAGAGGAATCTGTTACCCACTTAATGTTTTTTGCCTGTTTGATTTTGTTACTCCTTTTTTTTTTTTTGCTGAAAGAAATAGAATTAGTTTCCTGAGTCCTGACATACAATTTGCGTTTGAATACTTCATTTTAATGAAGGGAGATGCTGTAGGTAAAATAATGAAATTCTTTAGATAATAATTTTTTGGAAGAGGCAGAAATATTGTCACCAACATATAGAGGAGATGTAACAGATTTCTGCATTCTTTATTCTCATGATATATTGATTGTTTCTCATCCTCTTAAAGAGTGAGTCACATCATTCATGTTGTTGTTCTTGTAAGAATAAATGGGGGCCGGTTTTTTGTGGAATTCAAACCCAAAAGTTTGAACCCAAAAGTCAAGCCCTTCTCTGGTGTGCAGCAGAAGGAAAAGCAATGGATCTCTCTTTGGTCTTGCATGGGGAAATACACTGTGAATATTGACATTTGTCTATCCATAGTGAACACTGTCAGATCTGGATTTATGGAAGATGGAGAAGGTAGCTGGTTAATAACCCCATTAAAACATTTATGTTATATTAGCAGTGATTGAGTTGTGCATGGCTGTTAGCATTTGCCAGTTTTACAAGGGACAAGAGCATCTTTAGGAAATTGAAGAACTTTTCTCTGTAGAATGAAGAGTGTTAAACCTTCACTTCACCTACGAATGTCTTTTTAAACAACCAGTAAAATTCAAATTTAAAGGCAATTGAAGTTTGAAGCTCAAAATGTCAGTGGAATTTTGAACCTCTGCTGCAATAAAATTGTCCTGTAACCAAAAAGAAAGATGACAATGTCAGTCAAATAATTTAATCAGACTATGATAAAAGTCAATTTCTGCCTCTTTCAGATTCTGTCTAAAGCTATTGATGATGCCTAGAAGTTATCAAGGGACAGGCAGTCACATAGTGATGCAGACAGCTCCCTCTCCATCATCAAGACCACTGATATTTTTGGTATTGGGGTGCAGGAATGCCTTAATAGCCACTGAAGTTTCACTTAATTTTCACATTCTTCTATAGGAAATGTGTATTTTAAGAGGTTGTATTTTACTGACAGAATTGATGTAGTTTGATTATTTTTTGCTCTATCTGCTGATTAGCACAGCTGATACTGGACTATACAAATTGATTATAGTTATATATTTAGGCAAACAGAGGCAATATCTGTAAATAGAAGTAATATGTGTTATTTGACCAACTGGTTTAATTGATTTCCAATTAATATGCTCAGAAAGTGTAGCTAGGTGTACAGTCTTCCTGACTTCAGGGTTTGTGTGTCCAAAAGTACCTGCTTTCTTCACTTTTTTCTTTAATCAAAAGCCTGTCCACAGACTTTGCCTTATCTTTTTCCCGAAGTGTCTTCATTTCACATGTCTGGGTTTTGTCACATTTAGGATATCAATGTATAATTTGTTAGCAGCAGATGCATCACAAAGTGGCTTTTCAGGCTGAGTCAACTGCAAGCCCTATTTGGGTCAGACAGGATTTTTTGTGTGTGTCACAAGAAAAGAAGCTTCTTCCTATAAAGTTTGAAATTCATCTAATGGAGGCAAGGTGATGTGTTTTTTAATTAGATGGACTTTTAGCAAGTGGACCAATATTGTAACACAGACATGTGAAGCAGATAAAGGCCTCACTGTGGCAGTCACAGCCTCGAAATACTCTTACAGACCCACTGCACATTTCAGGTACAAAAGGAGCCCAGTTTCTGCTCTTGGAGCAGCTGAGCACACTTCTTGCACCAGACAATAGTTGTAAGAAAAGAGTAGTGTTTGGGTGTAGTTGTTATTTAGTTATAAGATAGATCTGGCTTTTTGCTCTGTGTTTCTTAACTTCTCTAACTTTGCTCTGGATAGAACTTTCTCGGCTCATTCATTTGAGCCTTACTTGCAGGCTGAGAATTTGGGGGGACACAGTGAGTTCATGCACATCAGATAAATTTTTTCCATTATTCTGCTGTGCAAAATCTCTTTTACTGCTGCAGTAGAATTGCTTGTTCTTCTTCCCTTTTCAAAACTGGAGAGGAAGAATAAGAAGGAGTGGCCTGAGCCAGTCACAAACTGTGTCATGAGAGGTTCAGATGGGACGTGAGGGAAATGTTCTTCACTGTGATGTTGGTGCATTACCAGAAGAGGTTACTGAGAGAGGTGGTGGAATCTTGCCCCTTGGAGGATTTTTAAGTTCAGCTACCAAGAAAGCCACAGGTACCCACAGCTGACCTGGTAAGTGGTGCTTATGGTCCTCCTCAGAGAAGAGAGTTGGACTAAATGATCTCCACAGGGTCCTTCAGGCCCAAAGCTCTTTGATTTAACCAACATAAACATCAGGGCTTGTGTTGCTGTAAGGTTTAACCTTGTAAAAGATAAATAAAGTAATATCAAAGCAGGTTGACCCAAAATGTGCAGAGGTTTAGAGAAAGTGCTAATTCAGGCCTAAGAACAGGTTAAATTACCAATAAAGAACAAGTGCTATGTTTTCCTGCAGGATAAAATACTGATGACTTACTTCTCTTGGATTGTTCCCTTACTGTTGATTTTTTAAGGGCTGTCAATGGAGTGCATTACTTATCTGATACTGATAGTCTCTCTAGGCCCTTTATTCTACTCTATCTTTTTATGATAAGCCTATTTCCTTTACCATATTCAACTTTGAATTTTGATCACTTTGTTTCCTTTTTTATTTATGGGTACAGAAAAGTGACCTCATACTTATGAAGATCATTAATTGTAAAACTCTCCAAATTGCAGGTTGTTCTGGCTAATGGATCAGTAAACTTTGAATTGTCTCCTTTATCAGCCTGAAGTTTGTATAATTGTGTTGACCAAAAATTCAATCTCTAAATAAAATTGAATCAGGAAATAAAATCAAGACGCTACCAAGGTCTGTTTCACATCCCATGATCATTTTAAATAGACATTCATTGAGATTGTTTTGCTTATCTTAACTTCGAGGATAAAACATGTTTGGAAGATATTTAAATTTTCATGGAATCATAGAACAATTTGAGCTGGAAGGGACCTTAAAGATCATCAGTAAAGATCTGTTTTTGTGGAGGTTTGGAAAATTAAGTTATAGTTCCTTTGCTTTAAACTTATTTCCCTATTAAAGCTGTCCAGTGGTTGTGGCACTAATTAGATTGATACTGCATGGGATATCCAGACTTGTTGCATGTAGACTTGTTGATTTTCCCACTAGAGGGCATTATGCATTAAGTGCAAGTTAATTTATAGCTTGACTGTAATTGCACATGCTAAAGATTTAAAAAATAAGAAATTATCTATTGTGTTTGCTCTTAGTCTGTGCTTGGAAATGTGGCTTAAAAATCACTTGACCTACTTCTACCTAGCAGCAACCCAATCCATCCTTAATGTATCAAATATGGATTTACTCAAAGCAATAAAGGAAGTCAGCCATGGCAACAATATCTGATCATGTGTGCAATGTGCTTTTTAGAATAAAACTTGTCCAACCATTTCTGCATTTACCATTTAAAGAGTGACTTCAATGCTGCAAATTGCTTCCTTTCTGGCTGCATGGCTTCAACTGAAATGATAGCAAGTGTCCTAAGTAAAGCTGCAGTGCTGAAGATTGCTTTTAAATAAAGAGCCCCACATGAGCTTTTTCTTTATTTAGTAGCTAATTTGGGATAGGTAATTGGAATAATTTATCACTTCGAGTTTAAATATAGAGATGCTGTTGTTTCTTCCACCCAGATGAAGTGAACTATTAACAAAAATGATGCTGTGCCTAAGACTGAGGCTTCCAGAACCTAAGGTCCAGACCAGTGAAGCACCATCTGAGGTGGAGCAGAAGTCCAATACCTTCAGAAGAACTGAGCAGATATGTGTTATCCAGGGTACACTTCCCTGTATTCCATATTCTGAGCTCTGGTTTTTCTTTATTCTTTAAGTAGAATGTAAGAGGCTCCAGGCTGGAAAGGGGTAATCCAATATTACAACATTTTCCTGTAAGAGGCGTGTAGAATATGAGCTGGATGAACCAGTTCAGTTAGCCTGGGCCAAAAATGAAAAAGTATCCAAGGACAAGAAATCAAGTAAATATTAGCTTAGTATTAAAAAGATCTTTTAAATCCTCGTGCTGTTGGAACACATAATAGAAAAGTAGAACTTGTGCTTAAGGTTGTTTCTGAATTGGCTTTTGTGAAGAGGACACATCAATGCCACCTGGAAAAATTTACCAAAGCATTGCCATGAATTCAGGCTGTTAAAGTGTTTGTGTTTTCTGTTTAAAACTTTATTTTACTTTTGCTATGCCCTGAGCTTCAACAAACTATTATTTTAATTGTCCTGTGCAGTGCATGGCTGTAGATAATGCAATATAGGATTCCTTGACATAGAATTGTTTATGGTTTGTATTTGCCTATGATGGTTGATGGGATTCAACCCTTTTGTAACCCTGCTATAAAAAATACCTCATGAGAGCTGCCTTCAACCAAATTGTTCAAGTACCTACAAACTGCAAATATTAACTAGAGGAGAGATCCACTGAATTAGAGCAACTGGTTTCCTCTTGTCACTCAAGATGAAGAGATTGAATATAGCTTTTAGTTGTTAGCAATATTAGAAATTAATAGACATTAATTATTGTTAACTGTATTATTGGTTAATTTTAATGAACACACATTTTCATTACTAGGATCCAAAACTCAAGAGTTTCACAAATGGTATTAAATCTTACTGCTAATTAACATATTTTCATACGAAAAGGTTAGTGACAAGAATTTCCTTAATTATTTAGTCAATGGTGAACACTTACTGAAAATCAACATCCAGATCCTGGTATTTGAAATGTGTATTCTACATTGTGATCCTAATGGTTGTGCCCCAAGCCCCCAGGGGATTTTAATACCCCGAGTTGTTCAAGAACATACAGCAGAGATGAGCAAGCATGATAGAAAAATGGATATTTGGAAGCATGTGTTTTCTTTCTGTTCATAAAAAGGCTGAATTACTCGAGACAAAGGGATTTTAAAACACCCATTCACCAGCCAGTGCATTATATGAATGTGTTGAACATTGATTGCAAATCACCACGGTGCTCAGCAGCAGCTCAGCCCAGTTCTGCTCTGACGCCACGAGGGAGCTCCAGCCTGCGTCACCTCCCACAGGCGAAATGCACGGCCATCAATAGGAGATCAGAGCTCCCTGTGAGCTCTGCCTTCACTGTTTGCTGCTCTGCAAACTGCAGCCTGCACTCTTCACAGGGAGCTGCACAAACATTATTAACAAATCTGTGGTTTATAATGCAGGTCTTTCTTTTGAGGCACCAAGCTGGCATGGGCCATCAGACCTAGTCCAAAACCAGCACTCTGGTGTTTAATTACTGAACTCCAGGCAAGGTTTACCTGTGATTCCTCACTGAAATGGGTCTGTCTTTCCAGGAGCTCAAAATTACTTTTAGAATCTCCACTTGATTGATCTCTTCTATAACAACTTGGTTTCCTGGTGACTTAAGGGGCCTTTCTGTTGGGTCTGAAATGATCCATTACCATAGAGTTCTTCTAAAACACCTGCTTTTTTTTATATTGTTAAAAAGTTTACATGAAACATTAGATGGAGATGAGTGGCAATGTCCTGAAGAAGCAAATAGATCTTATTTAGGAGCAGCTTTTTTTATCATCTTCACACTCAGAAATGAACACAGATGTTTTGATGTATCTGGAATACAGTCCTGGCTGTAGTTGTGATGATGAAAGTGCCAATTTCTTAATCTTTTTCAGCAAATTAAGAAAAAAAAAATCAAGCAAATTACTAAAGCATATTTAAACACAGCCAGGAAGTCGTGGATCTATTTTAGTAATTGTGAGGAAGGTGGCTCATCCCCAGAGGATGTTACTAAATTCCAAATGTCGGAATAAAAAAAGCAAAATCAGTACCTGCCTGTTTGTAGTTGGACTCAGCAAGTGAAAGCAGGCTCCAGAAATGTTCTGTGGAGGTATTGCTCTGCCAAGCTCCCTCCTCCAGGTGAATGAATAAATGCAGCTGCAGCACGAAACCCCAAACATTTACATCGTAAGCATCTGCAGAGCTGGAGAGGTCTTTGCTTTGGTACTCACTTCCTTTCTGGAGCAGTGAAAGCTCTGAGAAGACTGCCCTGTCCCCAAAATTCAGATGCGCCCAAAGAGTGGCAGAGAGGCCCCTGCAAAGAGGGAAAAGAGACGATTTGACTCTCTAGCACACAGAAAAAAAGGTTCTTCAGACAACATACGGCAGGAGTTACTATTTATTTATTTTAGGCACCAGCCTTCTAAATAACTGAAACAATTTCAGATGCTACCATGGGATATTAACTTGAAAATTATGACTTTTTGGTATCTGTAAGCTTCATTCCATCTGTTCTTTCTGGCCCATGTTTATGCTGCTGGTATCTGTCTGGTTGCTCCCACTGCACAGGAGTGACACTGGGCCTGGTACATGCTTAAATAGAGTAATTTTTATTTGCTTGAGTCTACACATGAGGAAAAAAAATAAAGTTCTGTTTTTCTCATACTGACATTTTAGAAAATATCTATTTAATTAACATTTTTGGTAGAAGATTTCTATACAAGATAAATGCATGGTAAGTGTAAATAGCAGAATTGCAGTTGTAGTGTATTAAGAAAATAATTATGTTATTTGAAAGATAGCCACATAATTTTCTTTTATTCTTTTAGAATGGCAGTTGAATTTCAACAATGTAATATGTTCTAGAAATAAGGAAATTTTTTATGGCTTAACTTAGGCAGCAGAGCACACAGTAATGGTCACGAATTTGGCAGAGGACGTTGTTTGCTTTCACCACTGTGTGATTCATCAGAACTCTTGCTCAGGCGGTGGTCACAGAGCAGTGCAGGGCTGCCAAAGGCGTCAGCAACCTCGGACACCTTTCCACTAGAAATTTTAGTGACACAAAAAGGCTGTGGCAGGTCTAACAGAGAGCCCACCTGGGGAGCATCACCCTGAGCTTGTGCAACCGTGAAGCTTCACCATGCAGGGCTCATAGCAGAGATCTTGGAAGCATCAGAGAGGCATCAGTACAGCATCACACCTGAGCTAAAAAGCCCAACCTCTCTGCAAGGCTAAATGGGCTCAAGGTACAGAGCAGCAGCAGCTCTGATGTCTGTCTAAACAGAGGTTGTTTGTTTCTGCAAAGGCTTTTTAATAACAAAGTGAAAAACCTACTGCTCTTCAGCATTTAATGATGAGTACACCTGCCCTGCTGCCACCTTGAGCTGGTTTAGCTGGCTCTACATTGGAGGTGAGGGTGCCTCTTCTGTTGCATTCTGTAAATGTGTATAAAGGAAACCCTGGCATTGCAGTCTAGCAGGCTGTGCGAGCCACCAGGAGCTCAGGCAGAAAAAGCAGGAGTGTTTGGTTCATGGCATTGGAGAGCAGGGAATCACACCACCACCCACTCTCTGGGATACATCTTGGTTAAGGAATTTACTGGTGTAGCTGTAGCTGGACATGTCCTCCTGGTGTAGCTCTGCCAGGTGAAATGATGTCTTCCTGTCAAAAATAGCACTTGAGAGCCACGCATGGGAAGTGCTGCATGGGAACTGCAGCAGTAATGTTATTCCTCATTAGGAGGGAAACCATAACCATTGCTGTTGTTCCCTGCAGAACTCAGACCACACCACTCCCTCTGAAGTCTGCATTCTTTGGAGTCCCAGAAGAGGTTTAAGTTCTGTCATCAGGCTAATTTAATAGGAGAGGTTTAATTATTTGATACCACAGGAAAAAAAATAGAATTACTGACTTTTGCATCCTTTCCAAATCTGACATTTCCAAGCAGGTCTGTAATGGCAGTCTCAAAGGACCCATGCAGTCCCCAGCACAGCCAAAGGATAACCTGTTGCTAAGCAACCAATATAAGTGTGCTGCTCAACATTTATTTCATTTGGAAAGGAACATATTCTTTAAGTACTTCATCTTAGCTACTGAGCACAAAGAGTTTTCCACTTGTTTTTCTGTGGCTGTGCACATGTGGAAAACAGCCGATTTGCACAATCAAACGTGCAGTTCCAAGAACAGGTGCCAGAGAGCAGCATGCAAAATGGAAGGTATAAAAAATTGGCACGAGTGCTTTAGCCCTTTCTAACATCAGCATCCTGAATTTGCTTCTCTGTGTCTTTGTTCATCCTACTTGAAAATGGGCTGCCTTGGAGCATGGATGTGGCAGAGCTCTCTGCAGAGCTTTCCAGTGTTTGTTGATGCGGCCTCTTTTGAAGATGTCAGGGTTTTCCCACTGATACGAGGAAATACTTTTCACCCTGATAAACAAAGGCCAGAACTGGACAATGAATTTCCATCCTGAAGACTCCAAATCTCAGATTCTGCACTTGTTTCAGAAAAGCAGCTAAATAGCTTCGGGAAAGAGCACATAATGCCCTACAATTAACACCATTTTCACTTTAGTGCCTGTCCCTACAGTGAAATAAAACCCTATAGATCTGCTAGGCTTGTGTGTGTGTGTGTGTATCTGAAATCAGCCTTGGCTGGATAGTCTGTAGCTGGATTGTCCTTGAAGGAGTTGTCAGTCACGTTTTCCAGTCTAGAGAAGGCTGGGTGCCTGTGTAGCTGAAGAGCTTTTTGTTCCTAGCCAGTGAAGGTCTTTCTGCTGCTGACCCAATGGATCACGTTGGATACAGACAGATGTCTCACTGCCCTTTGATGAAGTGACATGGATCCACATTTTGCCTTCAACCTGTGTGGTTTCCAAACGCTGTGTTTTGTTAAATGAAATGCAGCGTGGGAGTACTACAGTGTTTGCAAGCTAAGCTGTGTCTTGGGAGCAGTAACTAACAACTACGGCTTTTTTTAGAGCTGAGGAGAATTAAGCTCAGTGTTGAAGAAATGCAGCTGAGCTCTGCATGGAATCCTGCAGCTTTGGTGACTGAAGAATCTTGGTGTCTTAGGCTATTCAGGTGCACAAATCTCTCCCTGCCCATCTCCTTCACTTCACTCTGCTTTCTATGCTTAAGCAGGGAATTGTCTTCCAGACATGTCTTTATTGGAGGACTCACTTTAAGTGTTTGCCTCCCATCTGTGGATTCACGATGCACAGTTCCCAGAGCTGAATCAATGCTTCTTTCTTCTGTCAGCTGCAGTCCATGCAGGAACGCTGCTGTCAACAGGCTGACACTGCAGTGCCACATCACACGGCGTGGCTGTCACATTTGGGAGCGGGAGAGCAAATTTGCTGCTTAACCTGGCAGCCTGGTCATGAAGAGATTGATTTTGGTTTCGAGACAGAAATAATTGCTATTTTCAATCCCAGAGCTTTGATCTGTTAGAGTAAATTGTTGGCTGTCTTGCTTTATTTGGGGAATACTTTCCCAAAACTGCTGCTTCCTATTTCTTTCAAACATTCAGTCTTCAGTGACCTCTTGCTGCAGAGAAGTACAAGATCAACCAACCAACCCTGGCACAGGAAGTTGACATGAAAAATAACTCTTAAGAAAGTTGTCTGACCAAATCCAAAGCAGACTTGCTTAATGAGTGAACAAGTAGGGAAATACAAGAGTCTGGGGGGTTTTGTCAAGCCCAAATAAAATAGGGGAGTGAGGAAAAGGATAAAAAAAAAGGGCCACTTCTTTTTCAAGATGCTTGATTTCAAGTTGTAGGATTCACAACAGCATTTCATTTTGGAAAAACAAATCAGCATTTTTCACCCAAAAAAAATAATCAGGGAATGGTTAACAAACACTCACAAGAGGATGTTGTGTGAGTAACATATACTGAAATAAAACTACAGGGGGAATAAATTACAGACAAAAATACAGCACAAATAAAGAGCAAGGGTATCTTGAGCAAAGAAGTGTAATTCTAAATTGAGTAAAGGGCAAAAGATGAGATGTAGTTTCACAGGAAATCTGAAATAGCTCCAGTTAAGCTTAACTTAGGATGCAGAAACTGTTATATTTGAAATATATCTATGTATTGCTGTATAACTGAAGCATCTTGAGAGGCTGTAAGCACCATTATGCAGTAGCTTGTGTAAATATCCTGATTGAACCAATGATGAGGAGGGGGAATATAAAATGCAGAGCATAGATTTGGCTACAATTCAATATTTAGGAGGGGGTTTAATATAACTTTAAAGAAAATGCAAGAGAAAAAAAAAGAAGAGATGAGGATGTGTGACTCTGCCAGGGTATATTACATGCCCTCTACAATTTCACAGCCTAAGAGGGAGAAAGGAGGAAATTCAAGTCAGCGTTTTTAATACATTTATTCTCACTCAATTTTATTGAATTATTTTTGACATTTTAGATTTTGTGTGAAATAAATCCCTTCATAGTGCCAATATAAACAAGTATTCTGCCTTTGCCCTCAGTCAGCTGCAGTTTATGCATTAACAGGGACTTTCTGCTCAAAGTCTTTGTTCTTTTGGAGAGCCACCCCTCTGGAATTAGGCTCCCTGGTTGGCCACTGTACCTCGTTCTCCTGATAGGGCAGCAGGTGGATCTGGACAGCAGCCAAAGTTAATAACCTGTGACCCAGGGACAGGAATGACAGCAGCACCACACAGAAAACATTAGCATTGAAGGAGTTTTTCTCCTCTGGCACTTCGAAAATGAAAATTGATATTCACAGCCACATTCTACCTAAGGAATGGCCTGACCTGAAAAAGGTAATAAGAGTTTAGATATTCAGTGCCTGATTTTATCAGCAACCATTTCTACCGCTGTGATTTTTGAAAGAAAAATGAATGAAGGGTTCTGTGGTAAATATCTCTAGGTTTTTGACTAATTTGGGGGATTTTTCCAGCTTTAAAATATTTGTATTGCACTATTTGCAAAGCAAGAGTCCCAGTCAGAAAGGGATGTAAAACTGGACTCTGTTCCCCACTTTTTATTTATTCTGAAGCAATTCTTACAGTTTTCCTTGGGTTTTTTGAGACGCAAAATTTTCAGATGACAAGGTATAAATTCCAGTTTCTTGATAAAAATAGAGCTGTTCTGTTCCTAACTGGTATTCACTTTTGTTTTAGATAAAATAAATAATCAAATAGTAGGCAAGATTAATGTTAACTAAGACAAATTCATTCCCATCTTACACCCAGAGGCATGAAAGTCATTAACTTCAGTGGGAGTGGGGTCACTCTAAGTACAGCTAATTGATGATGATAATTTTACTAATATCTGTTATTTCTTCAGACTAGGAAAGAAGTCACCTATTGTATTTAAAATAGAAAATCTCAGCTGTCAGAATACTGAAATTATGAGTGTTCATTTATTATTATTGTTATTATAATTATTGTTATTATTATTTTAGTAGTAGTAGTAGTAGTAATAGTAGTGGTAGTAGTAGTAGTAGTAGTAATATTCAGTGACATAAATTTATTCTTGTCCACAATATTTTTCATGATCCTGTGAAATGTATTTGAGAATGAAAAATGTCATTTAAGTTTTAATGTAATAAATCTGAAAGGGTTTCATACCTATTAGCTCTGTGTTTCTGTGATTTAAGCAGTCTGGTTTCAGTCAATATTAGAGAGAGAGCAGCTGGGAAACAGAAAGAGCATTCCAGAAAAAAATGTCATGAGAAAACCTGGCATTAAAAACATACATAGGATTATTTCTTCATTAGTCGTGAAAAATAACATCATTATGCACAAAACCTCCTGGAAAGGAATGTTTGTTTCCTTGTTTATCTAGGAAGGTGTTTATAAATATCTATTTGCACTTCCTATTTGCAATAATGAGAGCTCCTGATGAAAAACACGTGCACTGGACATGTATATAGGCTACAGATACTTTTAGAAAAATTATGTCTGTTTAAAATGGATGGGAGTTTAAATATCCAGACTACAAGGACAGGTTACTTTTGCTTGTTTCAGATTTTGTTGTCTTTGTGCAATAACTTCATAAAAATGCCTATAAATTCCTTCATTCTGATTTTATATGGTTGTTTAAGAGTTTTAAAATATTTTTGTCTGTATGTACTTTAAAAGGGCAATAAATTCACTGAGATAAAATAACTCCACGAATTCCTTGATGTTCACAGACGTACATCAAGACTAAATTCACTAACGTTAGACACTGTGAGCCAGCATTGCATTTCTTTAAACACAGACAAAGAGGCAAATACCAAATTTTTAAAATTTAATTTCCACCTGCTAGGTTTTTTTCCCTCTGTTCTGAGTGATTCAATGGTTTATTAATGGGCTCAGAGTAGAAAACAACTCTCAGAATTCCCTGGAGTCCTCTGGACATTCAAGCCATTAACACAGATCTCTCCATTTCATGCAAGGAAAACCAATGAGGCATCTTAACGTGCACACATTTAGTTAGTGCTAAACTTCTCCTCTTGTTTCCAGCTTTGTAAGTACTGCACCTTCAACCTAGAAAGTTCTGTTGGCAAGATACTGATTTAACAGCCTAGCAAACTATCACAAGTATAAAAAATCACAGAAAAATACAGACTGTCAATACCTGCAACTAATAGCTGAGGGGAAGAAAGAATAAAAGAAGTTCAAAACCAGACCAGTGAGTTTCTCTGTTGCCTATGTGCTCCTTCAGTACCCGTTTAAGGTACTCGTTTTCTGCTCAGCTTACAACTGCAATTGGCATGGATCTAGTTTAAAGTCCTCATTAATTGTCACTCATTTAATTTTCCCCAAATTTCAATATTTTTATATATTTATAAACCTATAAATGTATACATTTAAGTAAAATCTACATAGCTACATAGTTAAGCAGAGCACACAGCCCCGGTGACTGCATCTCTGGCTGAGGTCAGGAGCTTTGGCTCTGCACACCCACATTAGGAAAGCTCACAGTGGCATTCAATGATGATTTGGTATCACAGGAAAGTCAGGATTGTATCCAAATTGTTTACACTTCAGTGAAAGAAATGCCTGGTCTTAGTTTCCTTTTAAATGTTTCTTTTTTGGAGAAATGGGAATTCTGTGCATTGTTTTCACTCAGAGGTTTCAAGAGTTCATTCCTTTCCAACTGATAATTTATGAAAGTAAAAGGAAATCAGCTTCTTATGTAGGTTTTGCATTTTTTGCATGAACAATTCCGAATCTCTCTGGAAGAATCAATGAGCATCTAAGCTTCTCCTTTTCAGCCTCTCTTGCCTGTTTAAATATTAATAGATAAGAGGCTGACCTTCACTCCTGCTGCTGAATCATGGAAGCTGCAAAGTGGAATCAATGCATCTTTGTGCTAATGATTAACTGATCACAGATTGGAAAGTTGTCAGCTCAATTTTCACACTACCAGATGCTTAATTTAATATTTTCTGTGTCAAAATCATTTCAGTTAGAACCTCAATGTAGTAAGCAACTTTAAGCATTTTTGAAGCAGTTGTTTTAAAATGCTGTTGAGCTGGGAGCTAAAATTCCAGATCTACAAACAGCATTAATCCAGCCCAGCTACACTTCACTTCTGCTGAAGTCAGTGAGGCTACTCTGGCTCAGAGCTGAGCTCGTGTATGTGTTTCTCCTGCATGAGGTATTTTTGTAAGAACTGCAATTATTATTATTGTTATTGTTGTTGTTGTTGTTATTATTATTATTATTATTATTATTTTATTATTATTACTGCAGTGAGCTAACTAGCACTGGCTTTCTCTTCTTTCCTGCACAGAGGTATGGATACGGTGGATGGGTGCAGCTGGATCATCACTGCAAGGTTTGGGCTGTTTGGTGCTCAGAGCTGGTCTTGTGCTGCCATCAGGAACACAAACTCACAGTAGATCTATTAAGAAGCAATTAAAGTGGCAATAAGATTGGCTCTGTCTTTGATACAGATTTCTCTAGAGGTCTATTTTCTATGAATTAGTATCAGTCCAAGTCCTAATATTCCTCAGCAGAACCTTTTGCCTGAAAGATGAAACTCACACTCTCTTGTATGAGCCAGCATCCATTCTTCATCATCTCATTTCAACACTTGGAATGGATAGCTCTGAGAATTCCTTTTCAATAAAATAGGTCAGGCTAAAGCAGATTACATGTAGATGTGTTTTTAGTTAAATGCAGTCATCTGTATGAGGCAAACCCAAAAGGAGCTGGTATTTTAATAAACAAGAACAAGCCACCTGCAGAACCAAAGGGAGGATGGCACAGCTTTTGGGATACATGGCAGCTGCAGGAAGGAGACAATTATTGGACACATTTCTGGCGATTTTGTTACAGGTCTGATGCTAAAATTCTGTGATAAAAATAGTTTGCAGAGGAACTTGGTGGCAAGTCAATAATGGCCTTACACACTCTGCAGAGAATTCCATCTGGCCACTTCCGTCTGGAAATTTTTTATGACAAAAAGTGCATGGCAAAATAAAATCCTGTTCAGACATGTGGAGCTGGGGATGTTAACTCTCAAGATCAAATAAAACCCGAAGGCTTCCCATATCATTCTGTTAAGAAGTATCAGGGTCAAGCTGGAAGAAAATAATTTTGTGCATGTTTAAAAAGTGCAGTTTGGGATGTGACTGAGTAGTTTGGTGACGGGAGGATTTTAAATGTAATTCACTGAACCTTAATTTCCACATAAATTAATTAAAACATTAAACATTGGATAACTTTTAGAAGAGGATAGAGAAATGTAGAATAGAATGGAATAGTAAAGTCCATGTGACCTATTCATATGTGATGCAGTGCTCAGTTCTACTCTGCCTTTTTCTCACACCCCAAATAATTTTTTGTTTATTGGACAACCTGTATCAATGCACTAAACTTTTCTTAATATATTTGAGTGTATGGCTACAGTAAACCTTTCTGTCAAGTTGGAAAACAAATTTTACAAGAACCTGGTATTTCACCAGGGGATCTGCACCCTGTAGTTGTAATATTTCAATTTTCACAACCTGTGATACAGCTAACAAGTAACTTGACAGTTTGCCAAGGCAGCACACTTAGATTTGTTGAGGAGGCCTTTAAAATATTCATTAGGGCAGTATATTTGTGAATGATGTATGAAGTTAATAACAAATTCAAGGTTAAGAACAGTTTGAGTTCTCAGAAGAAGGGGACAGAAACCTCCCTGGCCGAGCATGCTAGTAGTAAATATTCTGATTTAACAGGTTCTTTTCTTTAGAAAAATTGACAGAATCCTAAATAAGACCAATTTTGTGAGGAAAAATAAAGTGGCCTTTGGAGAGAGAGAGAGAACTCCCTTTCTCAAAGGGCCCAAAGCCTGCCTTGCACTCAGCTCCTGCTCTGGGAAGGTGCAGGAATAGCTGCGGTGTTTTCCCATGTGCTTTTCAGTTTTTAACTGCAGATGAGGAGTGTTCTCTGCCCAGTGCTTCTGCTGCACAACTGCCCTCCCCCACGCCATGTGCACAGCATCAGGGGAGCAGCTGACTTTCCATTTACCCCTGCAGTAGATTAAAACAACCAAGAAATACTCAGGGCTTGCAGGTGTTGGTGAATTGTATCTCACCCGCTTGTGCCAACAGGAACCCTGTTGTGTCTGTCTGTACAAGTCTGCAGCAGCTTGTGGCTGCCCCTCATTGTAACACACAATGTGCTTAATGTGCTGACACTGTGCCTACTCAATCTCTCTGAACAATTCACACATCAACCAGATATCAAATTTTGAAAGTTTCCATGCTGATGAAGGAACAATATTAAATTTCATGACTGTGATAACATTTTGAGCTTCCCAAGTCTGGAAACTGGAGGCATATTAGTAAGGTTTTACACTAATTCAGGTCATGGGTTTATACTGTGTTTAAGTTTTGTTTGGGATTTTTTTCTCAAATTCTTCAACATTTTTTTTCTTCCCAAGGAGAAAACGTAATCTGAAGACAACACAATAGGCCTCCTTTTGTCTCAGTATCACTGGTGATAAGAAATAACTGGACTGAAATTAACTGAGCTGCACAATTATTTCTGTAGTTACTGGACTCATTGTGGTGCTATTGACTTTAAAAGAACACATACATACCCAAAGGGAAAATTTAGCACAGATTTAATTAGAGCATTGTTTTGAGGTCACAATTTGGTTTGAGGATAAATTTGGATTAAGGTACCTGATATCTTTTCCAAATAGAGTGATGTACATTGCAAAAGAAAGGGGATTTTTTTATTATTATTCTGAAGAATTAAATCTGAGCTATAAATGACTGTTTTATTCATATCTATTTTAAAAATAGTTTTTGTTTAAAAATACCTACTGAATAAAAATTAAAGATCACCATTTTGGCACTGAATTTCTGTAAGGAGCACAATATACTCAAGAGACTATAAATTAGCAGGTGTTACTTTGTCACATTTATAATACATGAAAATGTCATTTTACAGGGACAGGCAAAGATGATGAAGGATGGAAAGGTTTTTAGAGTTATCCAAGAGAACTGCTGGGATCCAGAAGTACGGATTAAAGAGATGGACCAGTCAGGTACCTCCATGAAGGAATTCAAATCATTGTGCCTCATTTAGAATAACAGCAACTTCTCTGTCAGTGCATCTGAAAGTGCTCAACAGCAATATCAGAACAAAGGTTTAGCATACTGATTCATTAGTTTAAATCTGTTGAAAGTCATTGGAAACTGACATGTTTTATACTCAGGTGGGACCTGTTCCCATAACTTGTCTCATTCTCAGTAGCAATTTATTCCCCACATGAATTCATTCATTTTGGGGGGATTTAAGGCACTAAGGAACTCACTGGCATAAGCAAGGATGACTGACCGTGGACTTGAAAAGGCACTATACATTCCAGCTATGAAAATGATTCACATAAAGGTGAAGCCCTTTCATTTTTGTTCCAAATGTTAAAAATATTCTTCTTACACATAGGATTTATTGTATGTCTGTTTCCTTTTCTAATACATTTCTTCAGTTTAGCCATGTTGCAGCTTCCTTCTGTGTTTTTGCTGGAGGTCTCTGAGCCTAGAGAACTGGTACAATTACCTTCTCAGAAAAGGGAGCTTTCCTCATTTAGAAACTTAACCAGATGCCAAGTTGACAAATTTATTTTCCATCATGTTACACACATGCCACTAAATAAGGCTGGTAAAATGGGAGACTGAGGATGAGGGGAGGAATTTCTAGTCTGATCAATTATTTCTGCTAGTTCTTATTAACACTGTAATTCCAAATTACTCTTGTAAGAGAAATATTATGTTACTAAAGATTATATTTTCTCAGATTGAGGCCTGAAGAGTTCCTGTATCAGTTTCCCAGTAGACACAACTTGAATATCTTCTCCAGCTTTTCATAAGGAACAAACACCTGAATTGCTTAGAAGAGCAGATATTGTATAAGTAGCATCTTTATGGTTATTGTTTCCTCTTCTCAGGCCTTATCATCCTCTAAAAGCACATGAAAGAGGTTGTAGCCAGCTGGGAGTTGGTCTCTTCTCCAAGATAACAAGTGATAAACAAGAAGAAATGGCCTGAAATTGCACCAGGGAAGGTTTAGGTTGGATATTAGGAAAAATGTCTTCACTAAAAGTGTTGTCAAGCCCTGGAACAGCCCTGGTGGAGTCCCCACCCCCAGAGGGATTTAAAAGACGTGTAGGTGTGGTACTTGGGGACATGGTTTAGTGGTGGGCTTGGCAGCACGAGATTAATGGTTGGACTCAATAATCTCAGAGGTCTTTTCCAACCTAAATTATTCTATGTTAGGAGATACTCTGGGTCATTCTTCTTAGGGAGGTTTAGTGCAACACACGACATAGGCCAGCTTGGGAACTCACCAGGCAGTGGGCAATTTATGTAAACACCATTTAGATAATTTTTATCTATTTCATTTCCACCCTGGAAAAGCAGTATTTGAAACTCCAGCCATTAGACCTTTAATGGGAATGCCAGAAAGTCTTTGCAAACTGTGAAATATGCTGCCTTGTCACAGAATCATAGAATCATGCCTTGACTAGACTGTAATGTTTCTCTGAGTTAGCTCAGGGATTTTGGGGATTACCAAATCACTCAGCTACAGAGTGGATCATAAATAGCCTTTGGGCACCTTTCCCTTTCAGATATTTCCCTCAGCACTAATGGCAAGTTTCTACAATACAGTTCTGCCCCATATATTTGCTGTAGACAAAGGGAAAACACAGGAGGATTTTTGTTTCAAATTTTTTGCAGCAGCTCTCCAGAAAATAAAATGTATCATAAAAGCACCACCAAAATATTTCTCCATGAACTAAACAGTGCTCGCTTGGTTAAAGAAAAACCTAAACCTGTATGTTACAGCACCATCTGGTGACTTGTGCCCTAAAAATGTCCCTTTTTATTACAGCACTCCAGACATACAGACATCAGCCAATCAATTATGTGTGGGGAAAAAAAAAGGCCTTGGTGTTTTCCATTCTTTTATTCTTACTGCTCAGCTACTTGTAAAGACTATGGACCACAATTATTCCTTTTTGGTTTAGAAAGGTGGAGCTACTTAGTCCAAAGTCTGCTTTCTGTAACACAGGCTGAGATAGATTATACCCAAAAATTTAACCTCTAAACATGGTGTAATTTTGGGACAAGGATGCAAGGAGTCTCCCAGCTGAACAAAACTTGAATCAGTCATTGAAAGGCATTGTTAACTCAGAGATGACTTACAGCTTGGTTGCTAAAAGGCTTTGTTTGTTCAGTGCCCAAGAAATCTTGCCAGTAATAAGAAATGGTCTCCAATGGACCAAAGAGACTCAATTAGTTCTCCTAATCATATGTCCTAGGTCTAATTGATGTACATACTTCTGCCTTGAGCCAGTCAATAAAACAAGCTATCCATGTAACTCAATAAAACAAGCTGTAAAAGTAATTAACATCACACCTCTGTGACACAAATCATCACAATTTTGTTTGAGAAAATATATCAGTTCATCCTAACTGCCTTTCCTTTTTGTTTTCTCCTTTGTAAAACCATCTGAAGAGGGTAAAAAAGTAGAGGCTTTTCTGTGCTGACTCTTCTTTCTAAAGCTGATGTACAGGAACAGTCAGCTTGGAAGGGTACCTTTACGGTTTATGTTAAATTTGCTCAGAAGTGTAAAACTGGATTGAAAGCAGATACAATGCTTGTTGTGGAAAACATGGAGAACGTCCTCAACAGACTAATCAAGTGTCCATATTGGTGGGTAATCCAGTTTGGGCTCTACTTCAGTATTTATGTGATTCTGCAGGCCTAATCCTCACCCCTAAACCATTGCTGCTGTACGTAACATCAATCAGCTCTTGTAGCAATCTGAGTCAGCTTCTCCTCTTATTTCCTACTTCAGCTTCTGAGAAGGGGAAGAAATCATTTTATTAATCATTCAAGTGCTTTGGCAAGTCATTGTCTTAGAGCTCTCCAAGAGTTCATTCTCCTAGAGGTTTTTCTGCCATCCTTTGTTCCAGTAGTTTCACTACTAACAACCAAGTTAAATTTTTTAAAGCATGACAAGATATGTGCAAAAATATTACAAACAGACCTAAAATCAAAAACAAAAATACAGTTTTGCATGTAAGTATTTTGTGAAGTCCTAACTATTGTTTATTGTTTATTTTGTCTGCCAGGTTTGTTGTTTTCACTCCTGTAACCTGTCACACACAAAGTTATGATAAAGATTTATGTTTGAACAGAAACAAAACAACATGGACTTAATTCTTTTTATTTTTAACATCAAAGTTATTTCTGAAAACAGGCAGATTTTCTTATATTTACAACCTCAGTAGTCCAGACACAAGATGAATGAAACCTAACACAATATAGCTTTGGGAACACTTAGGAAAACATTGTTTAACAATCATTGTTAACATAATGTTATTTATCTTTGGGCTGTTTCATTTATTTAATATACATGACAAATTAACCCCAAAGTAAACTTAAGTTAGTGTATTCTGTTGGTTTAATGTCACTTTGAGAATAATGTTGAATTGCTGGTTTAATGTTTGGTACGTCTGCATAATAAATACTTCTAAAATCAAAAAACTTTATTTCACAAATAATCTAGTAGGAGTATGGTTTTTTTTCTTTCAACTTAGCAAAAATATTCAACTCCTAATAAATTGATGCTCTGTGAAATTTATTGCCATGATCCTTAATTAAAAAGATAAAGAATCTATCCATGTCACTGTTAAATCAGTCTTTCTTATTATTAAAGCTTTTACATTCTGCCTCTCAAACCAAAGTACTTTCTTAATTGTAACATTTTATCAAAAACAGACAACAAAAAAGGAAACATTAATATTTGCTTTTTCTTACTCAGGAGTCACTGTCCAAGTCCTGTCCACAGTCCCTGTCATGTTCAGCTACTGGGTAGGTTCCTACTAATGTATTTCATAATTCACATGTGGCAACATTTTTAAAACACAAATGCATCTTCCTACAAATCAGGAGATTGAAATAGTCACTAGAAATGTTCTGCTGTGAAAAAGAAAAGGCAAGAAAGGAGTGCAGGTATGAGAGGATGTCTGCAGGATGTCCTGGCAAAGCTCCACACCAGAGCACACACAGTGAGAAAGGACGAGACAACAACTGAATTTCTTTTGGGGGCCTTATGGGGGCAGCTGGAAATGGAGAGAAAAAGATTTATACAGCATGAATCCATGGTTAGCAGGCAATCATATATGTACAGATTCCATGAAAGCTAGACATCAATCAGTATTTTCTCATGAAAAAAAAAAAAGACATAAAAGATGTATTTGTAGCCTTGTCCCACTTTCTTTTAAATGTGGCATGGGACTCATTAACCTAGAATGCTTTGAATCTTAAAATTCAGGAGCAAATTGAAGTTCCTATGTTCCCCACATGGTGATCTTGAATGCTTCAAAGAAATAAAAGCAGGATGAGGAGATAAATCACAGCAAAATGCAGTTCCAAATACATTCTCAATGTGACTATTCAGCAATGTAATGGTAAATGGAATGTAATCGTAAATGGATACGTGCATTAAGAACCATTGTGTTAAGCCCACATATAAGAAGCGCCATTGATATTCAGAATTTCTTGTTAGTAACATCTCTTCAAAACTTTTTTCTGGTATCTAAGGAAATATTTTCCATTAAATATGTATTTGGGGGGAAAAAAACAAGATTGATTGCATGGATGTTGCACTTCCTTATTAGAATTATGGCTGTTATCGCCTTCTAAATGTTAGAGAAGTTTGCTCAAGCTTTCTCTGTAGAATTTGCATGTTCCAGCATCTCATATTTCTTATTTTTATTTCCTCAGCTCCAGTAATAGGAGAGTAAATATTCATTGCTATGTATAAAAATTATATACTGAGGTTTTTGCATTTGGATAAACAAAACCAGGGGACTGCTTCACACAAAAGTCCAGGTACTTACGTGCATCAGCAACCTGGGCTTTATTACACTCATCCTGAGCAGTAAAGGCAACAGCAGCTGATAAAATATTCAAGAGAAAAAGCAGAGCTGCACCCAGAGGTTTTAAAGCGAGGCAGAATTTAGCCCTACTGGTTTCCAGCTATTCAGAACTGTAAAGCAAATTTGGGTTCAAACCCTGTCTATCAGTTGTTTGCAGTGACATTTATCCAATATCTTCCAAAGGTGATAACATTTGAGAACTATATATAAATGTACTGTTCTGCTTCATATCTTACCAGGCCAAACCCCAGGATACTTTAGATCTCGCCCAGATATTAAATAATGACTTAGCTGCTACAGTAAAAAAGTACCCCAAGAGGTTTATTGGGCTGGGCACGTTACCTCTGCAAGCTCCAGAGCTGGCTGTGAAGGAAATGCATCGCTGTGTGAAGGAACTTGGATTTCCTGGAGTGCAGATAGGATCTCATGTCAATGAGTGGGACCTGAATGCCCCGGAGCTGTACGATATTTATGCTGTGAGTAGCTGGTGCTCCCCTTCTTTGGGGGAATACTGTGATATGGAATTCTGTCTGAAAATATCTTGGTGCACATTCAGTCATCATTTGAGCCTTCTAATCTGCTTAGTGATCAGAGAGACTCAGCTTTAATTGTAAATGATAATTCATTATAGGATATAATGGCAATAATGTAACACAAACATTCCAAAACATATTTTATAATAATGAATAACAAATTTTGTTTCATTATATGAGTTCTCACTGTAGATCTGCCTTCTTGATCTGTGAGGATAAGTGCAGTAACAAATAAAACATTTCTGCACTGTTTGCATTTGTTCAAGTTATTGTATCCAATGCTATTGAAATAATTGATAAAAGTCCTTGAGATTATCAGAGATACCTATAGCACCAAAGTACCACACAGAACGATGTAAACAGGACCAAAAGTTCCAAATTGTATTGATTATCAAATGAATTAATAGATTGCATTTCTTAAATAGCCTGAGATCCAGATGAGGGCGGTCATTTGTCTAAATTAAGGGTTTAATCAATGTACATTCTGAATCTGTTTCTCAAGTTATTAGAGCTGTCAGCTTGGAACTGATTCACAGAGCTTATTTTGCAGAATGCTCAATTTATTCAAAAATTCTGTTGGTGCAGCACCTGGATTATTTTTTCTTACAGCCACATACAGTCAGATATCAACATCTGCTCTTGGAGATGCCCACATTTATGGAATCACAGCATGGCTGAGGTTGGGAGAGGCCTCTGGAGGCCACCTGGACCAACCCCCTGCTCAAGCAGGGCCACCTACAGCCAGATCCCAGGACCGTGCCCAGGTGGCTTTTAAATATCTCCAGGCATGAAAACTCCACAATCCCTCTGGGCAACCTGATGTTTCCTGATCTCCACTGAGCCCTCTCTTCTCAGAGCCAAACAGTCCCAGTTCTCTCTGCACTTCTGCCCAGGAGAGATGCTCAGTCCCTTCATCACCTTTGGACTCTCCCCAGTGACTCTATGTCTCTCTGCTGCTGAGATCCCCCTCTTGTTCTGGGATCTCTCTGTTACACTGTACCTCCTTCAGCTTATGTTTCACACAAGTAGGAAGTAACCACTATCATTTTTAGGAACATCTCTGGATAATACAGATTATGAAATTAAGCCATATTGGATAATGAACTTTGCCAAACTACCAGGCCAGTTATTGAATTGCTATTTTTACTTCACAAATGTAGATAGTAATTATTCTCCATGATCCAAAAGTTGCAGCTTTTATTTATGCATGTATGGGTAAATAAATCCAAATTTTTCAAATGTGTGATAATCTCCTTAGCAACAAGAGCATGTCCAGAAATACATCTGACAAAACGAAGCTGTTAAATCCTGGTTAGGCATATGAATGACTCTGATGAGTGTGTATTTAAATTTAAGCACACAGTTAAATTACACAGTCACACTCAGCATCCAACACTGTTCTTCTGTTTTCCTTTCCAAAGATGTCAGTAGTTTTGTAAAAATTACCATACTTGCGTAGGGATGGATTATTCATCAGAATACAGCCAGATTTTGAACTCTTAGGAAGGATTAAGAATATTTTTAACTTTTTTTAAGTCAGGCAGAGGGCCAAAGGGGACAAATGTAGTGCAACTCAATGAAGACTTCTGAATGCAGCTGGAACAATTCTGCAAAACCATCCTAAAACAATTCTATAAGGCATTGCAAGTATTCATTCTCATATGTGTAATGAAACCAAAAGAATGTTTGCTTAAACTGAGTTGTATACTACAGGATGGCTGAAAAACATAACTGGAAAAGCATTTTTGGTACTGCATTATCTTAATAAATCCACTTAGCTTAATAAAGATATTTTCTCATCTATGCTTCCAGTCCTGTAGTCACAGGAAGAGCTGTGAAACTGAGTGAGGACTTCAGAAAAAGGCCCAAAGGAGTAAATGTAGCCAACTATTGCTTGTAGTTCTTACTAGTGGGCCTATTGTCATTACTAGTACTACTGCTCAGTTCAGATTTGCAGGTCGTTTAAAAGCCTGACTAAGATCTAAGATGCATTTTGTAACATTAGTCAAGATTTAGACTTTTTCTTTTTGCTGCAGGCTGCTGAGAAATTAAATTGCTGTCTCTTTGTGCATCCCTGGGACATGCAGATAGATGGGAGGATGTCCAAATATTGGTTTCCCTGGCTAATAGGTAAGTGTATATTTACTTTGCTTAACCTACATTTATGAATTGGATTATGCCCAGGAGATTGTTGACAACTAAAGTACAAGTACAGAGAAAAATCACAACGTTTTTCTGTCAAACATTTTTTTTTTTTTACATCTAGTATTATGATGAAGTCTGTTGTGTAAATTCAGCAGTCATTTGTTGCTAAGCTTGTTTGGTTTTACTTTTAAATACTTGGAATTAAAATTATTCAGACTAGCAACAGAATAGAGTATTCTCTTTCATCCTAAAACCAAAGAGCAGATAACTAGGGAGAAGTGAATCATCTCAGAAATGAGCTCCTCAAAAATAACAGGAGTAAATGAAGGGGTAAACAAAACTAATCATTACTTCCTAGAATTTCTTGTGTTATTTCTTAGAAAGACGTTGATCAGAGAGGAAAAAAATCTAATTTTACATCAACTGTAGCTGAAACAACATGTCCTTTAAAAGCTCTCAGTAGATGCAGGATATTGTCTAGCTTCTGTTTTTTCCCCATCTGATAGGTAAATCATAACACTGAATAACAGGAGCAGGGTTATTCTGCTACCCAGAACTGCTCAGATCTGATTCTACCCTCATGTATTTTGTTTTGCTTTGGTTTGTTTTGCATGGTTTTGCACTGCCACCAGTTCTGAAAAACACACAATATACATATAATACATGTTCTGCTTGGAAAATCCTGCTCTCCCAATCACCAGTGCATTATCTTAACACAACATCAGTTAGTCTTAATCAGAGCAAGCTCAACAATACAGATTTAAGAAGAGAATAAAATTATTGCATTTACTTAACAAAGTGTAAATAGAATATTTTCCCACTAAGCCTTATAAGGCTTTGCATCTGAACGTATGGTAAAACATTAATGAAACATAACCCTTTGAGCTGGATAGGTGTTGTTTCCCCCACAGATGAGGAGAACTCAGTTCCTAATTTCTGGATGTCTGAAGTTGGGTGTTTAAAATGGCATTATATTCTAAATATGTTGGGTGTGCTCAGAAGCTGAGGCCTGCTGTGGGAACCTAAATTCCTGTTCTGTTCCTAACTCTGGGCATCCAACTCAGCCAGTAGCAAAGAGACAGACAGGTTATTTATAAACTGCAGGATCTGGCATCCTACATCCTACATGTCATAACTAAACCCCAAATCCATATTGGAATATCCTTCAACCTATCTGCCCCACTTTACACGCAAAAGAAACCCCCAAGCACAGGTGAGAAGGCAACCTGGCATATTCCAGACTTGTCTTTGAGCAAGGATAACGGGAATCAGGCCTGTACTGGGTATTTCAGGACACACCCAACCTGCCTGTCATCTGTCCTAATGGTATAGAGTAAAAACTGAACTTAGAATTCAGAAGATCTTCACTTCCAGGTCTGTGTCTCCATTTCAGTTAATTAAAGTTCAACTCAGTGTCCCTCCAGTAGAAATCATGCATAACCTTTGGCAGCTGCCCTGCAGCTATTACTTTTTCAGTAGGCTCAAGGCAAATGGAAGAAAATTAAAATAACATTTAAAAATCAAATAGGAAGTTTAAAAAATAAAGCTTTATATGATTAAGCTGTTTTTCTCCTTAGGCATGCCAACAGAAACAACCATGGCCATTTGCTCCATGATTATGGGAGGAATTTTTGAAAAATTCCCTAAGCTGAAAGTTTGCTTTGCACATGGAGGTGAGTGATGTACCATGTGAAACTCCTGTTCTTTGGCTGAGCGTGGTACAGCTGTATTTTCTGGTATCCCAGCTAATGGGGTCACCACAAGAAGCCTGCCACCAGCTGAGCACTGTTACCCCAAAGAAGAGAGTCTGACAGATCAGCTGCTTTTATGAACACTCTCTAGCCTGCAGGGTTTGAACTGCTACAACAGCCTTTAAGGGAAACAAGGAGGAAGGGGAGGCAGCAGGTGGTTTAAGGAAAGGGACGAGGAAGCAGCAGGAGGAATTTGGGCATCAAAGTAGTGAAGAAGTGAGAAAAATAAAGAAAGAAGCTAATGAAGGTAAAGGAATAAAAAGCCACTGAAGGTAAAGGAATAAAAAGCCACTGGTGCAGAGCACTTTCTTTCTAAAGAGCTGACAGTAAAACTTATGGATCTGTGGTGATAAGGTGCCTTTTCTCCCTCCTACATATTTTCAGCTGCTGTTATTAAAAATTCCTTCTTGCAGGTGGAGCTTTCCCATACACAGTGGGGCGAATCTCCCATGGATTCAACGTGCGCCCTGATTTGTGTGCCATGGATAATAAGGTGGATCCCAGAAAATACCTTGGCTCATTTTACACTGACTCTCTTGTCCATGACCGTGGGGCACTAAGGCTGCTAACAAGTGTAGTAGGAGAGGTGAGTTTTAAATGCTTCCAGAAGTGGGTGAGTCATTCTTCAGTTAATTTCCTAGGAAATAGAAAAAGGAGAAGAGAAGAAGAAAGCAGGAAGGAGATATCTTTACCCAGTGAAATAAATTGATGGGCTTCTGCCACTGTGATCATGCTTTTACTACATGGATTTATAGAAATGGAAGGTTTAATCCAGGAAATCATGCACTGTCAACCTTAGTTCCATGAGGCTAGTTCCTTCTCTGAGCTTGTTCAGGATGGGACTTCAAGCAAAGACTGCTTCAATTTGGAACCTGGTTTTCAAATGGCTTAATTTTCGAATTCAAGTGCATGCTTGAAGAAATCAAATCGTATTTCCACTTGGGAAGTTATAGACTGAAAAAAAATCAGTAATAAGGAAAGCTTCTGTATCTCAGAGAGACAGACCATTAATCATTATGGGTTTCCAAAAGTATTTTAGTTGTTTGTAAAGAAATCTTTGTAGTTTAGCAAACCATTTAAATGAAGTACAGCATGGGACCGAAAAATCCTGAAACGTTCAAATAATCCCTTTTCATTTAGTAAATGCTCAGGCAGAGGTTGAAGGTGGTATCACTCATGCCAGCTTCCAATGGATTACCACAAATCAACAAGAGACCTGTCTTTGTGCTTTGATCTCTGCACCTCATGGAGTATCTGCAGCCAGAGGCAGACCCCTCCCAGATGCCAAATCAGAAATACAGGCTCTGGCAGGGATTTTCTTGTCTCAACAGCTGCAGTCCTGTTTCCTGTACATCAGTGTCTAGGCTCACACGTTAGGGGGCTGTTGCTGTCATCAGGGCCTCTTTTGTGACCAAAGTTCACAAACACCACTCAGCTGATTGGGTTTTGTCTACAGAAAAGAATCTGTTGATTTCCCATTTTCATCTCCAATACTCTGAACAGGTTACTGCAATAAATCTGCACTAGAACTGGTACAGAAGTGACTTGCCTAGGCCAGACAAAACTAACAATGCAGCTCTATTGCTTTCTTTATTGTGGTACTCTGATCGCAGGTATCACACTTTAAAACTTGTGGGCATTCAGTTTGTGCTGCACAGGAAGTCAGTAGCTTTGTGACTGGACTTCTGCCTGCAGCTCCCCTGCAGGACTTGTGCCTTTTAGGAAAACTTTGCATTTGAAGATTCATGGAAAATTCAAACACATAGCAGCACAACTATAGCTTGAAACAACAGTATAGAAACCTTTGTGAAGTGTGTATGTATGAACAACACAGTGACACTGCAGCTCTAAGGAGTGGAGACAGAATTTCTTTTTTCTTAAACCCACCTTGAACCAAAAATAGATTTATGGAAGGAGCCCCATAAAATGTGCAAAGAAACTGCCATGGAGCCTAATTCCATTAGAAACAAGATAAAACCCAGGTCAATTTACTTACAAAAGATCTGCTAATAAGCAGTTGGTACTGGAAAGTTCTTATAACATCAGTGGGTATTAACTCAGGTGGCCATCTCTGTGCCAGGGATGAAGTTTTAGGCATCAGATGGGTTATAAATAAAATACTAGGGCTCCAGCCCCATACTGATTTCTTTTAATTTCTGTTACCAACCTCTAAATAGCAAATATATAATGGTCCACAGCCCAGGAGTGTTTGCTATGCATTACCTTTTGAATCTAACTGCAGCTTAGAGCAAGCAAGTGGCTTTAAGGTGTTTTTTTACAATAGATTTTAAAATTTTACTCTGTGTGATGTGCACATCCATTTTACAAGACACCCAAAGGCTTATGGAGTAACAGTTCAACACTTGCCTCTGTTACCTCCTTTTCTGAGAAATTTCCCAAGTCCAGACCATGTTCATTCTAAGTATGTTTTTGTTCCACATGCAGTTCTAGTACACAAGGATGAGTCTAGCTCTTGAATTTTAAATTGCCAGTGCAAGGAGAAAAGATCACTCACTTGTTTCTTTTTACCCTTTTTAAAATGTTGGGAGACATGTTTTGCCATTGTTGCAAAGACCTTGGTAAATTAGCAGCTGTGTGACTCAGCCTGGCTGAGACCACAGACTCTTTCCGTGATCTGAATCTGTAAAGCTGAACTGTAGATGTCAAGAGCAAAGCAGGAGAGAAAGTGCAACAGAATGCTGAATCCATTGCTGAATTGAACTTTTTTTCTGTTTAAACTTGTGTCGTGCACAAGTGTCAGGGCACTTCTGCTTTAGAGTCAGCTTTGCATCCCAAGGCTGCTCTAAAATGTTGCTGTTGTGGGAAAGCTGCTGTCTTTGCACCACACTTTAATTTCTCTACCTTTCGTCCTAAGAAGCCACACATAGACTCTGGTCCTTAATCATGATTAATCTTTGCAACTGGAATTCAGTTCTTTGAGGAGAAAGAGATTATGGACTATAATTTGATAATCTAAAAGTCACTCAGCATTAGCCTCTCTGGTGTCTTATTTATTTTGTCAACAGACTTTTTAAATTAAGAGTCTTAACACGATAAATTTGGCCAGCATAGTACACAGGATGTTGGTGTCTTCTTTAATTCTTCTCTGAGTATTTTGAGGTCAAACAATATAGCATCAGGTGGAATCCCAATGCTGAAAAATCATGCGTCAGATACCCAAAAGGTGATGTTTTTAACACTTATGAGAACTTTCCTTCTCATTTTCATAGCCTAAGGCAGCTTATCCTTGAAAACAAAAACATTCACTCACGATTTCAAACTTTACTTTATAACCATGAAGATTAAAAAGTTCCCTCTTTTTCTAAGGAAAGTTGACATTCTCAATTAACACCCTTCCATGAGTCAAATGCTTAAAGAAACACCAAATACCTCAGCACTTTCAGTGCAGTCATGTGCTGGCAGAGTAACACATGTAAGATTAAAAAATGCTGGGCTAAAAACAACGTGATGGAGTCTTGAGGCTGACAGTGTAACTTTGTGAGCTGGAGGTTTGAAATAGGCCAGCTCTCCAGAGAGCAGCTCAGAGCTGTGCAGGAAGGGCCTCAGCGTGTGTGGAGATGTGCTTGGCCATGGCTTTGGGTCCCTGGGGACTGCCACTGCCTGGCACCAGCGTGTGGCGTGCTGGCCTCGAGCTGATCGATGCTAAAACCCACTGACAGCTGTGGTGAGTCGTGTCCACTTAAACTCATCCTTTCTTAGTTTGGGGTGCAGGTTAATTGGGGATGGAAGCAGAAATACACATTGCTGAGAAAGAACTCTGTGAGAGTGCAGAACCGCTGCAGTCCTTCGCTCCTGCCGTGATGAGGTAGCATGAGGTGAATACAAAGAAACACAAAATCCCCAGCGTTGCTGCCTATCAAAAGTGAAGAATTGGGTTGACATGGGATTAAATGATTCAGTGCATCTCTGCAAAAACTTCCCCGCGGTGATTCCTCCAGAGCCATCACCCAAAGGCAAAGCATTCTCTGGCCAGCAGTTGGAGCTGAACTGGCTGCAGCATTCCGGACTTTCTCAGGTGTATCATGGTAGTAGGAAAGAAGGTGAGATTCAAGGCAAATACAACTTTTACTTATGTAAGAGGATGAAGTCATACTTAAAGCTTTTTGAGATTCATTTTCAGATTTGGGTCCCTATTACTGTGAAAAAAGTTGTGCTGAGCAGCAGGGTCTAGTGAGGTTAATCATTAGCCCCATGCACCTCTCTAATAGGAGAGATGTGCTAATTAAGGAATCGACCTCCAAGTCTTCCAGGGAAAATTGACTTTGTTGATATAGTTTGGAATAATATAACACTGCATCCCTTATGCTAGGGCCATTATTCATCTGCAGAGGCTTCACAGCACTTCTCTGCAGCTGGTTGCTAAAGACAGGTATTGCAACCCCCATTTTATAAATAGGTGCAAAACTGAAGCCCAAAGAGTACAAATGAACAGCCTGAGATCACTGGGACCACAGCAAGCATGCTGCTTCTAAATTTTTCTAATTTACAGCTCTTAATTTTACTACTAATGAATAGATTCCATGATTAGCTGTGAAATACTTTCAAATAGAGGGAAAAAAATATATCTGCATAGAGAGGAAAAGAAAAAAAAATTATTATTCCAGTGCAGATGTGGGATTTCTTTCTGGTTTAGTATATAGGAGATGTAAATAAGGATGTACAAACCTTCTTGTCTTACCTGACTTTCCCTAGCAAACAGCTGGGCAAATTCTGTGGTTTTTTTCTCTTTTACTCAAAAATCCATTTTCTCATATAAATCTGGTACGTTTTTTAGTTGGGTTTTTTTATCATAAAATACATGACATTTGTTTTTCTTATTTGAATAAAGCATCTTGGTATTTAATTGAATGTTATAAATAAAAGAATATATTCCACTGCTCAAAAGTGCACACATCCAAATCTATTTTGTTTCATCTATGCTCAGAAGTCGATTTATTAGACAGAGGGTATAAATTCTCCTATGCTAATCTTGTGGCAAGTCTTCTATAATAAATTAGAACACAACAACATAGGACAGAACAATAGAATGTGTCTCTTCTGTTTAGATTTCGGGCAAAGGTTTGTGTAGGTTCCTTCAGAGACTTTTGGGTGACATCTAGTGGAGATTAAACATTTTTTAAAAAGCATTTGACAAGTAAGAAAACCAAACCATTCCAGAAAATAACTGAATTCTTCACCCTATTTCAGTATTGAACTCTGGTAACAGAGTTCAAACACTGTAACAAGTGTCCAAAATTCATCATTTCGACTTCGAATCCATGAGACAATTAAAAACATACATTTTTAATGAAAACTGTGGTTTTTCAAATACTCCTGTCTGCGGGAGATGGAGCCTAAAGGAAAAGAGACTTTTGATAAAATCAGGAGAGTTGGCAGTATGCACTCTCCAAGGCAGATAAAATGGGGAAATACCATTCCGGAGAGAAAATGAGCCAATAACAATGTGGTCCTGTTGAGGATCTGCCCATTTCTTTTCATCTCTGATAATAGGGATTCTGCACACAGATTTTTATGGAATTTTCTTTTCACTGACTTACTTTCAGAAACAAGGCCTATCATGTCACCTATATTTTGAGGTACATGTTTCAAACCCACAGTTAATAGCCAGTCCCACTCAAAGACAATGGCATTTAAAAGAAGTTGCAGATTTCCAGAAATATTAAATTTTGAAAATGAGATTTAGGTTTTATCTGAAGTTGAATACCAGTGAAATTAAATTAAATTAAATACAATACTTAAAAAAAATTGAAGCATTTGTAGTAATTCTACACTGTATCACATTTTCTGTAGTACCCAATTGCCATTATTACACCTTTGAAAGTATCACAGAGAAGATAATTTTTATTGTTTCCTATTTCTTACTACACATTCTTCTCACCCATAGATAGTTTTAAATTTGTGTGGGTGTATTTAGCCAAAAAATTTCAAATTCAGGAGTGCAAATCCAAGTGTCTTTTCTGAGTTTGGTGGGGAACTTCCTGAGATTCTTAAAGAAATGTATCCAAAAGTCTCATCCAAATTTTGTACTCCATACACCAGTGCAGAACATAGAATGAGTAAGTCAAAACTCAGAAAGAATTCTGTGTATCCTTTATTGGCCTTTTAATTATGGCAACACTTAACCAAGATAAATCATTGCATATTAGGCAGACCACCTGCAGGGCTGTTACCTTTCAAACCAGCACCACAGTACAGAAAATCAATCAGAGTACAAAAATCCTAATTGTGCTTTATTCACCCAAGCAAGAGATACTCAACACAAATTCATCCACTAAACTCTTGAGACATTGTTTTCAAGCTTTGTTCTTTTCCTAGTGGAAAATATGATCTTCATATTCACTTTCATAATTAATCAGTCCAATACATGCATGCAATTTCTTGTAGTTCATTATACATTTCAAAAAGCATGTGCTCCATTGTTTAATATTAATTTTAAAAGATTAAAAATCTGAAAAAAATAAAATTTTTGGGTTTAAAATATAATATTAATGTTAGTATAATATTGTATCATGTTAATATTAATATTATTTAAACTCTATTGTTTAATGTTACTACAAAATGTACAAATTTTTTTTATTACCAGGACAAAGTTATTCTGGGGACAGATTACCCTTTTCCACTTGGGGAACTAGAACCTGGAAAATTAATTGATTCAATGGATGATTTTGACCATAAACTGAAGGTATGATTTTTACATTTGAGGGGGTTTTCTGTCCTTTTTAAGTTTCTGGTTTGAGACATGAGATAAAACACCATAGTACACTGATTTCTGCAAAGACTGGAAGAGGCCCTTCAGTATCTTTGCAGCAGTTTCTTTTAAAGCACAAGTGAAAGCATTGGAGTTAAATATGAGCTAAGCACAAACATATACATGTGTTTTGTTTTTACAGGATAAACTCAAGGCTGGAAATGCTCTGGAATTTTTGGGTCTTAGCAGAAAACAATTTGAATAATTATGAAGTACTAAAGAGGCTAAACTTCAGAAATAACAGTGAATCCTTTGGGATATTTCTATTGGCACAGGCAATTGTACACATGAAAAATAAAACTGACAATTATCTGACAGTCCCCTGTTATTTCCAAAACAAAAGCCAGGGTACTGGAAATGAGTATGCACAGGTATCGCCTGAGGATTTAGGCTGTCCTTAAACAATTCTGAAATCCCTGCTTTCATAATAAAGGAGAGATTTCATCTTTTGCAGTTGTGATAAGAATCTCTGAATTATAATTAATGCCATGTTATTAGGACTTGATTCTCAGGAAGGAAAGAGCTGAGGAAATAATGTACCCACTACATTTCTGTCTTTGTTATAACAGACAAACAGAATTTGAAAGAATCTTAAAACAGAATTTAAACAATGCTGATGCCCAATAAAAGGCAACATTTGCCTTTACCTACTGCTGGAAAACGCAGCACAGCACACTCAGCTCAGCACTGCAGGTGCACTCATGCTTCGTCAATGTTGTGATAGGATGGAGAAGGTCTGTGTGGGGACTTTACATTCTAGCTGCCACCTACACCCCCAGGAACTTATTCATCAGAAACAATCTGAACAATATGGTTGTAGGTGCAGAAATAAAGTATTTGTGTGGGTACTACTTGGTGTGTCACTGTCACTGTCACAATAAACACCAGTGTTTAGCAACAGTATGGGTCAGTGCTCTATTCCTTACAAAGCTCTTCCTAAAAGTTAGGCTGGATACTTTAAATGTTGAAGGGCTAAAGCTCTATCTACCTTGAGTCCTGCCACAGGAATGGAAAGATGGTTTGCTTTATATACTATTGATTGAAACAGGTTTTCATTATCATCCAGTGAGTGCACAGGCATCCTCCTCCCGAGGGGATTTTGTACCAGTCAGAAAAATGCGCATTAGCACTCCCAGTCTTTGTTCTCATGGGAACATTTGCTGGCTACGTGTGGTGTCACCATTCTTCTGCTCAGTCTTGGAACATTCCAGGCAAAACTGTATTAGACAGAAGTTGTTTTTAGCTCTGGCCATAGCTGTCACAGACTGAACCTGAAGGATGTTGAACATCAGCAGTTCCTGATGATCCCAGCCTTCGCTGGACTACAAAGAAAGCTCTGTCCTTCTTTACAGTGTCAAGCCCACCCAAAAAAAAAAAAAAATTGGTTTGTGCAGTAGTTGGAGTGGAAGCAGTCAGCAGCTCAGAGGTTTAGAATATCAAGTTGTTATGTAAGAGGAAAAGAGGAGCCAAAAAATAGCTTTAACAATATTTATTGTCCTCACGTCCGCAAGACTTCTGTTGGCCTTTTTTATTTAAATATCCACCTGCAAGCATTGAGATTTGAGCATGTATGATATTTCAACCTGATTGTTTTGATTAAATTTCAAAGTCGAAAGGCAACTTCATTCTCATATATTTCCCTTCAGTATATATGATTCTCACAGATGTTTAAATGGATTTAGGAGGAAAATACATTGTGATTCCTCCAATACATTTTAATTGGATTGATTCTTCAATTTTTTTATTAATAAAACCAGTTAAGTTAGTGAAAATGCAATGTCACATCTTTGGGGACCAAGGGCTGGAACCTCTCCAATAGCAAGAACAGTATTTAATTACCTTAACCTGTGACTAAATGGGTGATTGCAGTACTCTGCATGGGAGTTAATTAATGTGCATACCCTGCATAAATCATATTCATTATGCACTTTCATTATTTAATGATATTCTACCTATTCTTNTATATATATATAAAATCTTCCCTCCATCTTCCTTTTCATTTCATTAACAAAGATAATGTAAAACTCTAATTGCAGTCAGACGAGAACATTCTTAATACTCCTCCACCAATTACTGCAGGAATAAAAAATCTAAGTTGAACACCCAAACTCCATGAGCTTTACACAGTGATTTAAACAATGAGGTAAAACATTGTACCTCGATTGTTACAGACAAAAAAATATGAAGTCAAAGATCAGCTAATTACACGAGAAATCTTTGAGGTTAAATTTCCTCTGCACATGCAGGATCTTAAAGATGATGTACATTTGGGAAGATGAGGCAAGTAATTCTTGGCTGTGCTGCATTATGCATCTGTGTATTTCATCAATATTCTGTAGGGCCTAGTTATCAAATTACAACTGCTCCTATAAAATTGGCACTGAAGGTGTAAAGGAACTCATTGTGATGTAGCTTCAGGTGAACAAATCCACTGCAGACTGGTAGTGGCACGTACTACACATGAGCAGAACACTTGGAGCTCTCATTTTCATCCACAATGATCAGAACTTTAAATACGTTTTTGCACCCTTTGAACCCTGAATCCATAAGCTCAAGCCAGGCTGAAAATCCCCGAGTAGGGAGTGCGCAGTGAGAACAACCTGCTCGCTGCAGGACAATCACCCACACGCTGGAGCTGCTCATCCGGAATGACACGAGGTCCGTCATTTTCTTGTGCATTCCTCAAGTGTCTACATGCTGATATTGCCAGCAGACAGGAATTTTCTGGGAACTGGTTTTGAATTCTAAATCTTTCCTTCTTTTCTCCTATTTCACGTCCTGCTCTCCAAGTAGGCTGTTCTGTAATTACTTACATTAAAAAATGCATCCTTACTTCTGGCTTCAACATTTTTTAACCTTTCTTTCATTTTACTGTTTGGGTATAAATGTACCCAGATTGAAATCAGATTATTTGAACTATCATATGAAGTAGAAACCCAGTTATAGGGTGGTCAGGCATTGGGATAGGTTTCCCACGGAGCTGGTGGGGCAACCATCCCTGGAGCTGGGCGATGGGGTTTAATGGTTTAGGGGTTACAGTGGCGGTGCTGGGCTGACGGTCGGACTGAATGCCCTCNCCCCCGTGTGGGAACCCTCCCCGGGACCCTTCCCGCTCCTCCTGAGCCCCGGGCGGCGCTCCCGCGGGATGGAGCCGTGGCCTGGAGGCACAGAATGGGAGGAGGAGCCTGGCGAAGCCCCCGCGCCGCGCTCTTTGTCGGCGGGTGAGGGACTCGGGTTCCCACCTGCCCTTTCAGCCGCGTTTGTGTCCGTAGCTGCGGGTTGGGCACTTCGAAAGTAAATCCCAGTCGCCTGCAGAGCCGTTTTCCCCGAAACGGGCAACTCCTCTTTAGTCAGTCTTTAATGTGTTTTCTAAAGGGGAAAAAAAATAGATCAGAGCAAGGCCAAACCCTCAAATCCCCTACTGAAATAGTTGAATTGGAACAAAACAAAAGCACTTGAGAGAGTGTTTCAATGTGTGTCGCCCATTGAGGAGTTTTCATTCCGTGGGTGACTGTGGGGAGCCTGGCGTAGGAATCTCCACATGGTCTGCGAAACAGATGGGAACGATACGTGTTAATATCAGTTAAGGATGTGTTAATGTCAGTGAAGTTCTGAGGTGTCACGTCCCTAATCCATTTTCGGCTGAAGACAGTATGTTGAGAGCAGTGATTGATGTGGAAAGCACATCGCTTTCAGTTCTTGCAGACAATTTTCTTAATATGTAGTGTTTCCTTCATTTAATCTTCCAGATCTCAGCTTACGATAAATACTGCAATTGTTTACATGCACAGGTTTTATATGCATCATTCCTTCACAAAATTTAATCGAAATGTAAGTATGATTTTATATGTGGTAATAATATGCCCATAATTTTGGCAGTTCTGACTGAGAAGTGTTATATGCAGAAGCGTGAAGTGTGATTTGTTTTTAGGAATTCTAGCTTCTTATCAGTGGTTTAAAGGCAGTAATGATACTTGTTTTCAACTTTGGATTACTTTAACTAGTGGCAATTAGATTTTATCTTTTGCCATCGAAATAAAAAAAAATAAATAGGCACCATCAGCAAGCACATTTCAGATGTGTGAGGAATACATTTAGATGTTTCAAATGTGGCTGGTGCTTATGTGGTGTAGTTTGAAAGGCTGACGTGTAGGAACACACATTTTTCTTGGTGAAGTCAGTGGAAGTTCTGGCATGGTGTGTCTGACAATGATAATGTGGTTATGTTTGTATCCATATGGATTGTGTAGCTGTTCCTGAAGCAGTGTAAATTATTTTAGCTAGTCTAGTCTTAAATGGTGTGATAAGTTATATTAGACAAGAAAAATTTTTTCATCTGATGAGGTAAATCTTGTTTTGCCTAATAACCTGAATGTGTTGACTCAGAACAATGAATGTGTTGTTAAGAATAGAAATTTTCAGTAAAAATGCTCTGTGTTATTGAGGAATATTGTAACAGGTATGGAACTGGAGGTGACAACTTGGAAATGTCAGGCTGGTTTTTTTATTGTCCAGTACCAGATGCAATAGGTGGAAAAATAATAACGGATATTCTAGGTATTCTTGGGCTTTGTTTGTTGTAAGCAAGAACAGTTAATGGTGATGGTGGTTTGTCACTAAATGTTAAGGATGAGTTTTCTTAGATCCTTTAATGACAAAATAAACAGATTGAGACTGTGATGGATGTTAGGTCTAGGCCAGAGCAGACCTCGATCTACCCAGGGGTAGAATCTTGCAAACCTTGCGCTGCATTTGGGGCAGGTGCACAGCAGGGTACAAGGAGAGCCAGCTCTTCTTTCTGTCATGAGTTTGTTTATTATTATTGGCTGAGCAAATGGGCGTCTTATCTTATTTTATTGGATAAATGCCCTGCTTGGGCATTTTATTTTATTATTATTTGGTGCCTATTTAGCTGGAAATACATAGTTGTTTGTAGGTACATTTCAGGAGTGTATTTAATTATTTTTTGTGCAAAACCTGAGATAAACTTCCAGCAGCTTGTTACCAAACTGCAGTGTTCATCCATACAAGTTCCTCTTTCTCTGCTTCTGCTGCTCTTCTGCCCGTGTAGCAGTAACCTGTAGCTGGTGGAAGAGGAGCTGGTGAGGCATCCAAAGTGTTCTGGGACTGTGGATGGCTTGTGGGCTTGATAAACTAGACAGAGCTGCTTGGAATGGAGAGATGGCTCAGTGCAGAGCTGCTGTATTTATATATAGACCCACATACCTGTTATATCACCTGCTGGAGTACTGTTTGTACTGTCAGCTGTAATCTAGGCTAGATTTAGGCAGCAGGAAGCTTTAGCTGCTGTGTTTGGGTTTTCACTGGATACTGGTAAATGACAGTCACTTGGAACTAGCAGCACAGTAGTGTTTGAATGTATAGTGCTCTTTATATGAAAACTGTGGCTGAAGTTAAATTATGTATCTTAAAATTCACAAGTTAGTTGTGTAAGGGCAGAATGCCATGGAAACTGCAGCTATTACAGGGGAGGGAAGTGTACTGTTTAATTCTCAGGTAATAGTGTTCAAAGTTAAAGGCAAGTGCACTGCAGGTTGTACCTCAGTAATACTGATTTTTGCTGAACTCCTTAATGAGTGTAAGGCCAGAGAGTGGCTTTGTGTGTGTGCTCATGGGCAAGAGCATTTTCCTATTACAATTCTGTAGGGTAAAGAGGGTCTCAGTGAATGGAGTCACTTTTAAAATACTCCCAAACCATCCATTAGGTTCTCTGTAGAGAAAGCAAAAGGCAAGAACTCTAATAAATACTTAATATCAAATTTCCAGAGTACTTGGCAAGATAAAAAATGTAACAATATTCATCACTGCAAGAAGAAAGTAATCCGTAGAAATGAATAGGAAGGTACTGGCAGTCTCAAAGCTAAGACCTAGATAAGCTATCCTACAGCATATGCAGTATATCTCTAATATTTCTCTGTTGTGTGCACGTGGTGCTGTTTATCCGTGGCAAGGAGGAATCTGAAGGCTAGGGCTGGAAAATTAGATGGCCATTAATCAGAATGCCTTATGATCTTCAGCTGAAAAATGTGGCCTGTGATGTCTTGTTTTATTAGTAGATTAATGTTTTTAGTCTGGTAATAAGCACTTGCACATTTATGATCATGTATAACTGCCAGGTTATACAAATACACATGTATGTCATGTATGTCACATGCACCTAATTGTTAATAAGCAGGGCTTCTAGGGGAAGCTCAGTTGCTGAATAGATGTTGCCTTATTTTTATTTTTTTTTCTTCAGTATAAGTTACTGCTAGACAATTTTACAGGCTTTCAGGAGTTTGAGTCATCTATGAATAGGGAACAGAATTCCCAACAGTATCTTCAATCTGTGGAGCCACAGGGGTGGCGTGTACCAGTTCATGTAGTTTTGGTTCATTGGGAATATATTACATGTACTGCCCTAATGGGCAAATATCTCTTTTTTGGTGAAGTTACTGTGAGCTAGCAAGTCACTTCTGAGTTGGTCTGGATTACCTACAGAATATGTACATTTACGTGCAAAGAAGAGGTTTCGATGTTTCAGTCAAGGCAGGTTAAGTCCTTGCAAGGTTGCTGTGCCCCAGTGAGGATGGAAACTTGCTTTACCATTTTTGGGAAGCAGAAATGGATGCCCTGACTACTAATTTCCCTGGCTGTGCAAATGACAGGAGCTACTGTGGATCTCCTCAATACAAATTATTCTTTCTACGTTGCTGACCAGGGCATGGGAGCTTTGGCTTGTTGAGTATAAAGTTAGTCTGTGCTAATATTGGGATGGGGAGGGAGCTTGCTGGCTTTTTATAGGCAGTACTAGCCTCACTATTATACTTTGAAATACCTTCCAAATTTAAATTCTTTTGCAAATAATGTTTCTATGGTACTTGGTGTGTTACATTGTTATATAGCAAATAGTTCTTTAAGATGCTTGTTCTTCAGTACACTGAGATTTGAAGAACAGAAAGGGGGAAAGATCCTTCATATGCTGGCAATGAGAGGTAAGGCATCCAAATGGTAGCTGTAGATTTTAAATATAATCCTTAGAAATGCCATGTGGAGTACCAAACAGCCAGTTGAAAATAGACTTGATGATGTCGAGGGGTTTTTGTGACATGCAGTGGAACTTAGTGAGGAGCCTAAGGAAGGCTGCATGAGGAATTTTTTTCCTTCAAGTGCAAGGTAGTTGAGTTGTGTGGAGGGTGTTTTGTTTTCAGTCCTTCTGCATTCCTTTCCTTGTGCCTTGTCCAAATCACAGTATTAAAGAGTTGACTTGGCAGTTTTGCAAAGTTCTTAAAACTTTCATAATACGCTTCAAGCTCTAGTGAGGCTGTTTTGGGTACTTCAGTTCTGGTTTTAATATTGCAGTTTAACATATTTGCTGCTTTTATGCAATGTGAGCTCCTGGTTATAATAAAAAAAATTCCCCACAGCTCTTTGTATTCGAACTTGAAAACCCTCTCAGACTGGAAGCACTTAATGTCTTAAGCTAAACTGTATCAAATCTAAAACCATGCTAATATTGGCATTAGAAGGGAGAGGGAGATCTCAGAAAACTACATGCATGCTGCCTATGTGTTCTGAGATTTTTCTGAATGCCTTTGTTTTTGTACTGTCTTGGACTTTTTGAGTGTAAAAGGACTTGTACCACATTTCCCAGTGAAACTTGCTGTATAATGCTATTGGATTGTGTTAACAAGGCTCTTATGTTTTGGGGTTTTTTTCCTATTTCTGTAGGACTTGGTTCCTGAGTTTCTCAACTAGTAATAAAGTAGGATTTAATATCATATATCACATGTGTTCTGAAGATTTCTCAAAGTCTTTAAGACTATTTTGGGTGCATGGTATATAATTACTCTAAATCATCTTGGTTGATATCAAATTAAGATCTTTATGTATAGGAAATATGTTATTGCTTTGTCAAGTATGTTTCTTTAATTTTGCTTTTTTGGTCTACTTTGCTTGGGCTTTTTTGCCATTTTTGGTAATTGGAAATGAATGAAAGCATTTGAGTAACTTTGCCCGTTACACACTTAGCAGGGTGTGTTCACTGAACATGTGTGCCAAGTCTGGAATTTTACTAGGATGTCTATTTTTCTGAATCAATACCAAGGGAGCTAAAAATATCGACCTACTCTAAACTGGGAGTGAGAACCCTTGTCCTAGATAAGACAAAGACCTGAAATTCTTTGGCCAGAAGCCAGCACTTCTTTTTGAAGGAAATAGTTAATTGGGCTGTACACAGATTTCTGATGAACCAGAGTTAAGTGACAGTTAATCAGCTTGACTTAGTCAGCCTCCAGAACTGTGTTTTGTGTAAGGTCTTGGAGATCAGGAATTATGTGGAGACTTCTTGGCCAGATCTGATCCATTTCAGTAAATCAGAAGATATCCTGAAGTCAGCCTGATGGTGCTTTTTTGGAAAGAAGTAGAACTGTGGTGCAGTCAGACACAGAGTAACAGTGAGTGAGAATTTGCTGATGATTTAATTGTGCTGTCATTGGTGACTTGGTTCAAAGAATGCCTCTGTGAAATGGAAATGTGTTCAGCCATGGCAACTGTTGGAAATTGAGTTGTGTAAAATACCTTTGTAAGATGTGTGTGTTGGGTTATACATGTGTGTGCTGCCTGACATCATCTGCTTTTTCTGCCACTTCAGAGCTGTTGGTACTCTCACTTTCTGAACTCCAGAAAGTCTTCCCATCACATTTACTGTTTAAAAGTTTTGTCTCCCAGTATGAGACATTTCAAGTCGTATGTCCCTGGCAAAGGAAATTCCTTCCAGAATTTCCAATTGTTACTTCAAGCAATGGGGACATGAACTTCTACAGTATCATCAGAAGTATGAAATGACAGTGCTAATATGGCCTTGTTCAGCAACACTTCACTTTGGGTTTGTATTTCATTTGTTCATCAGGCTTAGGTTACAAGTTTCTTAAAAAGAAAACAGGGGGTTTTGTCTCCCTTGTAAAAGAATTTGCTCCCTGTGACTTGTTTTGGGTGGTTGGTTTTTTAGATTGAGATTGAGATTTTTGCTAGATTTCTTATGGCACACTTCTTCTCCTCAAAGGGTATTGCCTTCCCAGGGTGTCCGTTTTCAAGTCTGCCAACTTTAAAGTTATACTTAAGATCCAAGTAGACATTTCAAAGTGATTTAAGGATGCAAAAAGTACTCCTTCAGTACATTTGAAAGCTTCTGAAATTTAATCCCTTAAATGTTTAATTCTAATAGTTTGTTGCAGTTTTGCATATATTGCAAATTTTTATAGCAAGTGTTTTATTTTGGCCTAAGAAAATGCTGCTTACTGGTGAAAAAAAGCAAACCTGACTTTAGGGGGGCTGTGCCTCCTGTTTAGTCTAGTTCTGTTTGGGCACTGAATGAGAAATCCAATACCTGCACTATTTGCACCATGCATTACTTAAATACTCAGCAAGCAGCTATTTCAGTCTCTGAATAAATGCTTTATACTGGCTTAATTTTAACCATTGTAATCAGCTTATGTCTAGATGATTTCTAGTACCATTTAAATTCTTGGTTAACGTGGGCAGCTTTTGCATGCAAAAAGAACCCAATTAATCAGTGATTTGTTGTTTGCTGTGTTCTGTCTGCACATATCAGTCATTCTAGCTGACAACAAGCACCAAAATTCTACTTCACAACTCTTAGGTGGTACTGAACTGCCACCTTATGGCACCTAGAGCTTTATATAAATTTTCGTCTTTAAATATAATGTGTAGTCTTTGCTAACATTTGATATAACTGGTGTTTTACGAATCCTTATGCTTTGTTCTCCAGATACTGCTGGGCATATAGTAAAGTTTCTAAGAATATATATGTATATATAGTATAAAGTTTCTTTTACTTATAGAGCCTATGTTTGTATAACAAGCTGTTTTTATTAAAGTTCTCTGCAAAGTTTCTCACTCTTTGGGAGAATCAAATGCTAGCAGAACTTGTGATCAGCTGATTTACTGAAAAGATGGGGTAGTGACTCGTTCTGTGCAAGAAATTGGATGAACTTTCTCACGAAGTATATTTAACTTGAAACAGCCTGTTCTACTGTGACTAAGTCTTCTGGGCCAAAATATTTTTTTTTATGTTGAACTAGAATTAGTTTGACCTCAGACATTTTACTCACAAATCTAATTTAACATTATGCTGCTCCTTCCCTGTGCTGCTGAGAGGATTGCATCAGTTACAAAATAAAACATGACTAGTTATATTTTTGTTGCCTTGCATGACTTCAAAACTGAATTTAAAAAAAGCCACAAATCCAACTTCTTAAACCTTTTCTATGCTAGTTTAGACTCCATAAAAATTCAAGTCCTGCTTGTAAAAAGTTAAAAAATGCACATGTTTTTCTTCTTCAGATAATGTCTCCCACGGCATTGTTTTTGGCTGCAAAAGTGGAAGAACAGCCACGGAAACTTGAACATGTTATTAAAGTAGCAAATGCCTGTCTTCATCCTCAAGAGCCACAACTGGATACAAAGAGTGATGTAGGTGGAAATTATGGTTTCAAAGATACGTGGTTTGAAAGATAACATTTAATCTAATTATTTGTTACATTGTCTTACTGGGTTATTGCTGTCTGCAGCCTAGAAAAAAGCCTTGGTTTTTACACCATTTAAGTCTTTCTATTACTTAATGCAGTTTCTTAAAGACTCACTTATTTGCTATGAAACTTGAAGAGATTGCTCCATCTTGAAATTCTTATAGCACCCACCTGACCTCCCAAAAATGCTTTGCTGGAATAGATTGAGATCCAGACTCAGTTAATCTCCTGTGAATGAGGCAGGTGTAACTGAATTTGTAGCTTGTACTGGTGGGAGAAAGTAACGCCCCTGTGAAGTGTTGTGAATTGTCAGTGCTCACTGGCTTGGGTCCTGGTCTGGTGTTGCCAGTGCTGGTATCAGAGGCAGTGTGTGAATAAAGTCCTGAGGCAGTCGATTGCTGTGTCTTCACCTGTCTGCTTGTTTGTTTCAGGCATACCTTCAACAAGCCCAAGAGCTGGTTATACTTGAAACAATAATGCTTCAGACTTTAGGTATGTCTTTCTAAATACCTCCTGTGCAGCCAACTTGGCCATGAAGAGGTAGTTGGACCCAAGTAACTGGATTTTTGATGTGCTATTGCTACACTAGAATTTAACTGTTTTCCTGTATAACTTATGACCTGTGAATTTAGTTTTGTGTTAGCAGTTCTGCTGTGTTCACTTTGGAGAAAAAAAGTGTGTCTGTACTTGTGAAAGAGATGTTTCTGACAGTTTGAGTTAGAAATGTGTAGGCTTCCAAATAGATTTTACTCCAAGTAGTAATTACATTGACATTTCTTCCCATAAGGTAACATGCTGTAGTAGGCTGGCTCTGTGTGTGTCCTGAAGCAGTTGGAAAGAGCTTTGTACCAAATGCTCTTCCCTATTCTGCCTTTCCATAGAACAACATTACATGATTGAGCAGGTGCTGGCTCTGAACAACACAAGTTGTAGTGTAACCATTTAATGGATTCAGATGATTCCAAAGTTTGAAGTGGAAAGTTCTGTCAAGAAACTCTTGTGACTTTAAAATACCATGGGGACAATTACAGCCAGCAGGCCTGAGAACACTGACTTGCTCAGATGTTCTTAAATACCACTTGGAGTATATTGTTAAAACAAATAGCTCACAGTAGTGACCTAATTCTTAAAACAGTGTCATAAACCAAGAAAGGTTTCTTAGGTCACTGATCTACAAATTGACTTAATTTTTCATTTCATACATGCAACATGTTTAAGTGCTAGAAATCAATTAATAAAAGTACACATGCACACACATTTCAGTGTGTTTGCAGTACAGTTTTTACTGACTTATTAACTGGCTAGAAATTGTTCAGATATATTCAGCTTTTAAAAGATAGTAATTTCCCAGGTTATGTGTGTGCAGGATTTGAGATTACTGGAGGAACATTTTAATGATGGATCACAAAGTAGCTTTACCATCTGCCATGCAGAAGTATGGAAAGGTAAAGAACAAAAGGCAGTTAAATAGTGTTACTTACTCTGCAGTGCAACGGTTTAGCAAGTGTTTTAGGTCTGTGGGGAAACATAAGGGGTTTGCTTTTTATTTTACAGATGCAAATGTATAATTTAAAATGTATTTGTAACTCTTCAGGTTTTGAGATTACCATTGAACATCCACACACAGATGTTGTGAAATGTACACAATTAGTGAGAGGTCAGTGACTTTTAACCACTTCTGTAAGTCCTTTTTTACCTTTCTAGTAAAATTTTAAAGTAATGTTATTTGTCTAATACAATCTTCACCAACTATGTTATCCGAAGAGTATGTTTAAAATTAATTGTTAAAACCTTGGTCTTAGCCTTTAGAGATTAATAAAGAGTCCAGTCCTCTGTCCTTCATATTTTTTTGTTTTCTTATTACCTTTGATTTTAATAGTACCTGTTCCATGTATTCTGGAATGGCAGAAGCAGTCAGCAGTTGCAAACTGATTGGCCAGATACATGGTGTCATTCTGAGTTGATTTTCACTCTGAAACAGTTTTGCCAATTGATGGCTAATGCCAGCTTTTTGTCTTAGCCAATCCTTTCAGATGATGGACTGAGGGATAAAGAGAGTGCATAGCAAGTCTGCTGTCACATGCAAATAGGTGTGACTAATTGTTTTTCTGGAGCAGTGTGTGCTTACTTGTTTTGGATGGTAGCACAAAGCCCCAGACCTTTAGTTAAACGTATCCTGTAACTTGTATGCAGCTCATTAATGTGACTGGCTGGAAACCTATTTTGTTCTTTATATTTTTGTGGCATTTTGGAGCATCTTTAATTTTTAAATTGGTTTCTTTTGGAGCTTAAAAAAAAGATTTAAACACCCTCTTATAAGATGTAGGATGAAAAACATTAGGAATCAGTTGTAAGAGCATCTAAAATAAGCTTTTCACTTTAATTATGTTTCTTAAGTAAGAATTGTTTCAAATGTTTAGACCATGTTTGTAAGTCTTTAGTCATTAGCTGGTTTTGCAGTGAAAAGTACAAAGTTAAGTGCTTCAAAGTTTTTGGTGGTTTTTCTTCTTCCTCTATGAAATACATGAAAGTTAGGTACAGCCTAATTCTGTTAACTAGATTTGTTTTGTAGTAATGCTGGAATTAATGGTGTTCTTTTAAGGAAGAGTGTCTCTTATTTGCTGTAGCTTACTGATGTAGTGTCTTCGGACACCGAGTGGGGCTGGTGCTGTAACTTATTTGCATATAAAGTAGTTTTAGTGCTGTTCCTGCTGTAAGATAACGATTCTCTGCTTTCTGCCCAGATTTGGTTGTGACTTGGTGCATGAGTCCACTTGCACCAGAAGTCTCAGTTGTCTGCACCAGCAGCTCTGTAGGGTTTTTCTTTGGGTTTTCTTAGCTGTTGGTCACTGTAAATGTGAGCACCTTTTACTGTCTTGGGAAGCCCCTGTGCTTGTGCTTGGTGTTTGGGGCTGTGGGGAGGGGTGGGGGCAATGTTGTATTGCCTCAGGATTTCCACATCAATGTGTTTCACTCAAGCCTACAGGCACACTGCTACACAAACTGGATTTCCTTTAGTCGAGGGTACATACCACTCTAAGGCAGTTCAGCTTCTCCCTTTGTGTTTTGTATGCTGGTTTTTTGTACTGACAAAATTCATACTTTGAAGATCCTGTGAATTTTTTAATTTGACATCTTAAAACTAGTATTTAATGTCAGCAGACTTGAAAAAATATTTAGAAGTCTAAAGTGATGTCAAGTGTTGAAATCTGAAGACTTCAGTGAGGGCTGAAAAGCCATGTAGCTCAGGGGCTGGTGCACAGTGAATGTAACGTCTCTGATGTTTGAGAACCTGCTCACTGAAGGAGGTGTGCTCCTTATGGAATCCTTGGGAGCATGTGTCCCTAGGAATGGTGTAGACTGTGAACACAAGATTAGAGATCCTCATATTAAAATAAGAAAAAGGAAACTAATTATTAATTCATTTAAAACATCAGGCATGACACCTGAAGTCATGCGTGCAAGTCAAGCAAGGACAGAATAACTGTCATGGAACAGTGGTTTTATGCACTGAGAGGACAGAGAGGTGGGCCTGTGGGCACAGTGATTATCTTCAAAGGCACAGTGGTGGCAATTTAGTTCTCTGTCCCTGAACATTTATTTATTGCACAGGGTGGGTTTTCAGTGTCAGCAGATGCAACACTCAGATATCTGAGTCCTGAAGCTTTCAAAATATACCTAAGATTTGTCAGTGTTAAATCTTTAGTGCTAAAGGGATTGACCGAGAAGTTAAAGAAATCCAAGGTTACGTCATCCAGTTCTGGTAACGTCATCTTGGACAAAAAGCACCATTTCAGAAGGCAGAGATACCTTTTTTGATTAGGATTATTAACTTATCTAAGACTGTTATGATTAAAACCTCCAACTGTGTGTTTGGGGAGAAGAGGAAGGCAGGAATGTAATGTCTGACTGAGTATCAAAAAAGAGGCAGCAAAGTTAGCTGAGGTCTGCAAGTGTACTTCAGGGTTTGGTTTAGGGTTTGTGCACTGCACTGTCATGTTGTGAGAAAGGGCCCTTCTGATGGCTAAGCTGCAGTGCCTCACAGGGTGGCTAATTCTCTCCTTTACTTCATGCTGTCTTGCATCCAGGGTAATGTGTTTTATGCAGTCATTGTTACCTGTTATTAAGCTGTAAGCGATCTCCTTTAAAAACAAAATGAAAAAAATAAAAATAAAACCCAGGTTGTGTTGATGATGCTCAAAAAATTCAGCCAAGTCCTTTGTCAGAAGACTGTCTAGTCTGGCAGTGGCACAGCAGAATCAATTGCTGGAAGCTGAAGATGAACTAGTAAGTGGGAATTGGTGCAAATAAATATAATTGCTTCAACATGCAACTAAAGAAAAAATGAATTCTTCTCTAAGATTGAAAGCCTTTTTGAAGGTGTTACTAGACAACACAGATCCTTGCAGAGAAGGGGTGACTGAATGGATACATAATGACTCATGATGTTCAGGCATACAATATCTAGTTATTCCTTCTGGTGTTCAGAGACTTATGGGTCAATGAAATTGTTCCATCTTTGCAGTTTGGTCAGTATAGCAGACAAGGAAAATGGTGTGGGCTTAGTATTTTTTCTGCACCATTCTTCCTCAGTGTCAAGAGACTGAGAAGAGGAGACAGGACCATCATTCCTTAGGATCCCACAGGTCCAAGGAATCTGAAGGCAGTGGATATGTGAGGGCCTGCCAGCAAGCTTCAGTGCCCATGCCAACAATGCTCCAGGAGTGAAGAGAAGAAAGGAAAAAAGAAAAGGGGAAAAAAGCCCCACCAAAAACTGTTCTGGTGTCACACTACCTTGCTGCCTTCAACTCTAGTTGAATGATCAGCAGTGAAACTTCCGTGGTGCCAAGACCATGGCATGGTCCTCTTCTGCTCTGGTACAAAATCGGTCTGTTCTCAGCCTGCTTCTGGTGAAACTTGGAATCTGTATCCTCATCTGCATCTTGGGAAGTCTTCAGTCACTCCTTTCTCTGTACTGGAACACAACCTTTTGGAACTGAAGATGGAATCTCAAGGATTTCTAGGATTGTTCTCGCTGCTCTGCAGGTTATCAGGTATCTTGAACACCCATGATCCTTACTAATCTTTTGTGGAAATTGCCCTGTCAAATCCTTCAAATATGCCATAGATTCTGTGTGCACGGGTGCCATTGCTTAAATCAGGCTGAGAAAGACAAAGTCAGCAGAAGAGGAGGTGAAAATGCGTCAGCTTTTTCAGAGGGTATTCTCATGAGGAAAATTTAAATCTTAGTGGTGTGGAAAGATGTGAAACACCAGCTGCACTCCAGCCCTGCTACAGGCGGCCTTCCCATTCTGAACTTGACCTCAGGCTTTTATGGGCCTGTTCCCAAACTTTAAACATTTTCAAGAAAGTAAAGCCACCAGGACTGCTCAGACCTGAATGCCTGCACCATGGCCTCTTCCAGCCCTTTCCAGATACAACAGGCACCCACCAGCATCCCTCTGTTCAGAGCCTGGGGCTTTTTGCTTTTGCCAGAAGGACTTCAGCAAGCTTCTCTCTTCTGATGCTGACTGGCTTATCTGCAATCTCCTCTTTCCAGGAAATGCTCACACATTGTCAGGGTCCAGGCATAGCCAGTTACCAGCTCCTAATGGGGACTTGGCAGTCATGTTTTCATGAGCATCTCAAGATCCAAGATAAGCTGTGTAGAAGAAAAGACTCAGGTATCTTGGAATTGCAAGTGTGAATTGTGTGGCTATGCCCAAGAAAAAGTATTTTGGTTTCCAGTTGGCAGTTTCTTGGAGACAGCCTTTCAGAAGGTGTGTCAGACAGTGAGTCCTGTTTCAAAACATTGATTGCTATTTCAGTAATCCCTGTCTTGTGGCTGCTTCTGCAGCAGTGAGACAGGATGGGTGTTCTAAATCACTCCTGAATGCTAAAATCTAAAACTGGTCATTCATGGCTGGTGTCATAGCCATTGGTCCTGCGGCTTGTGAGTTATAAGAGCAGCTCTGCTGGCTTGTTTTAGCCTCTGCTTCAAGATGATTTACATTTGGAGATGCACTTTCCACTTCTGTAATGGAAATAAACCACCAAAATATAGGAACCAAAATTCATGAGATTTAATTTCACTGATGGATTCTGCTAAACCAAAGCTGCCCTACATAGAAGAGTTTGGGACAGGTATTTTCAGTTGTGCCTTGCGTTAATCAAAGCCTTTAGTTGTGAGCTGAAATTTCTTGCTGGTTTTGGCAACGATTATTATTTAGCTGTAAAGAAGTTGAAACAGAATCATGCTACTTGTACTATAGGTAAGGTATTTAGCACAATAATTTTTGATTGAGGCTAAAGTGTGTGTTTCAAGATGTGATTTTTTTCTTCCAGGTATGTGTTTTGATTTACTCAACTTTCAAGCTGATGTTAAATAGAAGTTTTCTGGCATCTGCTTTTCTTCGTTGTTAAAAAGGGACATTTCAGTTAGAGTAGAGATGCTTTGTGGTCTCACTCCCTTTATTCAAACATGTAACTTTACAGAGCATATAAATCATTGAAGATCCTTTAGGCATTGCTTTGATGAAAAATGAAGAGCAAGACATCAATTTCAGTCTTACTCAACCATTGTGTATTTTTATTTGTTATGACAGTCTCATTTCACTTTTTTTTTTTTTTTTTTGTAATGCCACCTTACCTTTTTTTAGATGGGAGGTAGAGGTTGAACTCCATGGTTTTTTGGCATGCAATTACCATTACAGTGTGCAAACTAAACGTTATAGTATAATATATTGTCAGTTCACCTTCTGATTATTATGGATTAGTGGAATTTATGTGTAGGAACAGATCCTGTTGCTTTGCTACTTCCACATTCTTCTCAGATGATGGCACTGCCTGGCTGTGTAGCAGAAGGATAAATCTGAATTTTATCCCTTGGCAATCATTAGAAGTTGAGTTAAATCACATTTTAATATGCTTTTTAAAAATTAAATTTTAAAAGCCACTGTGGTATTTCTCAAACTTTATAGAAATAGCATTATTAAAATAAAAGTTGAACAGTATTCCCTTTGACATAAAATTCAACACTACGCTTTCTGCAGGTAGCACTGATTTCAAGTGATAGTGTCAAAGTAAGAATTGAATGAAGGCTGCATTCAATCTGCGGTTAAACCCCTTGTGCCCAGCTATTCCATTAAATGCATGTTACAGTAAGTTCTCTTACCTGAGCAAGGAGCATTGGGGTGTCACTCCAGGGGTCAGCACTCTGTGCCTGTAACAGCTTAAGTCAGTTTTTCATTTCTGGCATGTTGCAGTCCTGTGGTTTCTTTTGGTATTTTTTTCTGACTAACTCAAATGAATTTGTCTGTTTCCTATCGAAGCTTTGCCATAGGTTTAACAAATGTGGAGCAAAATGTTATGACTACAGTGCTCTTAATTAGAAGGAGCAGAAAACTGTATTTTTTTCCCACATAGCTTGGGGGCTTGCTGTGTTACCGGGCTTTGGGAGAGAGACGTGGCTGTTTGTGGGGAGGTGGGAGGGGGTCCTGCCATGCTCCTCAACAAGAGCAGGACGAGCACTGTGCTGTGAATTGGCTGGGACTCAGTGCCTGCTGCACTCCCAGGTTAAGGCAGGGATCCCCTGCAGGTGAGGGTGGGGAAGCAGCGCTTCCCAGAGGAGAAGCTCACCTGTGAGGTCTTGGAGGGGTACATCAGCATAGGGGAACTGTCCTGTGGGCTGTACAGGGGGAGGGAGGGGCACTGATGGGAGTGACAGCTCCAGTGCTGAGTGTAACGGCCTCTTCTGTGTCTCAGAAAAGATTCTTTTTAAGGCTAGTTAGCTAAAGTCAGATCAGTTCTTTAGAAATACCCAGCAGTGATTTTGGAAGGTAAAACTGCTTGAATTTTGGAATGAACCTGACAAGCTAATGCAGCTCTTTAATCTCTCTGTTTTTCTTTTCTTACAGCAAGCAAGGATTTGGCACAGACATCCTATTTCATGGCTACCAACAGGTTGTTATCCTGAACCTCTTTGTTGCACTGTTGTAGCACACTATAGCTTCCTTTACTGCAGGGCCCCCTGATGTGTCTTACCCTTGTTGCAGCGGGGGACTGGGCCACCTCCAGTGGTGGTACCTCCCTGCCTGCAGTGCGGTGTATTGGACAAGGGCCTGACGGCACAAAGGGCTGAAATGCACAATGAGAAGTGTAGTGGTGCTTTCTGATGACTTTTTCTCGATTGTGAGTGCATAAGTCTAAAATTGGTAGCCTGAATAGCAGCTAAAGATTACAAAGAGATAAACTTAACCTAGAAATCCGAGCATCTTGGTAAGTACAAAACTATTTTTAGTTTACACTTGTAGTTAATGGCAGTTTTCTCTTAACTTTAAGTATATTGATCCAATCTTAACTTATAAAATTCTAGTGGGCCTAAGATATTTTCAAAAGGCTGATTTTTCTTTGTAGATAGACTAGTACTAGCACAATGTTATTTCTTCTAGAAACAGTTCTTTAATCTTAATATATAGCTTTAAAACTTAAGTACTTATATAAATTTATAGTTCTAGGATTTCAGATGGGTGTTTTATAGACACAGACTGTCATAGAATTAGAGAGCAGACTTTAGTCTTCATTTGTTGATTACTTCAATTTGCCTCTTGCAAAACTACTTTACCTTTATTTAAGAGGATTACATTATGTGTAGATACAGTTTTTAAACAGTATCTGCTGGTTTTTAGTACTGTTTAAAATAAATAAATCCTGGTGGTTCCTTGATGGGCAAGATTCTGTACTTAAGCAGCTGTTAAGAGAAGTTATGCTGAAGCAGCACCACTGTGTTTGTGGTGCTGGAAGCTGAAGACAAGGTCACAAATGTCACAAATCCACGCCTGGTGAAGGCAAAGCCCACCAGTAACTCACCTGGCTGCTGTGGAACTGCTGGGGACCTTCTGATTGTCTCATTGAGAGAATGCACAGTCAGCTCTGTGCATTTTACTGCAGAATTTTAATTCACCATATTATACTGCCATTTTTAGTACTTAAGTGCAGTAGGATAATTGGTAAATGTATTTACTGTTCATCAGGCTTTTGATAGCAAAAACAAATTAAACTTTTCTACCACATAAATACCCTGCCCTTTGTTTTCTTAAGGCAGTAAGATATCTTATGAACTTATTCAACAAAATGTTTAACTGCTGTTGATTGACAAGCTGTCTCACTCTGTATATTAATGGTTGATTTGTTTGGATTTTCTGTTTTACATGTTTGATTTCCTTTGGTTCCTCATTACGAAATGTGTGCAACAGCCTTCACCTTACCACATTCTGTCTTCAGTACAAGCCTACAGTGATAGCATGTGTGTGCATTCACTTGGCCTGCAAGTGGTCCAACTGGGAGATTCCAGTATCCACTGATGGAAAACACTGGTGGGAATATGTAGATCCCTCAGTTACTCTAGAGCTACTAGATGGTAAGTCATACTCCTTTCTCACGTTGAAATTCAAGGGTTTATTCTTACAAGGATGGGAGCACAGTGAGAGCTTTCACCTGAAATTAAGTCTCACTGACTTCATGTACTATATCTTCAGTGAAAGAGAGGGATAGGACTGGGGAGAACTTCAGAAGACAAACTTGGTTTTGAGACCTTTAGTTTCATCCTGTTGGCTGGGGTGTCCATATACCTTTTGCAGGTGCAGGATAGAATCCTGCTTTTAAATGCTTTTCAGAACCAAGACACAGATGGAAATCTCTCAGTGCAATTTCATGCAGCCTGATTGTTTCA